>VZTN01006703.1:0-38955 GCA_013400515.1 Erpornis zantholeuca | reverse complement strand
TAAAATATTAAAAGACAATGATGGTACTCTGTGGGAAAAAAAAAAAAGGAGGGGTACAGCAGGGTGGTGAAAGAGCAATGAACAGGATGAACAGGCAGCATAGTAGTGTAGGCAGATCACATACTTGCATCTTTACCAACAAAGGATGGAGATCATTCTTGCAGTGCTGACGGTATCCTAGTGGAGGCTTTTTGCACCTCTGCCATCTGCCTACCACACCTTCCTNGGGGTTTTTTGCCTGGGGAAAGGCTGAAAAATCTCAATATAGTTGTACTTTTTTATTTTAGTTTTATCAAATAGTGAATTTAGGGAAAAGCTCTTGAGTATGTTTTATTATGCTGTCATGGAGAGCTAGTGCATTTTTTCTTTATTGCTAACATTTGTTGGGTGATGACAGGTTATCAAACAGTGCAGAGCTGTTTAACACCTTGGAAGAAGACAATAAAGAAACTGGTGACACTTGCTTAACAAGAAGCACAGTGTGTTTTGGGAAATCTGTCATTGAGAAGACAGGCCTGTAAAGATGTCAGGCCTGTTTTGACCTTTCCGCCCCTTGTTTGTGTTCTACTGTTTCAGCTTTGCAAATGACTCCACATTTGGTAAGTTGAATTGGAAGTAGGCATCACATAACAAGGATGGGACACGAATAAGTTTCAGAAATGTATTGCAAAATGGGACCGATGGATACTCAGAAAATGATTATGCTTTTTTTTTTCATGGCTCCAGAATATTATTAAAGGAAATAAAAATACTTTCTTATTTAAATAAATTATATATGTCGTTATTTTGGGGTGGTTTGTCAAAGTGGTAGATGTTGCACTAAATCCAACTACTGCTGAAGCATGGTACTGTGTGCCTACAGTAGTCTGAGCTCCTCTGTAATGATGTATGACATTCACTTTGCATGCTCAGTGCTATATTTTATCCAGCATTTGGATAGCCTGATACTCTGACCTTGTCTGATTGGTGATCTCATTTTCTGTGGATGTTGCAAGAACAGTAAACAAAGCCTGGAAGAGAATTGTCAAGCTGACAAGTTGTATTGCTCTCTAACTTTTCAGGACAAAGCCACAGAAATTTATGTGTCTTGACACCTTTGTCTCTTGTATTAAGAAAGCTTTAACTAACTTCTCCTTGATTCTATAGTCTACCATCTAAAAATGCCACATCTTATAAAGAGAACAGGTAGATAGGCTTTTAAGGAGAGACCACAGAGTGATGGAATAAGTTAGGAAAAAACAGCAGCAGCTAAATTCTGGAAGGAATTCCAAGACTAACAAGAGTGCCTCATAAGAAGAGTGTATGAAACATTTAAATGACACTTCTGTATAAAAATTTATAAATAGTTACGAATTAAGCTAGTGTGTAAATGCGTTTTACAAATATCTTGAGTAGGAGAATAGTTTTTTGCATGAATCCCATAGCCATTTACAAATGTCAGTGATTGCAAGAATGCTGAAATAGCTTTCTTTTATTGTGTTTTCCTATCACCTTCCTCTCTCACTCCCTCAAGAAACCTATAAAAGAGAAATGTTCCACTCTGTTGAAACCATATGGGGGTTTTGCATCTGGAAAATTTGAATCTAAATTGGTACATAACTTACTTTCAGTTGAATACTGATCTTGTTTTATTTGCATTATTTAAATTCTAAAAGATAAATTGGAAAGTTGGAAAGATAAGTTGGAAAGATAAATTCTTAGATCTAAAATTACATCTGGATAATGTAGTTGTACTTTGGTATTGGAAGTTGCTATTGGCAATACACATCTTCAGCAGGTATTTATAAACAGTGAGAACTTCAAAAGTAAAGGAAGTATATAGCTAAGTGGCAGTCTGAATAGAAGGTGGGATTACAGCATACTTCTACTGGGATTTGGGTGTAAGGTCTCTAATTTATTTATAACAAAGTTAAATCATCTTCTAGTTGAGCAGTTAAATACTGAGGACATCTCTTTTTGGAATTGTCTTACGCTTCAGCCAATTGACAGAAGATAAGCTTCTGTACCCATCCCTCCCAGCACTTTCAAAGCGCCGTGGAGCCTATTATAAATGAATGACTCATACACAGGGTGGAACAAATGCACCATTGGTAGCCTACAGAGATAATAACACTGACCTCCGGTCATTCTACAAGGGAACTCTCTCGTGTAGGTCGACTTCCCACTGCTTTAAACCCAACCTAAATAGACTATTCACAGGCAACTGGATTGACAGATTAGAGATTTATATGCACAAGTGTAGGCATTAGCAGCATGGTCTCTGCACATCAGCACATGAGAAGTAGTTGAAATATCTGACCGCTAAAAGTGGAGGGACATTTTTCTGGGAAGAAGTAGGCTTGTAAGCTTTCTTCACACTTAGTGAAATATGGGCAGTAGAGCAGTCATAAAAGTCCAATCTTGCAGTCTCTGTTTATGCAGAACTTCCAATAATATGAAATTGTTTGGAAATAAGGGTTATGATAGCACTGCCACTTCACAGGGGACATCGGAGTAGGTGAAAAGAAGACACGATTTTAGGTTCTGAGTCAAAATATGTTCTTTTTGCTTTCTCCTCTTCAATACCTATGTACACAAAGTGAATAAGCAGAAATAATTCTGTAAAAGTATGAATTTTAACATTTATCAAATGACACCAGTTTTAGAAGGAGCTTGTGATACTGAATTTAAGCCTAAGATTACAAAAGCGATAATGCTCACTAATTCAAATTTTTATACGAGGTATGATCTCAGTGTGTTAGATATCTTAATCTTTTGTGTTTATGCTCATGAAGTACAATTTGTCAGTAGAACTCCTCCACTCAGTGTGTACTAGAAATTTAATTTGTGCCTTTCTGCAGAAGGAGACATGTTCTATTGCCTGATTTTAAAAAAAGGTTATATTGAAAGGAATGATTCCAAAGCAGATGACAAATTACTGAAAAGACATTTTTATTGTACAATAGCATTCTCCCACAAAGAAAAAGAAGGGGTGAGAGACACACAACACTGCTCCCTTCCAACATTCCCTAACACAAATTTAAGGAAAAACACATTAAGAGACAACCTTCAGTGGATCTCTTCTTTTAATTTCTTTTAAAGGATGAGATTCTTCTAAAAGAATCTTAACAGTTTCTTTTTTTTCACCTGTGCCCTTCAGCAGAGAACATTAGGACATGCAATTGGATCTCCCAAAAAAAGGTGTTTTTTAAAAATTATTATTCCTGTTATATTCTACTTGCAGAATATGTGGCGAGTGCATTAATGATACTTGATTTATAGAGACAGAAATAATAAAAATCTGTCGGAAATCAGTTTGAAAGAAAATTATGAAATAAACGAGAGGTTTTAGTCCAAGTGTAGATAAACCAGCCTGACCCTCTTAGTCAGCCTTTATGTGGAATATCCAAATTTTCAACTAGATCTAATAATAAGGAAAACATATCATAATGTGTCGGTTTGCCTTCTCACGAGCTCCGGTCCTGACTAGCTCTGGACCTGGGAGGTGCAAACGACATGAACAAAGGCAAAAGACGAAAGGCGCTCTTCTCCTCTGGGCTACGGTCAAGTAGGCTTTAATAGAACCAACCCCAAGAGAAAAAGAGACCAGGGGAAGGTTCCCACCAGGTTTTAAACTCCCAGGATGGGAGGGGAGGGAGAAGGACCACAGCCAATGGGACACAGCTGATGTAGGGTCCAGGGGGAGGGATATCAGGGACAAACCGGCCACGTGGGAAAAGGTGGTGATACAGGACATACTATATACAGGGCAAATAAAACCTCACCCTGTGCAAATGGAAACCCACCACATTAGTGCAGTGCAACAATTATGTGATAGGTTTTCAAGATGTTAATTATCTAAATCTGTTTTGAAACCATAGTTTCTGACTTTTACTGAAAGCAGTGGAACTTTTCCTGCTTTTTTTCCCACAAGTACAAACTCAAAAATACTCTCAACTTGTTCATTTAATGCCTGAGATTTGTAATGTCATATGCAGATGCAGTATGTCTGTGTCTATATATTTATTTGAAAACAAGTAATTTTTATTTTCACTGAAGCAAGTGAATTGATATTGGCAGTGACATTCAATTACCTGGCCCAGAATGCTTTTCTTGAGACCTGAATCCGGAGGTCTTTACTTGGTCTCACCTCTCAGTGAGCTAAGCATAGCAACTTCCTGGGTCTTTCCTTACTTTGTATCCAGGTAAAATTTTGGTGAAACTCAACTTCAGTCATACAAAGTCTTCGTCCAGCAGTTGTATCCTTCAAAGTCAAATCACAAGTGGGCTTCAAACTTGCAGTAATTTTCTATTTGGAAGTTGCAGGCTACAGCTGGGATAATATATACATATTCATTCTGTGTGACTGGTTTATGGCGGATGTTTTTACTAAATAGCAGGTTTTATACAGAATTCATATTTGAAGTCTGGTTGTCTTGTCCCCATATCTGAGGACAAAATTTTAAAATTAAATTTAAAATTAATTTTAAAAAATAACATGAAGTTGAAAGTAGTATCTGGGTGAAACAGAACATTATCCCTTGTATTTGTGCTGTGTTATCTATGTAAATAAGCATCTACCTTGGTAGAAACGCACAGTTCTCAAAGATGCTAATCTCTCCTGCTTTCTAATTTTCACTTGCTTAAATTCTAATTTTAAAGGGCTGTGTGTTGGGAGAATCATTTGATTCTTCAGGTATGTAGATTAGTCTTAACCTTTGTCATGAGTTTTGCTAGCATTTACAAGCATGTGCTTTTGATCGTTAGAGTTGCTGTGAAAAGGAAGAAAAGCACAAATGTTTGTCATTTTCTACTTGCAGATGTCCTATTCATCATCTCAATTCATCTTTCAGTTTCCATCCTGTAATGTCACTTTCCTGAAAAAATTTACCTGCCTTTCCTTGAATCCAGTATTTCATTCAGATAAGTAAAGGCATCTTTTCCTCCCCAGAAGGGAAGAATTTTTGTTTGAAAACTAAGAGTTTTAGTTGGTTCTAAGTTCAGATTTAAATTCTTCTGTATGTGTTCTTATTTTTGCTGCTTCACAAAATGTCACTTTTATACTAGTGGGGAAGATAGCCTATGGCACACTGAGAAAACTGTGGCTTGACACAGTCACTGAAATTTGTTTTCTTCCTCTCTTCGAGCTTTGGAAATGAGGAAAATGAACTGCTCATCTTGGTAAATACTTTAGTTCCTGTGAGTTTTTTGTCTGCTCATTTCTTTAATATTACACAATATTTTAAAACGCTATTTTTTTATTTGCAATCCAGTTGGAGAGTCATGCTGATTTTCCTTTTTGGTTTAGTGTATATGTTTTTATAAAGCATGGCCAGTCAGGCATATGTTCAAAATGGCCATATTTGCTCTTGAATGTAACCAGGCTTCCAAAATAATGACAACCATCAGGATATTCTGAGAGAAAACTTTTTTAAAAGAGACTGTGCAGTGAGAGGTTGCAGTGAAAAGGTAGAAATCTGTTAAATTTGTAACCATCCATCACAGATTTCTCCACTTGTGCCCCAATTTAGAGATACTTGTACGTGCTTTCTCTACCATGTTTTTCAGGTAAAAACCCAGTCCCCGAGGAAGTCAGTGTGATTTTCTCTGGAAGTGTCAGTGTGGTAAGGAACAACACTGAAGTTCATTTAACTTGCAGTACCATCTCTGCAGATATGGTGTAATTCTGAAGCTAAATAGTGGTGCTCTACCTGGAGTAGTTCTTACTGCTTCAGGACTTGCTTTTCCTTGTTGATGCAGAAATAGTTACAGAGGATTAGAGCCTGAGCTCCTAGAATCTATAGAGTGCTGTTTGCAAGAATGTCTAGATAAAATGTCTATATAAACTCTGTCTTACTGAAGATTATGTCTGTCTAAAATACTAGGATGTCAGTAAACTTCATGTTGCTATTCGTAAAACAGGTTAAATATCTGTTAGTGACTGATATATCTAGTTAGGCAGAAATTACAAGAGAAATTACTAAATGCCTAATGTTCCTTTATTTATCTCTTTGTCCAGTAGCTGATTCATGTCTAAAATTGCATCCTCAAGTAGTGCCTGTACCCAGGCATACCCACTCTGAAGGATTCCCAAGGGCTGCCTTTGGCTAACCCTTAAAACACAAAGGCAGTTTGGTGGTTTTTTTGACAGTATCATTTAATTTATCTCAAGTGTTACTTTTATTCTGGTGCTTCTGTTCTATGGTGGAATAGACATTCTGTGAAGACTGAGCATATTTGTAATTGTAGTTACCTTTTTTATGTATAGTGCTATAGTCATTTGTTGAAAAATGTTTATTTGCATGGGAAACATGTGAATTATTTCTTATGGAGCTTTTGTGCATGTAGCTATATAGGATCCAAATATAATCAAAGAATAAGCCTCCTCTGTATTATAAAAGCATATACAATAACAACACTCTTTTATTTCTATACAGATACTGAACAACTTGATTTAGTGGACTCTGCTTTGAGCAGAGGGACTTGTACTAGATGCTCTCTAGAGGTCATTTCCTTCCAGTTTTAACTATTCCATGATATAGCTATAGGTAACACCTTGAAGTACTACAAAAATTAAAAAACAGACCCTCTGATTGTTCATAATATGTGCTTATTCGGACAACACATTTCTTACCAGACAAATTAGGGGGTTTAAGATGCAAAATTGAAAAGGAGAGATGTGAAACACAAAAGGAAGAGTAGGCAGATACTCTCTTCATTATCCAACATAAAATTTTCTATTTCCTTTGAAATGCGGATTTTGTTTAAAAGAGGAATAAGAACAGAAGCAGCATTTAATTCATATTCAGGTTGATGTGAATATTTTAAAGGAATGGATAAAACACCTTGGAGGGGAAGGATGCTATTTTAGGTTTGCACAGTCTGGTTTTTGAGCTGTAAGAAAGTATTGTTTCATTTTTAGCAGTCTATATCACTGAGGAGTATTGCAGCTAGGACTGATAGTTATTTGGTCACTTTATAATTGCAGGTGTCTTTATTCACAAGGGGACACCGCTTGCACTTCTGTAATTCATAGTTGTAAGAGGAATACAGAAAAAAAAATAAATTATTCTAAACTGAGCTGTGTATTGTTATTACATAGAGTTATGCCAGTGTTAATTTTCACACTAGCTACCCTGCTAAATGGCATCCTTGATTTTTTGCTTTACATTCACTCTTACTGCTTGTGACACGCTGTCTTAAGTCGGTGGATGAGCAGTAAATCATCAAAGTAAGTCACTTTTTCTCCTTTCATTTGAAACTTGTAATTTACTTTCAACCTCTGCTCTTACCATTCTTCTAGTTCAGCTGGTTGGGCTTTCTCACGGTGAGCGTTCCCTCAGCAGTTGTTCAGAGTTCAGGCTAGTGCAGTGTTAACCAGCTAAATTCTCCTGCTGGCACACCCCAGGTACCTTTCCTTCCAGCTGGACTGCAGATTCTGGTTTGTGCACTGTGCTTTCTGGGATTATCACAGTACTGCTGAAGAGGTTATTGTCCCCCAGCTGTTTATCATTTCTTCCCCCTCTCCACTATCCCCCTGATTACTGCTTCTTCGCTCTGCTGCTCCACTGAGTACATCCTAACCTGTTTCACTCAAAACAAGTTAATGCAGACAAATTTATGGTTTTTGGTAAGCAGCCTAATTTTGATGGGAAAAAATTAAAAGACCCACCTGCCTGAGGAAATCTCAAGTTATTCTGTTCTGCAGAGAGCACAACAAAAGACAGGGCTGGGATATGGGGATCACCACAGCAAAATCTGAATGTAGTACTTAAAGCTTGGGGGTATCTCTGCTGTCACTCAGGAATAGAAAATAGTTTTAAATGGTGGGTTGCTTATAGATGACTGTAACTCAGGTAGGAGTAAGATTCTTTTGATTTACCTGCAGTTGCAAAATGCATGTTCTTATTGCTGATAAACTTTAAGTTGTCTTGGCAAGTTCTGTATTCTATAACTTCCCTGGATCTGTAAAATGGAGGAATATATACCTTCTGTGGACTTCACTGGAAGTAGACAGATATTGCTAGGTCTGCTGTTGTACTGAAATATAATTCCATTACCTATGTTTGACATTGTATACTTGGGTTTATTTAAGAACTGAAATTTGTTGTGAGAAGAAAGCTGTGGTGTTGAAAATTAAATTAATACCGGTCTCCTGCAGTTGTCTTTGTAGAGTGCACTGTTTCAGTGAACATAGGAATCTTTTACTGTCCAATGCCTTTGTTAGGAGTGTGCACCAGCTCAAGTCTGTTTTGATTTTTGATATAAATCAGCAGTAAGAGACAGGAAAGAAAGAACATATTAACAATGTATTAACAGAACAGCAGCCAAGGGCAACTCTGGTGGAAGGGAGGCTTGATTTCTTGTCAAATGTTAGTCCTAGTTTATACTGCTTTTTGTTTTTTCCTTAGTAAGAATAAGACAGAAAAGTTATTTTTAGGCTGCACGTGCAGGCAGGTAGGGTGCTGGTCACTAGTATCTTTTTGGATAAGATATTATCCACTGAATTCTGTAATTATTTTTCATGGCATCTGGTCTAGTACAAGAAAGAAAGAAAGACTAGCAAATAACACAACAATGAGAAGGACTCATTATACTCTCTACCAAGAAAATCATGAATCCTTTTCACGGTTTCTTCTAATTATAGCTGTGTTTGCATTTTATTGTGCTAAGTAGGAAAAGGATTACACTATATTAGTATAAATGACTTTCTCAAAGTGGAAGCGTTACTGGCATATTTACTGACTATACAGTGTGTCATAATGTAAGATATGTTCCTTTTGGCAAGATTTACATTTTGGATTAATTCTGGATTTTTTCACTTCTTTTGGATGGTAACTGACACCATGATAAACTGATAGGAGTGAAATAATTCTGCCATACTTGGTTTTTCTATTTCCATCACTACAACTAAATAGATAAAGAGCTCGATTCTTCTTATATATCAGCAACTGCTCTAATAGATTGTTTTAAATTAATGTCCTCTTAATAATACTTGATAAGGTAATTCTAATTTAAAATATATACTGGTCTGTCATGAACATTTACTGTGTTGATTGTAGTACACTCCTACATGGCTAACAATAGACAGTGAACTTCTTGCAGTTTATGGGTCTTATGCAGTAATGTCTTTTAATAATGGTTGGCATAATGGAGCAAGAAAATGACTAGTAGATTGGTGGCCTACATAGTATTTTTCCTACTTGCACTTCTGTATAACTCCTTGCTATCCTGACTGAAGCAGTCACATGCTGCTCTGTTAATCATCTCAGTCTTTCTAGAGATGATGGTTGAGGTTTGATGACAGAGATGTGAAATGTTATGAAAGTAGTGTTTATTTCCTATATTGTAACCCAGAATGCAAAAGATACAATAATCTGGTTCATAGGAAATCAAATGCTTTACTTCCCTTCTCTGTGAAACTAAAGCTTTTACTCTACTTTATGTTGCTCTTCTGTATTTTTTTTGCTTAAGTAAAAACTGGCTTTAATTTTCATATTTAAATCATATGTAAGGGACTAAGGAGGTACAAAGAGAGACTGAGACAAATTTAATTTTGAGTTCTGATTGAATAATTTAATACTGAAACATTGTGTATGTCAGCTGAGTGTGGGAAACAGTCATAGCTAACTTTTTTGAATATGCAAGGTGGGGGGATGAAGGAAGCATTTGGATAAGCAGAGTATAGAATTATACTATAGTATAGCATCATAGTTCTAATTTTATTTGAAAGCAATACAGGTCTGGCCTGGCTGGATATTATTTAAGCTGTCAATTATTCTAATACTTCTTACAATTATGATGGAGGAAGAATTGACAGCAGAAACCATCTGTAGCAACTCTTTTGCTGTTGGAGTTAGCATAGAAGGGTGGTTACATAATGAAATAATCTACAAAGTTGTCTGCCAAGTCTTTGATCTGTGGATCTTGCTTTTTCCTAGCTCCCATGTCTCCTAAAATTATGACAATATGCAAAACATATTGTATGACTCAGAAAATAAGAAGTGAAATGAATATATTGTTGTTTCAGAGTATTTTTCAGAGTATACTCAGAGTATACTCAGAGTATTGTTTCTCAGAGTGTTTTTACTAAAATTGACTTAAAATTTTCTTTACATGATTTTCCGTGTTTTTTCACTCAACAGACAGAATTAACAGAACAGTTTGTTGTTAGGTTTGCCTGCCTAACAAAAATACGCAATACGACAAATATGAAATAAAAAAACAGATGAAACTTAAGTGCCTTGTGATGCACAGAAAGCGCTGTCGCTGTGACAAAGTGTAGTTACAACTTGGAGATTTCAGGGAGAAGTTCTTGTTGTGTCCTAAATCCCAGACTAGGACATTGCATTAATTTATTCTCATGGCTGAGATAATACTCTAATCTGTTCCAATGTGATCAGGAACTTATTTGAAGCACTTCTACCCTTCAGAGCAAAATATTTGATCCGGGAATGGCACAGAACGGCGAAGTTTTCTGGAGCATTGTTCCATGTGTAGGTTCAGAGATCTTCCCTGAGGTTACAGAGTCTCTTTGTAGACAAACACAAGCAGGTCTGTATCTAGGCATACGTTTCTTTCTTGCAGCGTGGTTCTATTGCCATGTAACGTCAGATTCCCTGCATCCCATAAATCTTGTTACCAAGCTCTTCCAACCGGCCAGGTACAGTTGGAGAAGCTGATGGGTGCTCAGGAATGTTGGATGAGGGCATCAGGCTGGAGGGGCAGCCTGAGGGGAAAGGGGGAGGGAGAGAGGACTTAAGGTGAAGGCCAGATGGGTGGGCATCTCTTCTTTTGCAGTGACCTGACAGGTCTATGGTTCTAATTGTCTTCTTCTGTGCAAATAAAGGGAAGTCATCTGTTGCCCAGATCATAAACAGACTTCGTAGGGCAAATCACCTTTTAAATTCTTTTAAGAACTATTTCAGGAGCTTCTTCAGAACTTTTATAGAAGTGTGGTGCAGTGCAGAAATTCTAATACCACATATTGCTTCCATCATAGCATGTTTATGTATTTTAGACTTTCAAAGACAACCAAACATGGGAAAATACAGACTGTTGTGTATGGGCTTTTCTATTTTTGTAATAGGAAAGTTCTGTTAAATTTTTAAAAATCTCATTGCTTGCTATGTACCATAAATCCTCATAAAAACGTAATTGCATATAATTTATGCACATTCAGTACTAGACACCACTTAACTATATAATTAGTCTATGTATCAACCTGAATTTTTTTCTGCATCTGTTGTTGGAGTAAACATTGCAGAAGATATACTTATGATCTGTACATATGTACAGACAAACGTTTTGAAGAGGAGGCTGGTGTGTTTCAAATTTACATAAGATTATTTTTGTCAACATCTTTTCCTGTTTATTAAACTGTAATGACGTTACATCATTTGGATTCAAAGTAAGGAACTGTTGTAAATATAGATTAAGATGTCATCAGATATTTGCAATAAACCTAGTCTAAATTGAATGTCTGGGAATAATTCCAACGTTTATCAAATCATACAACCATTTTATAATGTTTCAGGGAAAAATAACAGGAAACAAGAAAATGTAAACTCATAAGTTAAGTTTTCAACAGGTCATGGAATTTTTAAGTGCCAACATGTTTTGCATGCTCAGAATCTATTGACCAAAATCCTTTTTGAATTACAAATTATTTTCAGCTTGAAAGCCTGTTGTTAGGGAAATGCAGCCTGTGAATGCTAATTTGGATCTACTTTAGCAATTAAGTTTGAGCTGAACACATTTTCTGTGAACAGTTCTTTATTATAAATGTTTGAATGCAACACCTATAGGCTATGCTAATGAAGTTACTAATAAGCTTAACAGACAATGTTAGTAATTAAACACAATATTTTTGAAACTGGTAAAAAGATCTAGAAACTGGTACAGTTGCAAAGTTGTAGAAATTTGTGTATTCCCTATTGTTAAGAAGCTTCAGCATACAAAGTGTGGTGTTAAATCCTGTGCAATAATTTAGGTACTCATTGAAAAGAAAAGACAAGAACTATGAGGATATGAGATTAATAAAATCACCACTTTATAGACATTTTTATAATAAAATATAAACATTTGAGTACAATGTTTATAGCTTTAAAATTGCTGAAGTTTAGTAAGCAGAGATTTACATGTTTAATATTTTGACATTGTGCTGAAAATGTGCTCGTCTTTGGAAGAAATTATCTACTAATCATTTACATGTACAATCTTATACTGATAATATGTAGAAGTAATTGCTCTGTAAAGAAATGGTAGGACAGAATTGCAGCTTTTCTTTAAAGGGCAAGCTGTTCCACACCTCGAGTAAACAAATACATAAAGACAGTGAAGCAATGTAAAACTCTGTAAAAAGCTGCTGATGAAAAAATGCAAACTTGGATAAGTATTTACAAAAAATGAATTCATTCAAACAACAGAGATGGTAAACGAGTGGGGGAAAAAGACCTTTTGTGATTAACAGTCTCAGTTTTCAACTATCTGTTATTATAATGCATATGATATGATCAGGAATTATCTTTCAAGACTCAATTAAAGCAATTACAGCTGTATTGAAAGCCTGCTGAAGTAAATGCAGATATCATTGATGTCAGTTGACTTTGATTCTAACCCTTTTTGGCTACTTGTGATTATTTTTTTCAGTTTTAAAAATCTTACTTCTTATGATAGAGTTTTCAGAGTGCAATTCCTTGCCCTTCCTCTGATTTTTTTTCATTTTGCCAGTAGTATGTCTTCATTTCTTCAATTTTAAGCTTTCCAAGGGTTTGATAAAGATCTGTTCATTTATATTTTTACTATCTACCAAAATATCAGTTTCAGGAAAGATAAAAGATGTTTTTTCTCTCTCCTTCACCCTGGATTCTTCATGTTGGTGAGAAGCATTTGAGAAACTGCTGAGCTTTTTTTAAAGAGAATTTCTGAAAACAGTTTCATTTGCCCGAAACTCTTGTGAAGATGCAGAACAAAGAGCGTGTAGTTGGTGTAGACGATGAGATATTGTAGAGTGGTAAAAGGCAAGGACAGTTCACAGCTCTGCTGAGATTTGGAAATGTTTGCTGCACACCATGGAGGCCAGAACTGAAATCTCCAACTCCTATAACTTCCTGCTTTCAGAGGGGACATGTGAGATTAGAATAAAAAGCTTTCATTTACTCATTAATACATGTTTGAGAATAAAGTAAGAAGTTGAGAAATATGCAATATATTATTGCAAACGGTATTTTCCAACCTTGAAGTCTATAAGCTTTTTGCCTGAATTATTAGCAAATTAAACAGTATTAAAGTGATTTAATGAACAAATTTTAATTTCAGAATTTGTTTACTGGACCAGTCATAAGCAGCATGGTGACATTAGTGTCTTCTTTGTGAGTACATTTTCTAACGCTCAGATTGCTTAAAATTATGTTTCTGTATTTGAGAACTTGGGCAAAAATAGGGCAAATCATGCTTTATTATTTTAGAATGCAATACTCCTTTCTTTGAGGATTATGGCAGCAGTTCACATCTTCTAAATGCAGAAAAATACCCATTAGCACTTAATTTTTTATTTACTTAATTGTTACTTTACAATCCCCAAATTTTTTTCAGTTTAGTAAAAGGATGAGGAAAAAAGATTTTTCAAAACACAGTAGGCTTTGGGGTTGGCTGTCCATAAGGCTGTTTTCTGTATCAGCTGATGTGTGAAGGGAAGGTCTTCCCTTCCCTCAGCTCCCCGTTCATTCTCTCTGCTTGGTGTTGGCTTGGCAGTGAGCAAGGTGCTCAGCTCACACATCTGGCTGGAAACTGCTCGGGGTAGAGGAGCTGAGCAGATGGAGGCTCGTCAGCACTGCCAGCCTAAAAGTGTGTTTGCTCTTTTAACTGAAGTGCCAAAGAGCAAACGTGATGGGCCGCCCAGGCAGCGTGGAAGGACAGAAGCAGAGCTTCTGCCCACAGCTGATGTGGTTTATGCTGTTCTTGGAGCCTCACCTGCTCATCTCTGGCAAGTGTTTGTTTATAACTCTCCTTCTAAAGGGCAGCGGGACTGGAGTCTCCTTCCCTTGCAGTACTTAACAATTGAGGGCGAGAATGCCCTTCTGGACTTCATCTTGACTAAAACTTTTGTGTGCCTCTCACTTAACCTTCACTGATTGCTTTGTAAAGACACCATCTCTAATTCCCAAACTGAACTAAATGAGTTGGAAAACACTATTGTTCTGTTTTCGTATCACTTGATTTGTGCTTGATTGGAATGGCTCTACAAGAAGCAATGCACTGGAAGGTAAAACCCACTACAGGTCTTGTACTGTGAATGATCTGCATAAAGCTGAATAAAGCTTTTGTAAGGCATTAGCATAATTTGGAGGGGATGGTGGTGATGATGGTGGTGGTGTGTGTGGAACTAAACAAAAAACGCTGAAAAGCTTTAGTATACACACACTCTCAAGAGTATTTGTATGTAGGGAGAAGATGGTAAGTATTCTGGACTGATGACGTGTTCCTTGTGTAGATTTGGAAAGTAAATGCCACTGTTTAGTCTGCTTCTCCTTTTAGTCTGCTTCTACTTCCCTATGTTTTCAAAGACGCTGTTTCAAACATGAAATGTCCCCATCTTCTGTATTCAGTAATGTTAGGCAAAGTGATCCTTTTAAAGCTACATTTCTACTAATTTTTTTAAAAGAAATCTTGCTGTAAGGTAGTTGTCATTTAGAAAAAAAACAGTAAAATGCTCTGATGGGGGAAATAGCTTTTGGACACTCATTAGGAAATGTCATGATTGATTGTCCTTTTTGGAAATAACTGGAGTAGTTTTATTAATATGGCAAATAACAAACTTCAGAATACTTTTTTCTTCTGAGATATTACATGTAAGTTTGCAGAGTAAATGAAATTTAGTTCTACTATTACAGTGGGAAAGGGCAAAATGTGCCAAAACTATCCATGAAGGAAATAAAATAAAGCGCTTAAAAGAAAGCCTAAGCTTATAGTATTTGCAGGGCAAGTCAGTTACTTGAGAACAGTTAGTGGTGATAAATTAGCTTAAAATGCATTACAGATGAGGCTGGTATGTTTTTTCTCTTCAACTTCTTGGATTGGATTTGTGCCTGAAGAGATACGGTGACATTTTTCAAGAACTGAGCTATAATGGTTTTTGGCTAGAAGTATTCTTCTACTTTAAAAGATGCTTTAATGGCCTTAACACCATACCTTTGTTATACTGTTGCCAGATCCAGGAGAGGAGACAAATATAAAATTCTATCAGCAGCTGGTTTGTCAGTATAGAGCTTTTTGATACTCCTCTATCAAAATACTTATAGAGGTGTAATTACAATAGCATAAAAGGGCTTTTACAGACACAGACTATTTCAACTTAACTGTAATAGGCTCGGTCTTTAAGAGCACATTTTATGGTATTGTAAGATTCATCTAGATTAGAATGACTTTTTATGTAGCACGTGTCTTAGTAACTAAAACAAAGCCTGAGATGTACTCAAGAAGTTTAGATTTTCTAACATAGATGAAGTCCATCTTTGCCTACAGTGATGCTCCCTTTCTGGAAAATCTCTTATGTTGGAAATATATTGATATATTTATTTGTCTTTGTTGGTCATGTTCAGGCCTAGAAAGGATTGCAGTAGTTACACTGAGCCAGGAAATGCATGAAGGGAATGAGAAAGAAGTAAGTAAATCTACTGTAGTGGCCACAATTTAGAAGAATATAACCTTTAAGCTGCTTTTTAATGTCTGAAAGAAAATTATATTCATAGAAGAAAACTAAAAATACATCATTTGGAGTGAATGTCTTAAAAATTCAGGCATAGATTAGTCTAAGAGGTTAAAATTAAAAAGAGAAGGATGTATTTGGACAATGAGCTGTGACAGCTGTTACTGCTCTTGCCTTTTGTAAGAATATGACTTGAAAGATTGTTTATGTAAGTGGCTTGGCCTAAATGTTGTTTCAGAATTTGTGCCAAACACATAAATTATTCTTAAGATACTTTGAGCCAAACTCTTTCTCCTTGATTGCCTAGGTGACTTCTAATTTTAATGAAGCTTACGTGTTTTAATTGAAACAGAGAATTGGGCCTCTGATGCCGAGATTGTTTCTATATGAATGTGTAAGCAATTTTAGGGTATTTGAAGAGCACGTTTGTCAGATGCATGCAAACTTTTATAGCATTCCATAGGTAATTATAAAATGCAGAACAGAGGGATTATATTTCTTCAGTCAGGCATTATTAAGATGTTTTTAGTAGCAAATCCTGACATATTTTTCATTCTCATGTATCTAAAACTTCTAGTCAAAACTTTCTGGGCTGCTCCATAAAAGGGGTAGGCTTTTTTTCTGATGTTTTCTGTGATTTGTAACAATTGGCATTTACAATAAAAACTATATATCTATTTTATGTTACAAGCAGTTCTATAAACATTTTCGGTATACTAGTAGTTTTGTCTCTAGGCAGTGACAATTTTTCATGGTGGTAGGAAACTTACCTAACTGCCTTGTGGAGGCTAGGGAAAACAGAGAATTACTTTTTATTATACATCATCAATTGACATATTTATTCAGGCAAATATAGGATGGTTACCCTCAGGTGCTTATATATTAACCTCTAGAAATTTACCCAAAGAAGTACTGTGTAAAATATGAAAAAAGAAGGAGAATTTGTTTGAATAAGAAAAAGCTAGTGTCTTGGTGGTTCCATATATAGACCTAAACATATTTGAAATGTTAAGCGATATAAAATTATATAAATTCAAATAGGGTTGAGGGAGTAAATATGAGCAAAATCATGTAACATGTAAAATCATGTGGTGAAATAGGTTATATTTTGTCTTGCACAGAAGCCTCTTCCTGAGAAGTTTTCTGTCTACTTTTCAGAGTGATCTTTTATTTACGAGATAAAATACAGCTACAAGGTTATAAATGTCTGCCTGAAATAGTTGCTACAGAACTATTCTGTTTTCAGGAATATTACAGTTGCTGGGTAAGAAGTGGTTACTCAGCACCATAATCCCACCATGCCAATAAAATTAACAATACTTTGACCACAGATAGGACTTGAGATTCAGACACCTGAATTTCGAATTCTGTACAGTTATTACATGATGGAGATATCCAGAGTGTTGTCAACAGGGATCAAGTTAGTAGCCTCCAGAGAGATAATTATGCTGTCCTGTAGGAGACACCTGGATGTGGTCCACTGAGTGGTGCTTCACATGCCATCAGCTGTATTGACGAGATCTCCATCAGCTAATGACAAGTTCAGTCCCTGTCTCCCCTGTCTCCCCTGTCTCATGCAGCTTAGATGCCAGAGACTGAACCCTGCAGAAGTGCCACATTGTTTTTTACAGGTGAACACTTGGTGCCACTGGAATTTCTCTAGAGTTCTGGAGGCATCCATGTGGGGCTGGCAGGTGTGAGGTACTTAAAAATACAGTGTTTGGCTTTCAGGAGTAGCAGCTGGAAGCTAGTTGCCATTATACTGGATATAGGGATCTGTGAATGGGCAATGGTCTTTGATACTTTCCTTCCTGACGTTTTGTTTCAAAAGGAGAGTTTAACTAATAAAAGAAAATCCCTTAAACATTTCAGTAAAAGAGGTAGCTATATAGAAAATAGAAAACATGGTAATATCCTGACTGACTGAAAAGCTGCAGTATTTGCTTACACATTAACATACCCTCAAGGATGTACTGCAGTCCTGACAGATGACTTCACATAGAAAGGTTTGCAGGACTGTTTTTTTCCCCTTCCCTCCCCTCTTTTATATTTCCCTCATCCAGTGCCATTTTTTTTTTTCTTCCAGTTGCAGGGAGTCCTCCCACCTGCCATGTTATCACTCTTGCCCAACCTCACTCTGTTTTTACTGAGATGAATGGTAAAAAGATGTCATCTGTTTAGAGGTGCTGCAACTCCAGAGCTCTCAAGTGAAGATTTTTCAGCATTGTCAAATTTTGCAGTTTACAATGACAGTAACTACAGACCACCTCACAGCTACATGCTTTCTGTACAACACTGAACATTCTGGTACTGTTATCTAGACATGCCTTACTGTGAGATTTAGGATGCCTCTGAGCAATCAGAGGGAGTTAGTTCCTGAGATTGGTGGGCACCTGCAATCTGTGCTGATTTAATCTGGAATTATGACTTCTGGTTCAGGCCCTTTGGCTATACTTCATTAACTAGTGTGCCTTTCCTTGCATATATTTGCATAAAAAGGCAAGCTATTCATTTCATCTGTCAGCATTGAGTGCTATGCAATGAGCTGGTTTCAAGACAGTTGTTCTCTGGGGGCTTAATGCCAACATGCTTCCGTAATCTTAACTCTCTGATTCCTCTGAGAACTTGCTCAAGAGTCCTGTTAAGATGAATGGCAGAAAACTAGGTGAAGCATTACATATCCCAAATGCTCACTTTACATTTTTTTGCTGTGCTACAAGATCGCCTTTATCACAATTATATTCCATTTCAAAGAGTTGTAGAATCATTTAGATTGGAGAGATCATGGAGTTCAAGCGTTGAACATCATTTCATCACCTTTACATCTGCACACTATGATAGCTCACTTTAGGATGACTAGAAATGTATTACTCTGAGTCTTTGCCTTTATGTATTGTAGTTCGTGACAGGAAAGATCAGTATGTTTGAATAACATTTGAAATCGGTGGATAATTAATTAAAATACACAGCTTACAAGTTAAAAACCCCCCATACCTATTGAGCCACAATTCTAGAGTACTTTCAGGAATGATATGTGATATGTGTCAGCTAAATTTCAAATTCAAGAAAAGCTTTGGAAGAATTTTGCTTGCCCAATTATTAATCTAAGTTTATACAGTGATGAAATGTAGTGATGCCTGTTTGAGCTGCAGAGGTGAACTCCAACATTCATGTGCACTGAAAGCAGAATGTGTTCCTGTGGTGCAGTCTGTGACAGTCTGGACAGCCAAATTGTCTTCCCTTCTGCCTTGGAAGGTTAGCAGTGGAAGTAGAAATGCCCAGTAGTCTGTCCCAGACTATAGACAGGGAAAATGTATCCAGCTCAATTCTTCCAGCACAAGGTTGAGATTTGATTTAACAGTTTATGTTCTATGACAGTTTAATCAGAGCTATTTATTTATTAACTCAGCTGTCAGTTTGTCCTGCTTACCTCTCAACACCATAATGTTAACCTTTATTACTTAGCCTCGGAAGGAAAATCAGATATTAGCTGATTTTTATACTGTGGTTTTATGGCTGGCTTAAGCTATTGTAAGTTCAGGCTCTCAATTAAAGAGGTGTTTACAGACTCCTCTCTCTTTCCTTTTGCACAAGTCCCCAACCCAGACATCTCATTTTTATGAGGCTACTGAGTAAGCTGAATTGGAAAGTTTGCTTACCTAAAAACTGGTCAATTTTTCATCTAGAATGCCTCTTTTAGCACATTTGCATCAAAAGAAGTAGGCTAGTAGGATCTAGTCCCAGTTCAGGACTCCCCTGTTTTGGTGGCATTATGGATTTAGATTTACTTATGCTCATCACATAACTATAACTTAAAAACTCATAACAATTAGAGGTAAAGAAATTTAGTGTTGATGTGTAGTCTTCCTTGCTCATGTGTAGCATGCTTTGAAAAATAATAGGAGAGAAATACTTTTTAAAATATCTTGAAAAGAATTTAAAACAAAATAGCTATTTTAGTTTACTTTGTTCAGCTTATGTTTTTTTCCCCTCAAATAATATGTGAAACTATCTAACCTTTAAAGTATTTCCAAGTAGTGTTTATTTTATGAATTGTCATATAAACTAAAAGAATTTTAGTAATTTTAATGTTTCATTAGTCTGTGTTAGGATACATGAAGAGATTATTGTGAAAGGATTCACATTGTTTCTTCACAAAAGATTCAATGAATACAATAGGGTTTCTCAACATATGACAGAGAAACATTCACTGTATAGTGGGAATATATCTGAAAAAGCCAAGATAAATGTAGAAAACCTGTCAGAATTTCCTGTAACTTTTTGCCTTTTTCTTCCTGTTGTACTTAGGATTAATGGAATTACAGCTTCTACTTTTACAGAATTAAGCAATATTTCTATTACATAAATAGAATTCAATTCTAAAAGTACTTTTAGGAGCACCCTATTTGTTGTTTGTTATTGCTGATCATCTTCACTGGTTTACTCTGAAATTAAAAAAAAGTCCAAATTTATTGACCTTAGATTTTTTTTCCTCCCTCTCAGATATTTGTATTATCAGTCTACTCTAGGTCAATAGATTTTCCATTAAAGCAACGAGCATTACTTGTGAGTACACTGAAAACTTTCTAGAGTTACTATTACTACATTGATTGGTCTATCAATGAGGTGAACAAGAGATATATTTAAAACTATTTAGGCCAGGCAATAGAATGTGAATTGCATGCTCCAGAGTAGGGGATTAATTTTTTTTTTTTTTTTCAAGACAGCCTCCTTTTTTATTTTTCTGTTCCTTTGCCCCCCCTTTGGCCATAATTGCGTGAAGAGGCACGCACAGATGCCTGCTGCCAGCGTGTGATACTTAACCTGACCGTCAGAGCAGCCTCACAAAGGAAGGCTTTTCAGGTCCCCCAGTGAAACAACCACTGCATTTTATTGTGGNAAGAGGAGTCATCTGTTATCAGAAGAGTTCACTAGTTTAACTCATTTATAAAATGGCAACAAAAAATTTGACTTTGCTTGGAAAGAACAGCGCTGCTCTGACAGACACTTTAAGTTGCACAGCAAGATGGTGTTTATAACAAGACTGTGTGTGGTTTTCTGAAGCTGCCTTGTAACAGATTGGAAGGGGAAAGTGCCAGCTTGAAGAGGCTTTCCCTTGTTTAAAATTAAAAGAATGATGTTTTCTCAATGGAAATTCTTTACATATATAAAATGTCAAAATATTTATGCTCACTTTTACTTTAAAAGTACTACGTAATCACTAAAGAAAATGGTCAACTATTAGAAAATGAACAGTTTATGAGAGAGACATTTTAGAACATAGGATGGGCTTCTTTTTTATAGAATGATAGAATCTTTTATGTTGGAATAGACCTTTAAGGTCATCAAGTGCAACCGTAAAGTTATCCATGAGCTGAGCATTACCACTACTGCTGGAAACAACTGGTGAAAGTCCATCCACAGTTCTAATATCTGGAAGGGAAAAGCTGTTACATTTTGCAGCCTTGTGTTGTTAGCAGTAAATACTACTGTTATTTTTATTCTATCTGCATGGAAAAGGTAGCAGGGATCAGTGGCCAAGAAACAGTAGGGACATACAGGTGGAAATTTTCTTACTGTGTTGCTTACTCTCTAAGTTCCAGATGCAATCTTTGAGAAGATTTAAAAGCAGAAAGGAAAAGGTAGCATGAGTGATCTCTGACAGATTGGTGGAACAGATGCAAATATGACAAATCAGTTTATTGCTAAACTGCACTGCAGGACTGCAGCCTGAAGAAAGTAAGTTCAGACAGAGAAGCAAAACTGCTAATATAGTTTAATTCAGAGAGCTAATTTCATTGTTCATTAATAGAGTAGCTACACTGCCAAAGAAGTCTGTATGTAAGCAATAGCACAGAAAGAAACAGACAGGCACTAAGCAATTAAAGCTATTACCACTATCAGAAGGAGTCTATTACAGAGAGCTTCTTAATGTTTTTAAAGTGTATCACTCCTAGTTGGATTTAAAATAATTTATGCACTTTGCTGCAATATATATTTTGTGCGTGCACTTGTGCTCCAGGCTTGACTTGCTGCTTCATAGCATTTTGCCAGAGCTGTGCCTTGTATCTTGACAGGTGAAGATTCAGAATGTGGAGATTGAGAATAAGGGCTAGGAAGAGGTTTGGAAAAAAGCAGAGTAATTGGTGCTTGATGTAGCACACAGAAGCAAGGTAACAGAAGGATAGGGAAATGATCTTTGAGGCAACATTTTGAATAGGGATAATTAGAACAACAGTTTTAAGTCCAGAGTAGATTGGTAGAGGAATCAAATATATGAAAAGGGAAGAGAGTGTAAAAAGAGTATTATCTCTGTAGCAAAGCAGTGATGGTGGAATAGCTATTGCACTGAGAAAGAGCCAAAATAATCGTACTTATTATAAGCATTTCAAAAGAACACCAGAAGGATCAGAAGTGCTGCTAGGGCATACCTCTTTATGGTGAAAGGTTGACATTTAAGTCTCTCTTCTAGAGAAGAACTTGTTGCTTATACAAGAAGAAACAGGTTCACATCAAATACTCTGTGTTTAGGAGACGCATCATGAATGTAGGAGATTTGGGTTCAATTCCATGTTTCAAAATCAGGAAAAATAAGAGTTCAGTATTGTTCTTTGGTGACTGTTAAGCTTTAAGCTATGGGGCAGGAAAAGAGAAGAAGTTACGTGTCCCAGCTTCATATGCTGGTACAAAACCCTGTAAACAAATTTTGACAAGAACTGGTCAGGAATGAACTAATGTTTGGGAGCCAATTTGCTGTTGACATCGATGGCCATGATTTTGACTTGGTAACAAAGAACATAAACATGAAAAGAGTCCTAGGATTATTCTGTCCTTTCAAACAAACACTTCTGCAGGCAAAATTTGACATGCCAGACAACTAAGCTATACAGATAGATACCAAGCTGTCAGTGTTGAAAGTTATTTTCATTCTAAAACAATTATGGTTGGAACTGCTGCATTTCAGTGCAATGTGATGATATGACTTCCCCTCTTTTCTTTTTTTAGTAGTATACTTACCAAATATTTTATGTCAAAACAGTTCCTTTTTCAACACTTTCAGTGATTCTTGCCTTCAGTACATGTAGAACTTTCCTGCCAGCTTTTACTGTCTGTTTAATTTTGGGAATTAACAACAAAGGCTACATGGACTTCCAGAATATTTGACCTGAAGTTCTTGGCAATGGTCTTGGTCTTTCTGGTGCCATAATTTTAGGAACAAAGCCTGTAATGCTACTTTGTGTATGTAAAGGCCTGACAGACTTAACTGATATACTGTGTCTAGCCCTTTCCCTATCTCTGTTCCAGGAAATACTGGTACTGTGCCTAGTCAGATCCTACAGGCCATAAGGCTTCCTTTATTTGCTTAGGGTATTGAAGGTATTCAGTAACTCAGATTGCTAGCAGTTAATATTGTGGGACTGGCACCCCTGATGCTGTGTACTGAAATGAGCTGGGCAATTAAGAAAAATAAATGTTTCAAGCTCATGTTTTTGTTAGATAACCAACAATTGGCTCTTCTGAATATTTCCTTTACTCTAAGTCCTAATTTGATACTGGTAAGTTTGCATAACCATGGAGGGTGGTAATGCCTGTCCATGTGTGTGCTTTCAGTCTCTCCACACCCAAGTAAAATAAATACACATCAAATACAGGTATTTGCTATAGCAGTTTAAACTATGCTGCTCAACTTTGCACCCCGTCAAATTTCTCAGAAATGTTCCATTCTGCTCTGAAATAACCTTTTGAGTGACCAGATCACTCTCCAAAGTGCTGATAACAGATAGGAGTCAGTTACACCTAAAACTGTAGTTTGCTTCACTAGCTGTGTTTCTAAGCCTTGTGAGAGACTCAGTGAACAGAACTGTA
Organism: Erpornis zantholeuca; assembly: GCA_013400515.1. Classification (NCBI taxonomy): domain Eukaryota; kingdom Metazoa; phylum Chordata; class Aves; order Passeriformes; family Timaliidae; genus Erpornis; species Erpornis zantholeuca. The sequence continues at coordinate 15,401 of VZTN01006703.1, read as the reverse complement.
GTCAAGGTTTTGACCACATATCTGCTAAAGTAGCAAAATAGAGCTTCAGATGAATGTCTCAGTGTATTCTCCTTCCCTTCTCTGGATTTTATTTTTAACAGTTTTTTTCATCGTCCATCAGAATTCGTAATTGAAAAATACCAGAGGAATGTTCTGCGTGGCTTGGTGAATTGAAGAATGTAGTGGTCTGCTATGAGACACTGACAGTCCCATCTGCAGAAACACTTTTTGTTTCTTGAGAGAACGCTTCTTGGATGTGAAACCATCTTGGATGCTGGTTTAGAAATGTAATTTTTAAAAGTATTGCTTACCTAAAGTAAGTGATATGTCTTAAGTTCCGTAGTTCACCTGCAGGTTGTACATGTCACCCTACTTAGATAAGAATTATTAAAAATATATCTCAGTTGTATATATAGTATGTTTTGTGTTTCTTTTATACATTTTGTTATTCTTTTCAAAGGGCTATACCAAAATCTGCCAGGAAATAGGACTCTCATTCCTGTTGACTAAGATCGGTGCTGAATAGCTTATATTCTCTCTTATGTTTTTATGCTAAAACTCAACACAAAATGCTGTATTTTCGCAGCCCAACCCTTGGTATTTTTAATGGCAAGTTGCTTTCCATGAGGTTCCATGTGAATTGACCAGAAAAGTCTGTTAGGGTGTTAACCTCAGATTAATCCCATCGTGCAGGGACACCCTTGTGTGGTGTGTTACAATATAATGTGATGTTGGCCATGTGGCTGCTCTTCCTTTTTCCTGTCAGTTCCTAATTACTGCTGTGGGACCCTAGAGGTTTGTGCTGCATTGTTTTACCTTACAATTGTTGAGGATTCAGAACAGTTAAGGTAGCTGTAACTGCACCTCCAAGAGAAACATCATTGATCCCTTAATTTCTGTGCCAGCCATTTTGTTGTTTCCTTGTTCTGAGCAGTAGACTTATAAAAAAATACAAAGCAATTATTAGTCCTAAAACATTAGTCCTAAGATCACACTGTCTGAATGTTGATTACTTTCAGAAATGAAGGATTTTTCTTTATATATATATACACATACACACACATTTATTAATTAGAATAAGGTAGTACTTGCAGATGATAAATTCTACGTTAGCAACCTGTTCCTGATCACCCGTCCCACTACAATCCACGTCAGGATGTTATCAGTGTAGAACAACAAAAAACACATTTCAAGACATCTAAAACCCCCTAACTATTTAAAAGCTAAGACCTGGCTTTCATTCAAAACCAGCTCTACAATTAGCAATACTTTCAGACAGTATCAGCTGGGTTCCCAGTGTACATGATAATGTCACAGAATAACCCCAACTGTAACTAATTTAATTAAGACTTGATCCTCGAATACAGAATCACTTCTTTTCACCAAATCATGATGCTCACTGACCTACAGGAGAGAAAACAGGCAACACAGACAAGGAACCATTTTCTGTCATTTAACCCTTTTGTTTATTCAATTGCAAGGGAAATATATTACTAGTGTAATTCTCATGAGAACCTCTTTAACGTATACAGAGGAGTAACTCCAGGTAGCCACATGAAACGGCTGTTTTACACAAAAGGTTGTTTCACAGTTGTTTCTGTTAGACTTTCAAAGTTTTGAAGATCTGTAAACCTCTCCCAGTCTACATTAAATGTAACTGAATTTTAGGAGTTGATTGTGGTTTAAGCTGAGCTGACAACTAAGCCCCACGCAGCCTCTCAGGTCAATTCCCCCCATGGTGGGATGGAGGTAGAGAATCAGAAGAGTCAAAGTGATAAAATTTGTGGTTTGAGATAAAGACAGTATAGGTAAAGTAAAAGTTGTGCATCTGAGCAAAGCAAAACAATGAATTCATTCACTGCTTCCCATTAGCAGGCAGGTGTCCAGCCATCTTCAGGAAAGCCAGGCTCTGTCACATGTAACAGTGACTTGGGAGGACAAATGTTATCACTCTGAACGCCCTCCCCTTCCCTCTTCTCCCATCATTATGTGCTCAGCACGGTGCCATTTGGCATGGGATAGATGTTCCTTGGGTCAGTTGGGATCATCTGTCTCTGCTGTGTCCTCTCCCAACTCCTTATGCACCCCCAGCCCTCGCTGGTGGGATGGGGTGAGGAGCAGAAAAGGCCTTGATGGTGTATGTAAGCACTGCTCAGCAGTAACAAAAGCATCCCTGTGCTATCAACACTGCTTCCAGCACAAATCCAAAGCACAACCCATATTAGCTACTCTGAAGAAAATTAACTCTATCCCAGCTTAAACCAACAGAGCTAAAATGTCACACAGAGTTCTAGAAAGTTGATGACTAGTGCTCTGATGATTCATTCTGCTAATGAAGGAGGAGAGGGAAAAGAGAGAAGCAAGAGACTGACTTGGCATAAAATGGATCTCACAAAATGCTCAGGGCTTCTTGTACAGCATGTATCAACCTACCAGCTAATATGACAGCTACTGATTCTGCAGTTGAACCCTTTTCTTTGGGTTCATGGATTTTTTAAGCCTGAGTAACTGACTGATTTTTTAGGTTAGCTCTACTTCTAATGTTTTTTTTTTTTAAACAAGATCGATGTGTTCAGTGGGTGCCTGACCTGATAGGGTGTACGAGCACCTGAAATTGCTTATACCTTAAGTGCTGCAGTGCCTCATCTTTGGGACTTGGTCACTAGGAAAGGTGCCCACAAGCTGACTGCAATACCATGTGATTCTGTGGGCCACTCACATGGAACAGTGCTCATGTGCAGCCTTCAAATCCATCGAGCTATCCAGTGTGGGTTTTAGAGAGCATTGAGAATGATCCACTGTGGAAATGAGATTCACCTACCTGCCTGCGTAGGATTCTTCACTCTTGAAGTTTTCACTGCATGTAGTTCTGTTTATCTGCAGTTTTAATTTTTTAGCAGACACCTGTGTTCTTGGGGTAAGTACACTACCCATACCATAGTGCTAGTCAGGGATTTAAACTGGAGATAAAAAAAAAATAGAACAGGGATCTTTAAAAGAGTGTGTCTAACTTAAGCTTCAGAACCAAACATCTCTTTCATTTTAATATGCAGAATGCAATTTTCCTTGAATCTATTCCCAACTAAAAGTTCAAGAGGACACGCAATAACACAGGAAGTTGAGAGACAAATGTATAAACAGACTTTTTTAAAATGAATTGACAAAAATGGTGTATATTCCTGAAATGGGCAGCCAGAGTCCTAGTATTTTTCACCAAGCTAGCATGCTATTAATTGGTTTGAACTAGGTGAATATGCAGCTGTTCTTCAGACATCTCAAAGTCTGATTTTTGAGAAACAGAAAGACAAAGATTAATAGTTTAAAGATTAATCAAAATAGTTATTTCTCTCTTGCTGCCTGTTTCTTTTTTACATTGTGTTTACTGCCACCGTGCTGAGATTTCCAGACTCAAAATCACTTTTCTCGTGGTTCCATTGGGTGCAGTCATATATTTAAATATACCCATCACAAATGCATTCTCTCTAGGACTGGTGAACATTATATTCTCCTTTGAATTTGGGTAAGGTCTCCACCCTGTTCTCTGCCTAGTGCTTGATAGTTAGCACATGCATTTTTCAAGTACTTGTCCTCATGACATGGCCAGTAATTAGGAGACTGTACAGTGAAAGGTGTTTGGTTCTTTTTTTTTTCTCCCAACCATCTAAGTTCCATTTGATTAAGTTCCATTAGATTGATAGGACAGCAAAGCACTTATATTTTATATATATTGTAAATACAAGCCATTAATTTCTGATCTTGGATGTTGGGAGCAGTGGGAATGGTAAATGATAATGAAAAGAATAAATATATTCCAGCTGTAACACTTAGATTCCATTGTTTTTACAACAGTTTGCATATGACTTGGTTTTCCCCAATGAAGTAAAAAGCCTTTTTAGACAAAAATACTGTGGGTGGTCTCTTCTACTCTGAAATAAATAACTTTTTGCTGTTTAAATAGTTAAAAATATGTCATATGCAGACATTTAATTTAAATATAATATTTTAATAAATATATAGTATTTTAATAAATATGTATTTGAGTATTTAAAGGATGTTTTGCAATTCATTAGATCTTGAAAAGTGCTGTGTTGGTGTAATTCTCTCTCATTGAGGCCAAAGGCATCAATTCTTAAGCAAAAGTGTTAGTAGACTTATTTTGAAAATCCCTTTACTAAATAATGTAAATGGCATGCATCATATGCTAATCTCCTGGTTGCTTTATTTATAGATTAAAAATTGGAACAGAAAAGAATTCTCTAACATGGCCCTTAAATGCAAATTTTTTCAATAAGATTAAATAATAAATACAACCCAAAATATTTTAAAGCAATAGCAACCATTTTTCTTTGAATGAAACTGTATTTTGCTCTTGTTTCTAATTTTATGCAGTCTAAATATCAACGGGTCGGTAGTAGTATCTCATATTATGCAGAATTGTACCTATGAGAGTGTGTATTTGAAGGATGACAAATACTGGGGTGCTTTCTATTAGCAATTCTTTTGGCTTTTGATACAAATGTTTGTACATTTGTATCAAAAATGAATAACAACTGTTATTCAGTACTGAATAACAACTCTGCAGTAATCTGGACAATGAAAAAAAGGCCCCAGATTCCAGATTCAAGCACTGGGGTTGATGAAACAAGCTCTTTAGGAGGATTCGAGTCACCAAGGCCAGTGTGATTGACACCCATCATCTTCTGACGAGTGCCACTGGCCTGTAATGTTCAGGGCAGCGTTTCACATCTCATCCTGCCTCAGCAGGCCAGAGCAGTGTGGTGCCAGGGCAGGGTCAGTGATGGCTCCAAGGGACCAGTGGCACCTGCTGCTGTTGCTGGGATGCTCCCTGTGCCGCTGCCCTGCTGCCTGCTGGAGGTCTGCCATCTACGTGCCTAAGCTGAGCTTCTGGGTGTGTCTGCAAGGTATCTTTTATTAGATAAAGTAGAGCCCAAACCAGCCAGCTGCTGCTTTGCCTAGATTCCTCCTTACCCTGAATCAGACCACCAGACAATGGGAGGGGATCTCAACATCTCAGCTCATTTGCATTTTAAATCAAGGACTCAAAGGTGAGACCTGGAGCCAAGCTTTTGGTGTTTCCAGCTTCCCACTTTAGGGAAACCTCATAAAAAGGTTAGCCAAGGGGATAAATGCACAGACCTGTGTTTGTGAGGTGTTCTCACATATCTTTGATATTGCAAGGTTAGTAACTATCTTTTTAGCAAGACAGTTCTCGTGTGCTAGGAGTTACTCTTGACCCAACGTGGTACAATGGTGCAGCTCCACTAAAGGCAGGCAGTCTGCGTCTGCAGCTGCCTGTGGTGCCAGGCTAACCCAGTGCTCTGGGGACTCCTCATACAGCAGGAGTCAGGAGATTATTTTGTTTATGTAAGTGTTTAGGGAAGTGCATACCCTAATCAGAGTCTGTGAGAGCTATGCAGGCCTTAGGAAAGGCTCCATCATCGTTTTCCGTGACAGGTTCTGAGAGCAGTTGGATTGCAGGGTGCTGGTCAGCCCTGGTTCATTTTGTCCATCTTCCCTTCAAAGATGCTCTTTGTCCCTGCCTGCCCTGAGGCAGGAGGTGCTGGGGCCCAGTGAAAGTAGCCTGGGCTGTCCTGAGTCACTGAAACAGAGCAACAGCCAGATGAGGTATCAAGTATTGGAGCCTTACTTGCATTGCTCTAAAGCCTGGTACAAACATCTTGAACAAACCTGACAGTCTTGGCCATCACTGACAGAGTCCCAGAGTGGTCAAAATGTCTCTCATTTTGTCTTTAAACCACTTACACCTCAGTAATTTTTGGACTAAATCCATTGAACAGGAGAGTTGTAAAATGACATGACAGTGGAACTGGGCTCGAATGTGCAATATTTATACCACAGGAGGAACAACTCTGTGGAATTAATTGAATTCACTGAGTTCAGTGACATTTTATAATGTTTCCTTCTAATTATTCTATATACAACACATTGTGAATTTTGAAGAGCTAGAAACTGAGTCTAAAATACCAAAATATGTATCAAGAAAATGCTTGAGTGGTATTTTTAGTTCCTGAAATATGTAACCTCTGTGACTAATGGTTTTATTAGGCTTTGTTGGTAGTAAGAAAAATGCCTAATTTTTAAAACACTATTGTTTTTACTACATTAATGATACAGGTGCAACACTGAGGTGTAGCCTGTATGTATTCATGTTTGATTTTGAATAGCATAAATGTGTATTGATCCAATTGAATACTGTGCATAAGAGGAAATTAAATACTGCGTTGCGTGTCAAAGGCCTTTCTTTTTGGGATAATAATCCTCCACTCTTACCAGGTGGAGTAGGTGTTATTAACTCCCAACAATGCCAGTATTTTCCAATATTTTATAACTAACAAAGGAAGAGAAAAGGTTTCTGGATGTGAATCTGAATTTATGTTTCAGCTGTTGTAAATGCTCTTAACAGTTGGATTTTTCTTTATGCTGTGCTGTGAAGCTTAGCTCTGTTTGGCAGAGTTTGAACCTTAGCTCTCTGTATAACCATTGCCGTAGAGGTTGAAGGTGAAGTAATGATAATATGGTACTTGAAATAAAGTAGTTTTGCTAACAGACCAGTGAACACTATTTATACAGAAATAGTGTTTTAACCTCTGCTGAGTGTACTCCATAGCTTGATGAAATAGTTTCTTGCTTGGGAAGGCAATGTGCCTGTCTAATCTTTAGGCTGGTCACTGAGGAGAAGATTTCACTTTCTGTATTTTAGAGTAGTGCTTTTGACATTGTCTCTGTGATCCAGGAACATGGTGTTAAATGGTATTAAGACCTACATCCAGTAAGTTGAAAAATAGGATGGCATAATAAACAAATGAGTCAATTGCCTTGTACTGTAAGAAATACCAAAAATGTTTCTTGTAATCTAACCATGGCTTGTCATGACCTTACTCTGACACCGTGACTCAATGACACAATCTTATCCCCAGGAGAAGTGGATTATTAACTTCCAATGGGCCAAAAAACTGGAGAAGAAATAAGATTATTTGTGGTTGTTTATTTCATTCTCTTTCTGACACTTCTCTGCCTCCTGATTCTTTTTAGTGCCTGGAGCCTTGCAAAGAGTCCTGGGACCTGAAGAAAAACCATTGCCAAAGCTTCTGTGAGGTAGGTCAGCCCAAAGGCACACTTTCTCACTTTGTTCTAGCAGTCTCTTTAATTTAAATTATTAGCTTCAAGGAGACAACTGAAAACTGTGGTATTTTTACAGCGTTTGCCTTCATTTGAAAGGATACACATGTAACAATGTAGCCATATTAATTGTGAGTTTTAAAGGGTTTTTTTTTCTGACCAAATGATTTATGTCGACTTGTACTTAAAAGACTCAATCCAGTCACACTTACAGAGCATCTCTCAGAAGGTGCTGTTACATCCCTCCTGTAAGATGCTATTTCTACCACTTGCCCTTCTATCTTTTCTGGCCATGTGTAAGAAAGACAATCTTTGTTTAAAAGATAAAATGTTGTTGTGGGAAAAATCCTTGTGCAGGATACCTAGAACAGATAGATGACTTTCCTGATGTGAAAGTCAGTCTGATTTCTAAGAGAGTAGTTCCCCAGGAATAACTGGATTGAAGAAGACTAATAACAAAATACATATTTATTCAGGAACAAATATTTTGAAAACCGTTTTTGAACCATCTGTCAGAATAATCTGTGAAGAAGCAAACCTGAATCCGTCAAACTAGAACAAAGAAGGAGATATTTTATTGCATTTGAAACATGGCTCTGAGTTGGTGGAAGTGATCTGTGTTTTTTAGTTCAAAATAGAATTATCAGCTCAATAGAAAGTTGCCTTATTATTAAAAAGGCAAGTTTGTGAAAGTGAATTCTTAGGAAGATTTTAGTCTTTTCCTATAAAAAATAGAAGTGACCTTAATTGATATACTGGTTTTACTGGTATACTGGTTTAACTCCTCTCTCTTTACTGTGGACACTCTTTTTCTGGTATAAGAGCATGTCCTATGTTTAAATGTTTGTAAGCATCATGAAGTTGATTAGGAAAAGCTATAATTTCAACTTAAGAAATTATAGCTGCAACAGTGTGTTAATAGGGATTATTGAATTACTGATCTATGTAGTTATAGCAGAAGACAAAGTAAATGTTTCTCATGAAAACCAAGCCTTGTAAGAATTTTTTAGCACAGATTATTTGCTACTTTCTCATATACAGAATTCTAGAGTACTGTAAAAAAGCAGTTTTTGTGGATCTAATTTATGTTGTTCTTGTATATCACTCTTCACTCACTTCACTGTATATCACTCAGACTGTATGTTTCTAGATATGGATGAAAATATGTATAAAATTGGTTTAAAAGGAAAACATTTGTAGAACACTGTTCTATTGTAGTTAAAAACAGTGAGCATCCTTCTTTGATTAGTGTTTTGTGGTTAAAGCTAAATTTAGAACTTCAAAGGCCCATAATGAGGAGCAGCACATTTAGCAGCTAACTGAAAAATGAGCTGTGAAATAGGGTGAGGAGGAGAAGCCTTGAGGACTTATTATGCCTCAGGGAGCTATAACATTTTTAATTAAGTAGCTGCAAATTTGTGATGTTTTAGGATTTTAAATTAGCTTCAAACACAAAAGCCCGGGACCACTTTCCTTTCTCTTAGACTCATGTATACTCCATAGACATTGATTGAGTTAAATGAGGCTGTTTTCCTGTGAGAGTGTTTTCAGTCTTTTTATATTTTGTAAAAAATCAGGAATCAACAATTTAGCTATGGGTTTCTCAAAGTCCCTGCTTCATGTGTTACTTCTTATCTACCAAATGAGTGTACTACTGGATGTTAAAGGGAACCTTATGTGTGAAGGACAGTTTATCTGATTCCTCTTTTTTTTCCCTATCAATTCAGTTTGCTGCTCATTTAGCTTTTTAACTGGATAACCATGGCATCAGGTGCATTCCGTCTGGGGAGCAGCAGGAGTGCATGTCCAAGAATCACTGGGTCAGTAGGAGACATAGAGTGCTCCTTTTTGCAGCATTTAGGCTGGTTAAGCCTTTAACACCCAAATCCATCCTTGAAAGCCTGATTCAAAGATTCTGGACTGTTCTGTATGAAAAGATGGGAGTAGTAATGTAGGGGTAATTCTTGGGCCACAGTGACTTGAGAGAATAAATCAGTCTGTGAAACACCTGGGCTGCCATGTTAGCTGAGTCTTCCTCATTTTGCCAGAAATATGAAAACAGCGAAAACAAGAAGATAAAACATTTGGAAAACGAAGAAGCTTCAGAAGTTCTATGACTAGTTGGATAGAGAGTGGGTTATAACTCCTGTGTAGGCTTAGGAGCCTGGAAACCTGTCAGGGCAGAAGGTTTTTGGTTGCTGTAGTTTAGAAAGGCCAGCTACAGACAATGCCAATTACATATCACAGTCACTCTGAGGGAAGCACTTTAGCTGGCTCTGCACCAAACTAAACTAAGAGGAGATGTAATTTCCCTGTCACACGCAATATTCTCCCAGGGTTCTAGATGCTAATTTAAATGCTGTTTAAGTGGACCTTGTAAACCTCAGAGTATTACATATGCTGTAAAATGTCTATGCATTGAAGTGTCTTCTTAAATATCTAGGACTAGATTTCTCAAGGAAGTAGCGTTTACTTTGATCTTTAATCAATATATTTAAAGCTTATTTTAATTTATATTTTCTGCTGACCATTTTATCATAAATGCAGTTCCATGAAGAATTATACAACTACTAATATGCTGGAAAGAACATAAAGATGCTGCAAAATCTTCTCTTAGCCAATTGAGTTCAAATGGTATAATGAAACAAGATTTCCCTTATTTATCTAGAGTGGCATTACATCAGATATTGTGGGGAAAGTGTTGTAAAGTACAAAGAAGAAATGTGGGGGAGGCCAAAAAAAGCAGACTGTCTGATCATTGCTTACCGTTTGTTTTGGGAATGTTTTTAATCTGTCATTGAGCAACTTCATAGCCAGTCAATGTGAGGAAAACAAGGGAAAGTTGGCAGATATAAACAACATTGTTCTGTTAAATATGGTGGTCTTACTTGAGGGAATTCATAACTCTGTACTTGCAATGCTTTTTTAGAAGTGGCTTGAATATATAAATCTTTGGGGATAGTCTTGCAAAAGCTGAAAATCTGAATAATCCGTTAGGAGGTCTTGGAAAATTTATAACATTTTTTCTTTGGTGGGGTTTGGTTGGGTTGTTTTTTGTTGTTGTTCTTGTTGTTCCTGTTGAAAACATACACTTATTCTGTTTTCTTTTCAGCCTCTTTTCCCCAAGAAGAATTATGAATGCCTAACTAGCTGTGAATTCCTTAAGTACATCCTGTCTGTGAAGCAAGGGGACTGCCCAGCACCTGAGAAGGCCAGTGGTTTTGCAGCTGCTTGTGTTGAAAGCTGTGAAGCTGATATTGAGTGTTCTGGAGTGAAGAAATGCTGTTCCAATGGATGTGGTCATACGTGCCAAATTCCAAAAAATCTATACAAAGGTACAGATTATTATTAATATATACTCATACTGGGCTAATAACTTCAGGCTGTAATGAAGTCTCCTAGTAAACCAAGTCTTCCATTTGCTGGGAGTTTGTACAGATGGGAAGGAAAAAGAGAGGTGCCTGTAGGTGCTTGTAGAGTGAAAAGGTGGAAACATTGCCAGAGAGCAATGTTATTTAATTTCCGTTTTTTTTCCCCCTTGTGAAGCCCATGTCTGGAAATCTGTGGAATGTAAATGTGTGGCTATTATGAGTCATCTTAAGCAGAACAAACTTTGTCAATTTAGGTGAAATCTCACTTAATTTGATGCAGATGAAGAGAATGCAGCAGGAGAATATTTAACGATAAACAGTTCAGGTCCTCTTAATCAGAAATAGTATTTATGTCTATAAGGTAAGCAGATGGGACTACCAAGTAGGAACTGTGAAATAATCTGGTAAAAGAAAAATCAACACAGAACAACATAGTGAAACATTATAATATCCACATATATATATTAGTTCATTATTTAAATCTAAGGCAATCTTATTCAAAAATTTTTAATTGATTTGTGTCCCGAGATTCAGTGAAAAAAACTTTTCTGTGACATCCTTCAAAAAGAACATATAAGCTAAGAAATTATTTGCTTAGACAAATTCCAGATTTTAATTTACTGGAATTCAAAAAAGCTTTTTATGTGGAAATATTTGAAAAATGTTCTCCTAATGTAGAAAAATAAGCATTTGTGAAAAGGGTATTCTTTTTCCTCACAGTTGATGTTTTTGTTAGAAATCAATTCTTCTAACGTCAGTGATAAAAAATAAATATTATTCAATTATTCACTTACTAATCAGATAGTGTGGGCTCTCTGGGAGCCTAATCAGCAGAACTCTGATCTAAGCTACAGGCTTAGGTCTGAATCCATGCTTATTTCCATCTGTGGATGGAAACATGATAAAATAGGTAAAGAAGATGGTGAATTTATTTTTGAGTTCATTATTTTAACTAAAATGTTAGTAAATCTTTTTCAGTGTGTGCAGAAGGGAAGCTCTTCTTGGCAGGCTACTTTGGAGCAGCCCCTTTAAAACTACAAGGAATTAGTACACACCAGTACATAGCACCTTTCAAAATGAAAATTATTAAAATGAATCACTTATTTGTTTCTGTTGTCTTACTGAGACAAATTACCTGAGTGGTAAACAGGCATTCATGTTGTAATGATTTACATGATCAAGCTCCATGCCACAACTACAAAGCATTCCAGTAAAAGTAACAACTGGAAAAGGTAAAAACAAACAAACAAATAAACCAGGATTAAGTGCTGCTGGAGCTGTCACAGCACGTGACAGGATATGATACATTCTGTGATCACACTCTGGAGGGTCTCCTCTGCTTGGCCTGATTAAATGGGGGCAGAACTAACCTTCCCTAGCATCTTATCACCGATCTGCAGGAGGTGCTGGCTTGTAAGAGCATATATGTCTTGCAGAGGAAGGGCAAGCTCAATACCCTACTGCCTTCTCAGCTGATGAATTCAACTAATTAGCCTCTTCAACCTGTCTTTCTGCAACAAAAGACAAATAGAAGTGGAGCAGCCTTGCTATTCATTTCCTCCAGGGGTAAATGACCTTCCTGTCACTAAGGAAGAGAAAGCTCTGCAAGCACGACTAAGATCTAGTGAATAAGTTCAGTACTTATTCTTATCATTTTGACAGCACTCACAGCTTGAAAATGAACTCAGATCGAATCTAAGAGTCTACAGAAGTTTCTATAGTTTTACTGTTGATCAGGGTCTGGAGATTGGTTACAACAGCAGATACAAAATTCCCGTGTGATTTGCTGGATTACCAAACTGAATTTGCCCTCTCGTACTGAGTGCTAAAGTCCAATCCTAAAAAAATGTTAATGTAAGTACACTGCCACCAAAGACATATTACAAATGTTTTTGGATTAATGTAACAAGTATTTTTTTACCTCTGTTGGGAGTATTATTAATTGGTTATGGGACCTTCACATATTTAAGTCCCTTTAGTGAAGATATTAAATGTTTTCTCCTAGTCCCCTGTCATTGGCTTCATCCCCCTTCTTTACACTGTCTCAACTAGTGAAGGACTTGAGAAAGTGTCTCCACACATTTGTGTAAAAAAACGTAAATTGTGAAGAGAAGATTGGGAACTTCAAAGGATCTGATGGTGTGGCAAGATTATAATAAGATAACTGGGGTCAGATGGTCACCCACAGTTTAATGACCCTTTTCATGCTTAAAGAGTTTTGTATTATAAATATAGTATACAGTTTTAAATGTGTCCATCTCTGAGTCCTTGAGCAATTGCGTTTACAATTGTATTCATGCCATGGACGAACCCTTTATAAAGCCCTACACGGAAACAGTTTGAATTCTGGGGCACCCAGTGTTGAAGATAGAGGTTTTCATGACAAACCAGTGTGCGCTTACTTTTCATGGCACAGAGATGGGTGTGCTGTTTGAAAGACACCTTTAGAAACCTTTTTCCTGCTATTGCACAATACAGTGGTTTGAATTCTTTGGTTAAGCACTGCAGACTTTGGACTAATGCAGACTTCGGAGTACTGCAGACTCAAGACTAATTTGTTCCAGCACAAAAAAAGGGGCTGACCATTTACATAATAAAAGGCATATTGAAGAGTAATTGTATCTTCACATCTGGATATTAAACTGATGGTGCTGGTTCTACAAACGTATTTTAAAATGCGCTTGTGCTATGCTCTCATTGTTTGTGCTTCCGCGCTCCATCTGCATGCGATTACATAACACCTGAGAGGCTGAGATACTTGCAATCAAGTGAGTCCAACTGCCCAATTTTCCAATGCAAAGCAGATGGAAGTTTTCTTAACGTGCAAATTGTAGCATTATTGTGTATCATGACTTAAGAAGAATTTTCAAATGTGGAAATCCGAAGTCATGTTCGTTATCTTAGACTAAGACTTCAGGCTGTTGAAGGATATCCAGGGTCTAAACTGCTGTGATAAACAAATCTAGGTACTGTATTTTTTTCAGGTGGATTTAAGGTTTCTTGAAAATCTACAAGATCATTTTCATTTACTTGTAGCTACTTGGATAGTCAGATTTATAAGAAGATCTCTTAAAATATGAAAGTTGTTCACCTGAGGAAATTTTGGTACTCAGTCATGTGTGGCAGACTGAGTGCGGAGCAGTTTATTTAACCAATACATACAGCTGGCCTTATGTGGACAGCCATTGAAACAATGAAATAACTAAAGTGCATACAATAACTTGCTAAGAAGGTTTATATGTCAGCATAGAAATCTTGCTTGTGACATATCCTCAAGTGACAAAATGCTGCACACTCAGACATAAGTGTTCCCAATATCTGTCTAGAGAAATGTATCTAACAGTTGATTTGTTGATTTAATCAAAAGATGTCAAATTTGAAGGGTTGTTTTTTCCTTCAAGCTACTGCAGATGTTTTCAAAAAGGTGATATTACTGGCAGTATAAACAACAGAAATAACCGTCCTTTGGTGCCATTGTGTAATGAGAAATTACAGTAATAATTTTAAAGATACATTTTCTGAAATGCAACAATTCAAAAATATATGTTAGATATATCTATTCCAAGATCTCTTGAAATTACCTCTCCTAGCTCTTTAGGGAAGAGTGGAGAGTGACACATCATGCAATACAGCTGCAGCACGTGAGTCAATAAGATCATGCAGCCACAGAGAAGCAAACAGCTTTCTTAAGTACATCAGACTAATGTAAGATGTATGAAATAATCACGCTTCACTGGTGTGCACTGCTAAGAGCTTGAGACACAGTCTGCATCCAGTTGTAGGCTTGACTCTGGGGGGCGACTGGAGAGTCTCCAGAGGTAACTGCGAGAGCGAACAGAAGCCTGGGAACACCGATTTTAAAGGGAAATAGAGTGCACTGTGGTTATTAGACTGAAGAAAAAACCATTCAGAAGCATAACAGTCTTGTGGTACATGAAAAACTTCTCCATAGATAAAAGAATCTGTTCCCATGATCCATGAATATCTTGGACCAGTGTTGAGTTTATGATGCAGCTGAGGAGACTAAGTAAGGTAGTGAGAAAGCTTTCTTATAGCAAGGGTAGAGAAGTAGTGAAACAGATTACTATGTGATGCTGTGGAAATTTTGTTATTGGATGTGTTTAAGGATAAATTGGGTGAAAAAGGTATAGCTGATTTTGCTTGGGATCAAAGGGATCTTTGTCCCAGTCGTATTTGGGAAGCGTTTTCTGTAAAGTCAGTTTTAGCTTATGACATTCAAATCCTTTAGTTTTTTAATGAAATAAAGAAATAATTTTGAAGATTTTTTTAATAACAAATTTTAATGTTAGCAGAGATGGGTTAGCTGTGAACACTTCTGGGACTTCCATGCTTATTATTCCCCCCTTTTGGCCTTCTCTCTGACAAACAGTCTTTCTTTAAAATTACTCTTTTTATACAGCTTCATCTACAAATGGCTTAATTGTGTCTTGTAAATTAGTCATATATTTCTGTCTGTACAATCCTACTACAGGTGTTCCACTGAAACCCCGGAAAGAGTTAAAATTCGTAGAACATCAGTCTGGAGACCTGGAGGTGAAGTGGTCTTCAAAATTCAATATTTCCATTGAGCCTGTGATCTATGTTGTTCAGAGAAGGTGGAATCAAGGAATCCATCCAAGTGAGGATGATGCTACGAACTGGCAAACTGTGGCACAGGTCAGTTCTTTGTAAGTAATATGGATCCAGTCTCAGAAAGTCACAGACCTCTTGAAAAATGTAGAATTAGAGACCAGAATCCATTTAAGGAAGCACATAAGAGACACAGTCGTTTTGAGGTTAGTGGAACTCATTGCACAGTGTCCAAGGCATGGCTTGGGTCTTGTCAAAAGTTAAGAAATCCAGCTGGTG
>VZTN01006701.1:71194-86103 GCA_013400515.1 Erpornis zantholeuca | reverse complement strand
TGGCTGGGGGGGCAGAGCGAATGCTCGGGGTTCAGGGCACCAAGGCAGAGTACAGGGGGTGTTGGCAGAGGTGCAGCGAGAGCTGTTTGGGGTTCAGGGGTGCCAGGCAGGGTGCAGAGCAACTGTCCAGAATGCACGGGGGCTTGTTGGGCTGCAGGGGGTCTGGCCAGGGGAAAGGGGGGGTCCATTGGGGTACAGGAGAGCCAGGCATGATGCAGAAGGGCTTGTCGGGGTGCTTGTTGGGCGGCACGCGGTCTGCTGGGGGCTCAGGAGGCCCAGTCAGGGTCCAGAGGTTCAGGCAGCGTGCGGAGGGCTCTGGCTGTGGTTCAGGGCGGCCAGGCAGCTCGCAGGGAGCCAGGCTGGCACGCAGGGCTCGCAGGCTGGGAGCCGCTCCCCAACACTGCGGCACGGGGCAGGTTTGACCTGGCCACGCTGCCGGTGGACTTCGTGGAGTGCCTGATGCGGTTCCTGCCCACGGAGGCCGAGGCGAAGGCGCTGCGGCAGTACGAGCGCGAGCGGAAGCCGCTGGAGGAGCTGGCGGACGAGGACAGGTTCATGCTGCAGTTCAGCAAGGTGGAGAGGCTGCCGCAGCGCATGGCCATCATGGCCTTCCTCGGCAACTTCGCCGAGAACATCCAGATGCTGACGCCGGTAGGGAGCCGGGGAGGGGGATAGCAGACCCGCCTTGGGGGTCCCTGTGCCCCCTGCCCTGGCTGAGCCCTCCCCGTCCTGTCCCCCTGCAGCAGCTCAACGCCATCATCGCGGCCTCGGCCTCTGTCAAGTCGTCGCAGAAGCTGAAGCACATGTTGGAGGTGGGGATGTGAGGATGGGCTGGGTGGGGGTCCTGCACTTCAGCCTCGCTGGAGCTGCGTGAGGGGGATGCTGTGGGGGTCTCGCTCCCTCCGGACCCTCTGACCCCACTGCTTTTCCCCTGCAGATCATCTTGGCGCTGGGCAACTACATGAACAGCAGCAAACGCGGCGCAGTCTACGGCTTCAAACTGCAGAGCCTGGACCTGGTGGGCAGCCCCTCCCCAGCTCCCTGGGACCCCGAGCCTCCCATCCCACAGCAATGACCTCCTCCCCAAATCCTCAAACCCTCCCGCAGCTCCTGGACACCAAATCAACAGACAGGAAGATGACCCTGCTGCACTTCATCGCGCTGACGGTGCGGGAGAAGTACCCGGAGCTGGCGACCTTCTGGCAGGAGCTGCACTTCGTGGAGAAGGCTGCGGCAGGTGCCCCTCAACCCCTGCCCACGGCCCCGCCTCGCCATCCCTGCGCAGCCCCTGACCCGCCCCGTGTGCCCGCAGTGTCCCTGGAGAACGTGCTGCTGGACGTGAAGGAGCTGGGCCGGGGGATGGAGCTGCTGCGGCGAGAGTGTGGGCAGCACGAGAGCGCGGTGCTGCGCGGCTTCCTGGGCGGCAGCGAGGGCCAGCTCGAGCGGCTGCAGCGCGACGCGCGCACGGCCGAGGTGAGGGCACACCGACCACGGGCACACCTGCTGGGGCACACCCAGCCTGGCACCGACCGCGGGCACACCTGCTCGGGCACACCTTGCTCTGCAGGCTCTCCGTGCACAGCTGGGCATCCACACCTTGCTCTGCACACTCCTCATGCACAGCTGGGCATCCACACCTTGCTGTGCACGCTCCCTGTGCATTCCTTGTCACACACATACCTTGCTCTGCACACATCTGGTGCACTCCTGCCCTTCCTCTGCACACTCCCTGTGTGTTCTTTGTCACACATACCTTCCTCTGCATGCTCCCTGTGCATTCCTTGTCACACACACCTTGCTTTGCACACTTCTGGTGCACTCCTGCCCTTCCTCTGCACACTCCCTGTGTGTTCTTTGTCACACACACCTTGCTCTGCACACTCCCTGTGTGTTCTTTGTCACACACACCTTCCTCTGCACGCTCCCTGTGTGTTCTTTGTCACACACACCTTCCTCTGCATGTTCCTTCTGCACTCCTGCCTCGCTTTGCCCACACGTGATGCCCGCCGTGCCTTGCATTCCCCCCCATGCCCGTCCCTGACCACCGCTCCTGTGCCAGGACGCCTACAACACCGTGGTGCGGTATTTCGGTGAGAGCCCCAAGACCACTCCCCCGTCCGTGTTCTTCCCGGTCTTTGTCCGGTTCATCCACTCCTACAAGGTGAGGTGGGGCCGGGAGGGGATGCACGGTCGGGAGGTCACACTGCAGTGGGGGAAAGCTGACAGGACTTCCCTGGCAGGACGCGGAGCAGGAAAACGAGACACGAAAGAAACAGGAGGAGGTGATGCGGGAGAAGCTGCTGGCACAGGAAGCTAAAAAGCAGGAGAAGGTTGGTGGAGGCAGGCACGGAGTAGGGGGGGCACGGAGGCGACCCCCGTGTCCCTAACCTGGCTCCCCTCGCCTCCCTCGCAGCGGAACAAGTGGCAGCAGCAGGAGCTGATCGCGGAGCTGCGGCGGCGCCAGGCCAAGGACCACCGGCCCATGTACGAGGGCAAGGATGGCACCATCGAGGACATCATCACCGGTACGGCCCCCTCGGCCCCTGGCCCCCTGCCCTGGCCCCGCCGGCCACGGGGGCTGACGTGTCCCTGCCCCCCCCGCCCCCTGCCCGTCCCCCCGCAGCGCTGAAGAGCGTCCCCTTCACTGCCCGCACGGCCAAGCGGGGCTCCCGCTTCTTCTGCGACCCGTCCCACCACGACGAGTCCAGCTGTTAATAACCCAGGTACCACTTGCATGCCTGGATCCCCTTAGGATCCCACCTGGATCCCCCCTGGGTTCACCTTGACCCCGCATGCCCCCTCCTGCACGCCTCCTCCCTGCATGTTGTCACCCCAGGGTGTCTGGTGTGCCCCGGTCCTTAGGATTGGGGCAGGATCTTAATGCAAGGCTGGATCCCAGCGTAAGATCCTGGAACAAGATCCTTGTGCGAGGCTGGATCCCAGCACGGGATCCTGGAACAAGATCCCAGTGCGAGGCTGGATCCCAGCACAGGATCCTGGTGCAAGGCTGGATCCCAGCACAGGATCCAGACACAAAGCTGGATCCCAGCACAAGATCCCAGTGCAAGGCTGGATCCCAGCACAAGATCCCAGTGCAAGGCTGGATCCCAGCACAGGATCCAGACACAAAGCTGGATCCCAGCACAAGATCCCAGTGCAAGGCTGGATCCCAGCACAGGATCCAGACACAAAGCTGGATCCCAGCACAAGATCCCAGTGCAAGGCTGGATCCCAGCACAGGATCCAGACACAAAGCTGGATCCCAGCACAAGATCCCAGTGCAAGGCTGGATCCCAGCACAGGATCCAGACACAAAGCTGGATCCCAGCACAAGATCCCAGTGCAAGGCTGGATCCCAGCACAGGATCCAGACACAAAGCTGGATCCCAGCACAAGATCCCAGTGCAAGGCTGGATCCCAGCACAGGATCCAGACACAAAGCTGGATCCCAGCACAAGATCCCAGTGCAAGGCTGGATCCCAGCACAGGATCCAGACACAAAGCTGGATCCCAGCACAAGATCCCAGTGCAAGGCTGGATCCCAGCACAGGATCCAGACACAAAGCTGGATCCCAGCACAAGATCCCAGTGCAAGGCTGGATCCCAGCACAGGATCCAGACACAAAGCTGGATCCCAGCACAAGATCCCAGTGCAAGGCTGGATCCCAGCACAAGATCCCAGTGCAAGGCTGGATCCCAGAACAGGATCCTGGTGTGAGGCTGGATCCCAGCACAGGATTCAGACACAAGCCTGGATCCCAGCACAGGTTGCCAGCACAAGATCCCAGTGCAAGGCTGGATCCCAGCACAGGATCCTACTGCAAGGCTGAGTCTCAGCACTGGATCCTGGGTTCAAGGGGCTCCCAGCAGTGGATCCTGGTGTAAGGCTGGGTCCCAGCAGTGGATCCCAGCACAGGATCCCAGCATAAGGCTGGATCTGTGTGCAAGGCTGGGTCCTGGCACTGGATCCCAGTGAAATGTTGCTACCCCACATGGAATCCTAGCACAGGATCCCAGTCCAGGATCCTGGTGCAAGGCTGGGTCCTGGCACAAGATCCCAGAAATGGATCCTCATGTAAGGCTGGGCCCTGGCACAGGATCCCAGCTCTGGATCCCCATGTAAGGCTGGACCCTGGCACAGGATCCCAGCTCTGGTCCTCATGTAAGGCTGGGCCTTGGCACAGGATCCCAGCTCTGGATCCTCATCTAAGGCTGGATTCCAGCACAGATCCCACTGCAATACTGGATCCCAGAGCAGGATCCCAGTGCACTGCTGGCTCCCAAGATGGGATCCCAGCACAATACTGGATCCTAGGCTGGCATCCCAGTGCCCTACTGGGTCCCAGTACAAGGCCCCACTACACTACTGGATCCCAGGGCAGGGTCCCAGTGCACTACTGGAGCCCAGAGTGGGGCTCCCAGTGCATTACTGGGTCCGAGCCCAGTGCCTGGAGGACTCACCCTGAGCTGCCTGGACTCTGGGGGGGTCACCTGGGCACCCCCCCAGGCCAGGCCAGGTGTCCCTGGCTGTGTCCCTGACTGTCCCTTCCATCCCACAGCCCGAAGGTGCATCCGCCTGTAACCGAGCAAGGCTGAGGAGCCCGGCCGGGGGGCAGGGGAGGACGGGGGCTGCCTCAGTTTCCCCTCCTCACCCCCCTCTGTCCCCCCACATGCCCAGAGAGGCTCTGTTCTGCCCTGACACCATGTGGGGACGGGGTCAAAAATGTCCTCGTGCCACCATCCTCACGGGTGACATCCCTGTGCCCGGGGGAGACCCTGCGCCCAGACCACCCCCTGCCCACCCAAGGCAGAGGCCAAATCCATCCGTGGCGGGACCCCAGCATCAGGAGCTGACCCGTGGGGTGTCCCCTCCCCACAAGGGTCCCCTCGTCCCCGGGGGGACTCGCTGCCTCAGAGCCCCCACCCCCACTACAGGGACCACGGGGACCCCCCCCCACCCCGCGCTCGACACTTTGACCACTGATGTGAACACTAAGTGCCAAAACAAAGGGACCAAAGCCAGGCTGGGGGGGCTCCTGGAGAGGGGCAGGACAGTGCCCATCACCCCAGGACCCCCCTGGTCCTCCCCCCGCAGCGACTTTTTGTACATGTGAAATATATGGAGTCTTTTACATGGCCACTGCCTGATTTGGGGGAGCGTGGTGGGGGCAGGGAGGCAGCCCAGGAGTGTGGGGACCCTCCCCAGGCCCAGGGTGGGCGGCGAGGAGGGGGCACATGGATGTGCAGGGACCAGACATTTGGCAGGGCTTTGCAGTGCTGTTATTAAAGATGTGGGATTAAGGAGGGCGGGGGGGGGGGTCTGCTTCTGGGGGGAATTGGGGGCCCCCCCCCCCCCGTCACCAGCCCCATTCTGGTGTGGGGTGATCCCAGTTTGCCCCACTTTTGGTGGCTGTGGGGGACTGGGAGCAGAGTCAAGGCTGGGAGGGGCTGCAGGGGGAGCAAGATGAGGTCCCAGGAGCAAAGGAAAAGGATGGGGAGGGGCAGGATGGGGCCAGGAGGGCAGAAAGGGCTTGGGGGGGTGGAATGTGACCATGGGGGCGTGAGGGGCTGGGAGGGGCAGGATGCGACCCCAGACCCCCCAGCAGTGGCACAAGGGCCTGGCCTCCCTCGCTGAGCCCCACCAGCCCAGGGATTAGCCCTGAAACAGGGAATAAAAGTTTCCCCTAATCCTCTCGGGGGGATTACCAGCACTGCCGCGCCCAGGGTGGGATCTGGCCCGGCCTCAGCCCCCCCAGCGCCGCTGCTGACCTGGGACCTTTTAATCCACCCACACAAGCCCCCTGCTCCGTCCTGGGGGACCCTCGGAGATGCTGTGGGCAATAATGCTGCTGTCCAGCCATGTCCATCCACGTCCAGCCATGTCCATCCATCCGTCCATCCGTCCCTCTGTCTGCCAGGCTTAGGCAGGTCCCCACCTGCCCTCGGTGACATCCACCCCTGTGAATCCCCATCCTCAGGGCAGGATCCCAGTGCCCATCCCGCTCCGTTCCCGAGGGTCACCGGAGGTGCTGCAGGCAAGGATGCTGCTGCTGTGGCCATGTCCATCCACGGTGATGCGTGCCCATCCGTCCATCTGTCCGTCCGTCTGTCCATCCACTGGGCTCTGCCCGCCCAGTCCCTACATGCACTCGGTGACATCTACCCACACAAGCCCCCAGTGCCATCCCACTCCCTCGGAGATGCTACAGGCAAGGACGCTGCTGTCCATCCACATCCGGCCGTGCCCGGCCGTCCTCCCGTCCATCTGTCCATCCACGAGGCTCCAGCCGCTCCCTACGTGCCCTCGGTGCCACCTTCGGGCTCGGACAGGCGCTGCTCGCCCTGGGCCGTGGGCGCTGCCAGGCTCTCAGCCTGCAGGAGCAGGTTGCAGCCGAGGAAGAGGATGGCGAAGGTGACGGCGAGGCAGAGCACCAGGACCACGGCGATCTGGGCAGCTGAGCTCACCCCCGTGTCCTCGCGAGTGGCGTTCATGTCCCCCTCCTGCTCCTCCTCCTCCTCCTCCTCCTCTTCCTCTTCTTCTTCTTCCTCCCGGGAGCCGAGTGTGGCGGTGACAGACGGGGAGGGTTTAAGTGATGTCAAGAACTGTCTTATCCCTCCTCCCATGGCCCCCCTCACGCTCACTGGCACAGAGTGGCCCCCCCGGGAAGGGACAGCAGCTTTGCCCCGCCTTGGAGCCCCCCTGGAGGGGTGCAGGGTCCTGCCAGGAAGGGGGAATCACCGCAGCCCCCTCCCCAGGTGCCTTGGGGGGCAGCTGGGGCTGCCCAACTGCCCATTCTGCCTGTCCCCCCTGTAGCCACTCAGCCCCACGGCACTGGGGTGCAATGGGGACCCCCAGCTCAGTGCCATGGCTCAGAGTACCCTCAGCTCAGCCCCACAGCAGTGTGGTCCCCCAGCTCAGGCCCATGGTATGAGTGTGCAGTGGGATCCCCCAGCTCAGCTCCATTACACTGGGGACCCCCAGCTCGGCCCCTGGGTTTTGGAGGTGATGGGGGACCCCCAGCTCAGCCCCTGGGTTTTGGAGGTGATGGGGGACCCCCAGCTCAGCCTCCCCATCCACTTCCTCCCCATCATGGCCCCCAGCCCCCCCAGCCAGGCTGTGACCAGGCACCATGTGAAAGCAGAAACACGTTTATTTTTGGGGCCGCTCTGGCTCCCCAGGGACAGGGGTGACACTGGGGACAGGTGGTGATGAGGGGCACGGCCAGCACTGGCTGTGTGGCACCAAGTGTGCTGCAGAGGGGTGGAGTTGAGGTGTCACCCTGACCCCCAGCACCCTCTGCCAGGCCCCAGCACCACTCCAAGCTGGTGCCACGATGCCCTGAGGACTCACCCCGGTCATCAGCCAGGCCGGAGCTGCCGAGCCAGTTCTCCAGGATGGAAAAAACCCCACGGCATAAACCAAGGAGCAGCAACCCCCAAATTATAGGCTAGGCCGAGCCCAGCTCCTCCCAGAAGCTTTTTGGAGGTGAAGGAGGGGATCCAAGCAGAGCCACTGTCCCAAAGAAGTGCCACTGCCCATGGTGACCCTGCCTGGGTGACAGCAGCCCTACAGTGCCAGCGTGTCCTTGATGAGCCGGCGCATGGTGGTGGTGACTGAGGTGCCCAGGGAGTCCGTGATCTGGTAGGAGATCTTGTACAGGTAGGGCTGCACGTCCTTCAGGCTGGTGTCGAAAACGTTGTCCACCTCGGACTGGGTGGGCATCTTGGGCAGGTACTCGTGGCGGTTCATCACCTCCACGATGTTGATGATCTTCTCGCAGAGCTTCTCGCCCACCTTCTCACGGCAGATCTGCCGCTCCTGCTCGTTCGCCAGGTTCACCACGTTCACCTTGATGGTCCAGAGCTCCCAGGGGATGCACTCGTCCGAGAAGGGCCACCTTGACTTCTTCTTCTGGTAGAACTCCAGGGAGATCTGCCCCATCCCGTCGGAGCCGGAGCCACGCAGCGCGTCCTGCGTGACAGCGTGAGGTTCATGGGGGAGCAGGGACTGACTGACCCCTCCTGGGGCACATCCCATGGGCTTTTACAGAATACTGAGTTGGAAGAGACCCCCAAAGTTCATCCAGTCAAACTCCTGGCCCTGCAAAGGACACCCCAGCAATCCCACCCTGTGTCTGAGCGTTGTCCAGACACTCCTTGAGCTCTGGCAGCCTTGGGGCCATGGGGGCCACATCGTGGGGAGCCTGGGCAGTGCCTAATCATCCTCTGGGGGAAGAACCCTTTCCCAATATCCAGCCTTCCCTGACACAGCTCCATCCATTCCCTCAGCTCCTGTCACTGTCCCAGGGAGCAGAGATCAGAGCTGCCTTAGGGACGAGTCCCCTCAGTCTCCTCCAGCTGAACAGATCTCATGCCCTCAGCTGCTCCTCGTGTGGCTTCCCCTTAACACCCTTCACACTCCCATTTTCACCCCTGCCGGCCCTTCCTTACCTTGAACTCCCCCACGGCCTTGCGGAGGGCCCGGTCGAGCTCCTCAGAGGAGACACGGATGTAGGCGAAGTCAATGAAGTCGCAGTCCACGTCCTGGGTGCCCACGGTGCCGATGGAGTAGGTGCCTTCCTTCTTGTAGTGGAACTTGCCGGTGCTGCGGTGCAGCAGGACGGTGTGGAGCACGGCCAGCATGGCCTCCTCCACCTGCCGCCCCTCCACCGACACCTCCAGCACCTCGGCGCGGCAGTTCATGGCAGGGGCGGCGCTGGCGGGGGCACAGCAGCGGGAGCTGAGGGGACAGGAGGGTGGGCAGAGGGTGAGCGGGGGGTTGGTTGTGCCCCTGCTTGGGTGACAGCCCCTCTGCTGTGATGGTGTCCCAGTGAATGCCCCCTCACAGGGAGCTGGTGTGGCCCTCCCGGTAATCCACGGGGACCCAGGTGTCCTGGTTTGAGTCCCTCACACGCCACCACAAGGATCCAGGCATGGCTGGTATAGGTCCCCCACGGCCCCACAGCGACCCAGATGTCCTGGTCTGAGTGCCTCTCATCCCACAGATGGGGACTCTCCCACACACCTCGCGGAGATCGGGAGGCTCCAGGTCTGGGAGCCCCGCAGGGATCCAGGTGTCCCGGTCTGGTCCCCTCACACCCCAGGGAGGTGTCCCACCCTGGCTCTCCCCGCCACCACAGGGACACCAGGGGTCCTGGTACGGGCTCCCCCATACCCCGGAGGGACCAAATGTCCTGGTCGGGTCCCCTCAGGGACCCAATACCCCGGAGGGACTCGAGTGTCCCGGTACGGGCCCACCACCACCTCAGAGGGGCCCGGAGTCCCGGGCCGGGCCCCCCCGACACACCGCACAGGTCCAGACGTCCCGGCCCGAGCCCACCTCAGTCTCCCACGGAGCGCCTCAGGTTCCCTCCAGGCTCGAGGCCCGGATCCCCCTCGGTCCCCGGGCCCCCTCGCCCCCCGTCCCGGTCCCGGTCCCGGTCCCCACTCACCGCCCGGGCCCGACCATCTGACGCGGAGGAGGGAAGTGGATCCTCCCATCCGCGCAGGGGGTCAGAGCACACCATCGGCCACCGTAGCGGCCCTTCCCGTCAGAACAGCGGTGTTTCACCACTCTGAACTTAATTCCCTTAACATTGTGCCCCTTCGGTGCCGTTTTCGGCCGCGGGGCATCCCCCGAGGGTGGAATCGCCGTTCGGCGTCCGCGGATTCCCCTCTGCCCAGTTTGGTTCGTTCCCGAGGGGCCATAGAGCTGCAGTGCCGCAGCCCAGAGCGGCTCAGGGGCTCCATTGCGCCCCCTGTGCTGGAGGTACTGCGGGGGGAGGGCGCTCCGGTGTCCCCCGCTGACCCCGGCGGGGACCGGGCGAGAGCGGGGACAGCGACCACCGGGGGACCGGGCGAGAGCGGGGCCACATCTGCGGGGACAGCGGCCACCGGGGGACCGAGCCAGAGAGGGGCCACATCCGCGGGGACAGCGACCACCGGGGGACCGGGCCAGAGAGGGGCCACATCCGTGGGGACAGCGGCCAGAGGGGGACCGGGCCAGAGCGGGGCCACACGCGTGGGGACAGCGGCCACAGGGCTACGGACGGGGGCCATGGGGACTGCGGGGGCACGGGGGACACCTGTATGGGGACAGAAGGGACACGAGGATGTAGGACAGCAGGGCCGTGGGGAAATAAGGAAAGGGAGGACACAGGGACAGATGGACCATGGGGACAGAGTGACACAGCGATATGGGGACACGGGACAGATAACGGGTAAAGGGACATGAAGAGTAGGGGACAAAGGGACAGTGGGATGGCTGGATAGGGGGATATGGATGGACATGGGAGACACATGGATGTGGGGACACAGGGCACCAGGAATAATGGAAACAGAGACCTGGGAATATGGGGGATATGGGAACAGAGGGATGGATGGATGGATGGATGGATGGATGGATGGATGGATGGATGGATGGATGATGGATGATGGATGGATGGACATGGGGGCACAGGGAGTGGGGACATGGGGATTTGGGGCACTGATTGGCCATGCTGCCATGGGGACACACGGCCTGGTGTAAACAGCAGCAGGAATGTGGCTGTGGCGTGTCACGGGTGGGGAGCCAGGAACACACTGAGACACCCGTGCCTGTGCCATGAGCCCCGGCACCACCGGCGTGGCTGGAGCTGCCCACGGAGCCACTTTTACTTGGCTCTGCCGGTGCCATCCCCGAACGGGGACAGAGATGGGGACAAGGCGGGCAGAGGCCAGCCCGGAGCTGCGGGGAGGAGACAAAGACGCGCGGCACGGCCATTCCGGAGCAGAGCCGCGCCGTGCCGAGTTGTGCCGCGCCGGGTGCCTACCCCGTGCCCCCCGTGCCCACTGCGTGGAGCTCCGCTGTTCCCCACCCCGACTCCGG
The DNA here is from genome assembly GCA_013400515.1 of Erpornis zantholeuca. Lineage (NCBI taxonomy): Eukaryota > Metazoa > Chordata > Aves > Passeriformes > Timaliidae > Erpornis > Erpornis zantholeuca. The sequence continues at coordinate 75,236 of VZTN01006701.1, read as the reverse complement.
TTGGCGGCCCCGCCGTGCGTCAGCGCTGTCCCCGTGGCGGGGGCGGCGGAGGGGGGGACAGAGGGACCCTTGTTGTGTGTCACTGCGGGGCGCCCCCGGCCCCGCGCCTCAATGTGGCCCTTGTTCCTCACCGGCCCCGGGTGTCCCCGTTAACGTCTGCTCCGGGGCCAGGCTGTCCCCGGCAGGAGGAAGGGGACAAACCGGGAGACGCAGCAGCCGCGCGTGTAACCCCTGCCGCCTTGAAACCCCCGGCTCTGTCCCCAGCTCCTGGGATCGGGACCCCAAACGCCATCATCCCCCCGCCCGCCGGGGCTGGCCCTGCCAATGGCCACGTCCCCAGGAACACGAGCGGGGGACACGGTCACGCTTCCTGGTTATTTTGGGGAGGATAAATCAGGCAGGCGACAGGTGCGGGGCCGCTGCAGCCGCCGCCGCGGGGGTGAGTGACGGTTCAAGGGCAGCGGCGTGGGCAACGTGCGGCTCCGGAGTCCCGGCTGTCCCCGGCTCCGGAGTCCCGGCTGTCCCCGGTTGTTCCCGGCTTTGTCATCCCGGCTGTCCCCGGCTCCGGAGTCCCGGCTGTCCCCGGCTCCGGCTGTCCCCAGCTCCGGAGCCCCGGCTGTTCCTGCCTTTGTCATCCCGGCTGTCCCCGGCTCCGGTGCCCCAGCTGTCCCCCGATCCACCGACCCGGCTGTCCCCAGCTCTGGCATCCCGGCTCTGGAGCTGCAGCTGTCACCGGCTCCATCGCCCCGGCTGTCCCAGCTCCAGCGGACTGGTTTTCCCTGAGCTCCAACATCCTGTTTTCATCCAGCCCAAGTGTCCCAGCTGTCCCGAGCTCCGACATCTACACTGTCCGAGCCCCGGCTGTCACCAGCTCCGGTCCCTAACTCTGTCCCCGCTTCCCGCTGTCCCAACCCCAGTCCCGTTTTATTTCCCAGTTCCAGCCCTCCGCCTCTCCCCTTCCCCGGAGTTCTGGCTGTCCCCAGCTCCAGCATCCCCACTCTCCCCATCTCCAGCGTCCCAGCTGCCCCAGCCCCATCGCTCTGCCCCCGCTTCCCAATCCCCCGACACTAACGGGGAACACACGGGACAAAGGTCCCACCCGGTGGCTCTCACTTGTACGTACAAGTTTATATACAGAAAATGGCCAAAAAGAGGGAAACCCAGAAAAAATATATATAAAGGGGAAGGGGTCGAGGTTGGGGGGGCCGGAGCCACCCCTCGCCCGCGCCCCCCCCGCTCTGTACAGGACCCGGCTGGCGCTATTTACATCAGGGGCATTTTTACAGGGGATGGGGGCACCGCGCCGGCGATGCCCCCGGGGAAGACGGCACCGGGGCTGCTGTGGGGCTGCGCCCTGGGCCGCGAAGGCACATGGGGCACCCCCGAGGGTGCCCCGAGAAGACTCAGGCATCTGAGGGAGGACCCAGATATCCTGGGAGTGATCCAGAGGGGGTCCCAGGCATCCCTGGAGTGATGCAAGGGTGGTCCCAGGCATCCCGGGGGCGATCGAGGGGTGCCCGGGGGGTCCCAGGCATCCTGGGGGTGACCCGGGGGGGCTTCCAAGCATCCTGGGGGTGATCCAGAGGTGCCTGGTGGGGACCCAGGAGTCTTGGGAGTGACCCAGGGAGGGAGGTCCCAGGCATTCTGGGGGTGATTCAAGAGGGGGTTCCAGGTGTTCTGGGGGTGATCCAGGGGTGTACATAGGGTCTTGGGGATGGCCCGGGGGCATCCCGGGTGTCCCAGAGGTCATTCAGGAGTCCACAGGGAGGTCCTGGGCATCCCAGGACTGATCCAGGAGTGACCAGGGCCAGTTCCAGGCACCCTGGGAGTGACCCAGGGGTGCCCAGGTGATTTCTAGGCATTCTGGGGGTGATCCAGGGGTGACCCAGGGGGGTCCCAAACATCCCAGGGTTGATCTAGGGGTACCCAGGGGATGTTCCAGGCATGCCAGGGGTGACCCAGGGGTGCCCAGGGGGTTCCCAGGCATCCTCGGACTGAACCAGGGCTGCCCAGGGCGGGTCCCAGATGTCCCCAGGCGGGTCAGGAGCTCGTGACAGCTCCTTGCCCGGGACTCAGAAAGGCAGAGTGTCCATGAAGATCTTGTCGACGATGGGCGGTGGCGGCACCAGGTCCTCCAGCTTGAGGTAGAAGATGCGCTGGAGGCCCTGAGTGCAGAGGCTGCGCAGCTCCGGCAGCTTCCCCAGCAGCTTGGAGAGGCAACTGGAGCGCCCGGGCTCGGTCCCTGCCGCTGCCACGTGGTCCTTGAGGCAGCCCACGATGCGGTTCTGCAGCTCCTCCACCTTCTTCGGCTCCTTCAGCCCGTGCCGGTCTGGGGTGACACACAGACTGTGGCACCGCGGTGACAGACACGAGGGTGGGAAGGGGACGGCAGCCAGGCCGGAGCTGAGGGGTCTCACCTGTGATGATGACGAGGGCGGCAAGGCAGGAGAAGGAGGGGACATCGACGCTCATGCGGTGCAGGCTCTGGGAGAACTCGAGGATGGCGTCGATCCACTCTCCGAAGCCGCGCACGCACTGCTGCCGGTGCAGCACCACCCCGTTGCAGAAGATGAGTTTCCCTTCCTCTGGCTTCGAGCTGCCAGCACAAATCCAGGTGTCACCCCTCGGCACATCTCGAGCTCCCCCTGCTCTGCGCTGCCCCAGGGCTCACCGGTATGCCAGGCGCAGGATGAAGAGCTCCAGGAAGGCTGACTCCAGCAGAAGGTCCTGGTCCTCCTTGGGCAGCTCGGAGAATCCCTGGATCTTCTCAGCCCACTTGCGGATGACGTCCATGGAGCCGGTGAGCAGGTCATAGAACTGCTGCACGTCCACCGAGTCCTCCTTCTCGAACGGGCACGGTGCTGACTCCTGGAACTGGGATGGGGATGGGTCAGGATTGGGATGGGGACAGGATCAGGCATTGGGATGGGGATGGGATCAGGATCTGGGATAGAAATGGGTCAGGAACTGGGATGGGAATGGGATCAGGATCTGGGATAGAAATGGGTCAGGAACTGGGATGGGGATGGGATCAGGATCTGGGGTGGAGATGGGTGAGGAACCGGGATGGGGATGGGATCAGGATCTGGGATGGGGATGGGTCAGGAACTGGGAAAAGGTTGGGTCAGAAACAGGGACAAAGTTGGATCAGGAAATGGGATGGGGCCAGGATCAGGATCTGGGATGGGTGAGGAATTGGGATGGGGATGGGTCAGGATCCAGCCCCAGCCCTGGCATGACCCTGGGCCCTACCTTGGAGTAGTCGAGCTTGGTGGCACTGGGGATGGAGTCGATGTGTGCCCGCACCAGCGAGGTGATGAGGCTGACAGGGGATGCATCTGGCGGCTGCTTGGGCTTGGAGGGGAGACGGCCCCGCCGCCCCTTCAGGCTGTCGGTCCGGACCACTGTGGGTGAGACTTGCAATGAGTGTCTGTCCTCAGCACAGCCAGAGAGGCTGAGGAGTGGGGACTCCCCACTCCTGCTGGGTACCCCCCACCCGGGATGGGACCCCCGTACCTTCTTTGACCATTCCGACTGCCAGGCACTTCTGGAAGCGGCAGAACTGGCAGCGGTTCCTGCGCCGCTTATCCACAGGGCAATCCTTGTTGGCCAGGCAGATGTACTTGGCATTCTTCTGCACTGTGCGCTGCGGGTGGGGAAGGAGCGGCCGAGCTCAGCCCGGGGCTCCGAGCTCCGAACAAAAGCCCTTCTGTCCTCCCCTGCCTCCCGCTCCAGCCCAGCATCCGGCTCCATGTCCGTGGGGAGGGGTCCGTGGCCGTGCCCCCTGCCCTGCCCCTCCCCGGGGCACCCCCGCAGCATCCTCCTGCCGCGGCAAAGCATTGTGGGAACATCCCGGCAGCGCGCCTGGAGCTGGGGGTCCCCTTACCTTGAAGAAGCCCTTGCAGCCCTCGCAGGTGCGCACGCCGTAGTGCTGGCAGGACGCGTTGTCCCCGCAGACGGCGCAGCGACCCTCGCCCGCCCCGGGGCTGCGCACCTTGGTGGGCGCCAGCGCCGGCCCCTCCAGCAGCGGGGAGCTGGGGGC
>VZTN01006701.1:39721-60768 GCA_013400515.1 Erpornis zantholeuca | reverse complement strand
GCCGCCGCCGCCGCAGGGTCATGGCCGGGCCGGGCCGTCCCGTGCGCCGCTATATGGACCCTGAGGGCGGGGACACGGCGGGACTCGCCCCTTTTGGCCCCAAACCGCACCCACTTGGGCGTTAAACCGCGGTGGGTTTGGAGATAACCGCGCCCCGTGCCGTGTCCGGTGTGTGTCCGGCATCACTCCGGCCGCGGGCCCTGAGTAGGGACCCCCGTGGGTGTCCAGTGAGGAGGTCCTGCTCGGGGACCCCGTGGGGGTCCAGTGAGGGGGTCCTGCTCGGGGACCCCGTGGGGGTCCAGTGTGAGGATCCTGCTCGGGGACCCCGCGGAGCTGCAGCCTGGGGTCCAACACTGGGGTTCAGCAGGACGGGACCGTGCGGGGTCCTGCTCAGGGGTCCAGGGGAAAGGTTCCGCCTGGGGTCCCGCTCGGTGACCCTGTGGGGGTCCAGCAGGGGGGTTCAGCCTAGGGTCCTGCTCAGGGAGCCCGTGGGGTCCTGCGTGGGCGCATCCTCAGGGGCAGCGCGGGGTTCAGCGTGGAGGTCTGGGTGCTTCTGTGGGGCAGTAGGAACCCGGGGGATGTGCTATCCTAGGGGTGCAGGGCGCGATGCTGCTGGGCATGTCCCGGGCGGCACTGGGGGGTGCCAAGGAGGGCTCGCAGGGATCGCCTCAGGGATGATTTGGGGAGAAACCGGTGGGATTCCGGGAGCAGGAGCAATGCCGGGCTCTGCTGCTCCCCGACAGCTGCCACCACGTCACCCCCGGGCCACCACCCGCCGCCAAAGCCGCATTTGGGATTTAATGGGAGGCAGGAGCTGGGGCAGCGCTGGCCACAGCCCCCGGCCCGGCTCCCAGCGGGGGTGGCCGGAGGGATTTAAACCGTTCCTGCACGATCTGTGCCTGCGCTGAGCTGGGACACGGAGGGAAGAACAATTCCCGGAGGCAGCCGCGGTGTCTGCTGCGGACACGTCGCGCGGCTCCGGCAGCTCCTCGCTGCGCCCCGGCGGGAGGCAGCGGGAATTTTCCAGCTGGAGCTGAGGGTTTTGCCCAAATGTTTGTTTAAAATTTGCCAAAAAAAATGAAGTTTGTAACAATCCCGCTGGCGTTCCACCCAAACCTCCCGCCCACAGCCTGGCCTGAGGTTACCAGGAGACAACTTGCTCCAGGAGCAGAGCTGCTCCGAGTTGGAAGTGCTGGGGAAAGGATGAGGATTGAGCCCACCACCGATCCCGAGGCACCAAACCACTGGGAATGAAGAGGAACACTCCATCTTGTTCCCAAAATCTGGTAATGACTTGGGTCCTCAGCTGAAGCCATCCCAGGCTGTTTCCCCCCCCCCCATTTCCTAGAGGAGCAGACAGGTTTTGCTTTAAAATCTCCCATACTCTCATCTCACTGCTGCCCACGTTTCCAGGATGGGGCTGGGATTTTCCTGGGGACCGCAGCAGGAGCTTCAGACAAAGCTGGGAATGAGGAAGGACGAGCCCAGATGGTGCCTCCCCCTCCCCACCTTGTCTGAGCCCGGGGGGACCCCAGGCCTCAGCAGATTTTCCCCTTGATCCGCTCACAACAGGCTCGTTTGCAGGAGGCTCTAATTAAGGAATTAACAGGGGCACTTCACGCAGCACCATTCACCCTCGGAGCAAACAGGAGTTTATAGGAGCACAGGGTGGTTTGCTCTGGGATTTATCCTTCCTTGGAGCCACAGGTCCATGTAGAGACTGGGGGATGCTCCAGGGTGATGCCCACTGCAGCCACCACATTCCCAGGGGTGCTCTGAGGGGATCTCCAGGGTATTTTATTCTCTGTAACCCTTCCTGCTCTGTGCCTGTCCCCAGAGCTGCTCATCCCTGCCTGGGTTGAGAATCCCACCTGCCACTTCTTTATCTCACTTCCACCATGCTGGTGGCACCTCCCAAGTGCTTGGTGGGTGTTGGAAGCTGCATCTTCAATAAAAATGGGAATATTCAACATTAAAATGTATTGACCAGGAGTCCTAAAGACATTATTTTAGCTGTGAGGGACCAACCCTCCCCTCACCCCCCCAGATCCCTCTCTGGGGGACTGAGCTGTGCCCTGCACTTCCCACCCCTCACAGTGAAACTGAGACTGCAACAACTCACATGAATAAAACAAACTTTTAATAATGTACAGCAGAAATCGACAGCCTGGTTTTATATTAAACAAAAGATTTCCTATCTTACACCGTATGTACAATTGCATACTGAAGAGGTAAAGTGGCTAAGTGGCTATTTTCTTACAGTCCTTTCCTAAGAAAATGTACAAAACCAAACAAACCAAAGGGGCAGAGAAGTACCAAGAGTTCTGTCCTGCAGCCACGTACCGCGGATGGACCCCTCCCTCCTCATCCTGCACCGGGCTCCCCTCGGAACTGCCTGGAATGCTGCTTTTTTTTCCCAGAGCTGCCACCAACTTTTGGAGCCAGGCAGCAATTCCTCCGTGCTCCGTCAGCTCGGCAAGCACCGGCACCCCCGGGCACCAGTTTGCATGGAAAGTGCTGTGCAAATGCTACATGGTCAGCGTTCCTGCCGCGGATCCTGCTCGCTTTTCCCCATCTCTCCCGAAACGAGGCTTTTCCTAAAATCCCCTAAAAGCTGCTGGGGGATGCTGTCCTTCCCTCCCTCCTCCCTCCCTCCTCGCCCGCTCGCCGGCCGCTGTTTGGTTTAGCGCTGAGGCAGGTGCATGTGTGGCTACAGTTGGAGGGGGTGAAGTTCAGTGCAAGTTCCGGAGCCGACGGCATCCTCATCCTCATCCTCATCCTCGGGTGGGTCTGGGGTGGAGCTCCGAGGGAGAGCCCGCAGTACCTACAGCTGTGGGATGTCCCCTCCTGGCCTGCCCATCCTTCCCCCAGCTCCCACGGTGTCCCTGGCACCTGTTCCAACAGCCTGGGAGTCCTTAGGGCTTCCGAGTGCCCACCATGCCCTGGGCTTCCCAAGGCAGGTTTAAGGGACTGGAGACTGGATGGAATCTGTGGCTGAGATGAGACTCAGGACAAACTGGGGGGGGATGACAGGGGACCCCCATCCTGCTTCGTGAGCCGGCGCTCCCACGGCAGATCCACGCCGCCAGAAACTCCTTGGGGGATGCAAAACGGCTCCTGGCATGATTCAAAAAACCCACACTCCTCACTTTATACAAGGTCATGGACACACAGGGGATCGGGGGGAGAGGACACACGGACAGGGACACAGACAGCAAGAACAGAGGGATTGAAATAAAGACTTAACCCTGGCGGCCGGAGCAGAGATGAAACCTCACCTTAGAGAGCAGGAGCAAGGTCAGAGTAGAAACAGTTCCAGTGTAAATCGAGCTGTGCATTTGGTTTTTTTTTTCTTTTTTTGCAGTGATTTCTTTACAAACCAACAGGTCAAGAGGTAATAATTAGAGATTGTTTTTCTGCTCTTAGAAAGAATTAACAATATTCAAAAAAGTTAAAATCCAGACCCTCCGGGAAAATAATAATAATAATAATAACAATAATAATAATAATAATTAAAAAAATAATAATCAAAACCACTCCAGTTAAAAGTTATGGCTTCAGAGTTCTCTGCTGCAGACACTGACCTGACCTCCACACCACGGCTCTTCCTGACTGCCAAAGTCATCCTGGCAGCCACAGCCCTCACTTCCAGGTTTGCTGTAGTCACCCCACCTCTCCCTCACCTGGATTGAACCAAAAGAAAACCCATGCAGATCCCCCCACCCCACACTGAGACACAGCCACTTCCACATTAGGAGATATTTATACACCTATATTAAAATGATGGATGTTGATTTCCCAACCCACACCTGCAGTCAGATCCTGCCCAGAGCCTCTGGGAGGTGCAGAGCACCCCCAGCACCCAGATCACAGAATGAACCAGGTTGGAAAAGACCTTTGAGACCATCAAGTCCTTCCTATGACCTAACCTAACACCTCCTCATCAGCTAAACCATGGCACTGAGGGCCACATCCAGGCTTTTTTCAAACCCCTCCAGGGATGGTGACTCCACCACCTCCCTGGGCAGACGATTCCAGTGCTCAATCACTCTCTCAGTGAAGAATTTTTTCCTATGTCCAACCTGAACTTCCCCTGGCGCAGCTCAAGGCTGTGTCCTCTCGTTCTGTCAGTGCTTGCCTGGGAGCAGAGCCCAACCCCCTCAGCTACAACCAGGTTCCAGGGAGTTGTAGAGAGCCATGAGGTCTCCCCTGAGCCTCCTTTTTTCCAGGCTAAACTCCCGCAGCTCCCTCAGCTGCTCCTCACAGGACTCGTGTTCCAGGCCCTTCACCAGCCCTGTTCCCCTCCTCTGGATGCGTTCGAACATCTCCATGTCCTTCCTGAATGGGGGAGGCAGAACTGGACACAGCACTCGAGGTGTGGCCTCAGCAGTGCCGAGCACAGGGGGAGAATCCCTGCCCTGCTCCTGCTGGCCACACCATTCCTGATCCAGGCCAGGTGCCATTGGCCTTCTTGGCCACCTGGGCACAGCTGGCTCATGTCCAGCCTGCTGTCCATCGGTGCCCAGCTCCCTTTCTGCCTGGCCACTGCCCAGCCACTCTGTCCCCAGCCTGTGGCACTGCATCATCAAGCCCTCAGAAATCTGCCTGAGTGGTGGAGTTGGGAACTGTGTTCCCAGCAGAACTGAGTCCTGCACCTCCCCACAGCGCCTGCTCCATCTCTGACACATCTCAGCTCCCCTGCTACCAAGAATTACAAACCCCAGGGGCTCAAGACAAAAAAAACCCTGGAATTCCAGGAGTGATTCTCAGTTCCTCTTTTGTTTTGTCTTAAAAAAGGGAAGGGGTGGCAGTGAGGAAACCTGATGGGACCTCATGGAACCTGATGGTTCTGGCGCCCATCGGGGAGCCGGGGATGCGCTCCCAGCAGCCTGTCCAAGCTCCACGACGCTCACGACTCAGCACGGAGAGCACCAGCGCGACAGCTCACGAACGGGACACTCGAGATTTGCACATGCACAGGAAGCACGGACAGAGATGAGCCACCCACAGGCAGACACCGCACGGCTATGGAGGAGGTGACCAGGCACGGGGACACGCGCACCTCGCGCATGCAGACACCGGCGCGCCCCGACGGCCGCCAGGGCGCCGAGTTGGACTTTTTCAAGCTTAAGAAAAGGAGGGGAAAAACGGTTTTGTGAAGCTGATCAACTGTTCCGGCTCAGCCTCTCGGAAGAGAGCACCATTTGTTTTGCTTTTTCTGCATTAACGTGCCAGTCCCTGGAAAAATCCTCAAGAGTACGGCAAGAAAAACCTTCCCTTTCCCTTCCCACTCCCGGCACCGAGCACCCGGGGTTGGCTCCGACCCCACCAGTGGGTGCTCATCGCACGCTGAACTTTACAGGGATTTCCTTTAAAGGAACAAAGAGTTACGATCATGGCTGAGATCCCTCGGGTGAAGTCCCTCTCAAGTCTCCACGCTCTCAGGAGGTGATCACAAAAGGTTTCGGATTGTTTCATACCCAAGCAGGGAAGAGAGCGGTTCTGTAGGCTCCGTCCCCCTGCCTAGCAGCCTGCAGGTCCCGCTGTCTGGTTGTAGCAGTAGGTTGGGCTGAAACACGAGGTAGGCCTCCATCACACGTCTACTCTAGCACAGCAGCTCCTGTGCAGTTTCCTCCTGCTGAGGCTCAGAGCCTAAATTTTCACATCTTCCTGGACACTGAGCTGGGACAAGGTTTTCTTGATGCGGAGGGCAGTGAGCCGAGCTGCTCCGTTGGCGTACCAGCACTCGCGCATCATCTTGCCCATCACCCGGAGTGCCTGGGCAAGAAACAACGGCAAAGGTCAGGGCTCTGCTCCTCCCCTGGTCTCACATTGGTCTGCCAGGCTGCTGCTCTGCCCAGGCACTGACACAGCCTCCACACCCCCCAAAATCAGAGAGCCCCTTACAGCACTCACTCATTATCTCATTGNGGGCAGCCACAGCTGTTCTGGGCACCCTGTGCCAGGGCCTCCCCACCCTCACAGGGAAGAATTTCTTCCCAATATCCCACCCATCCCTGCCCTCTGGCAGTGTAAAGCCATTCCCCCTTGTCCTGGCACTCCAGGCCCTTGTAAAGAGTCTCCCTCCATCTTTCTTGCAGACTCCCTTCAAGTCGGTACTTGAAGGTCACAATTAGGTCACCCCAAAGCCTCTGTTCTCCAGGCTGGACAATCCAAATTCTCTCATCCTTTCCTCACAGGAGAGGAAAGGGACATGGAGATGACCTTACCTCGTAGCTCTGCCACCAGTTTGGGATGTTTGGCCGTAACTTCTGGTCGCACACGACCTTCCGCATCTCCTCAATCGAAGGATCAGAGGGTACAAGGTCATAGTAGGGAAGCTGATACTCCTCATGGATACCTGAAAGGCAGAGCAGGGAAAATGAAACTCCTGGGAACAGGGACTGTGGCCACTGCTAAAGGCAGACGGATAGAGGTTTGGGCTCCATGACTCACTGCTGAGATGCGTCAACACTTTGCAGTTATTTAGAACAGAAATGAAGAATCTGGAATTGGAGTTAACAAGAAAAATTCAGGGAAATAAAATGCAGCTGCCTGAACTGGAACGGAGTCAGCAGGCTGGGATCAACACCTCCCAGCAAGGCGCCAGGGTCACTGAATCTCCACAGCACTGGGACTGTCACATGTGGGACCATGCTGCAGCTGCACGTGCCAGGACACTTATACTGACCTGGGGGAGTCCCCCTCTGGTGGGAGCACCGGCACTTCCTTAAAATCCATCCAAAGCAACATCAGCCACCACTGGGAGCACCAACGCCCTTGGCCCAACACTGGCTGAGCTTAGCAGCAGTCATGGGTCACTCCTGCTCCCTCCCTCAGGGACAACACACAGGGACAAGTCCTCCCACAGCCCTGTTCTCACTCAAACCTCCCTAACACCTGATCAATAGGAACCCCAAGGTTGTGATCAGTAGGAACCCCAAGGTTGTGATCAATAGAAGCCCTAGGCTGGGAGACCCAGGAGCCAAGTGCAGCCCATGGCACAGGCACACAAAGGACATCACCTCCTGCGTTGCACCTTCGGGCAATCTCCCAGTAAACCAAGCCCAAGGCATAGATATCAGCATATTTAAATGAATCAAAATGCTTCATGTTGATGGTTTCATCCAAGACTTCTGGGGCCATGTATCTGCAGAGAGAAAGGAAAAGTGTGTTCATTCCGAGAGGGAATTCTCTGGAAGACAGAAAGAGATCAGTTTTCCCACACAGCACTTCCCAGCAGAAAAAGCTCTGGTTGGCACAGCCACCATCAGAACAGAACTGGGCCCCATGATCTAACAGAGCGAAAAAAATAACTCAAGAACAACAGAAAGCTGAGAAAAGAAGTAAAAATGTCTCAAAACTGCATCAGGCTCCCAACAGAAGGTCCCAAAGGCTTTAGGGAGGCCAAGTTTGTTGTCACATGAGCTCCTGGTGCCAGGTTTACATGGCTGCCCCACACCTCTCAGCGTGGTGACACCTGGAACAAAGGTACTGATATCCCTGAGGCACAAAACTGACCCTGCAAGATGCTGGGAAACGCTGATAATTCCCCCAGTGCTCAAGCAGCAGCTCAGGCAATTTCCAGTCACACCCAGAGGCACTTTCCTACCGTTTGGTTCCAACCCTTTGATTGGGTGCGATATCAATGGTGTCTGTGACAGAGTCATGCCGGACAGCCAGGCCCAGGTCAGCGATGGCACACGTGCCATTCTTCTTCACCAAAATGTTCTTGGATTTCAGGTCTCTGTGAGCAATCCCAGGTTTTCCTAGAAGAGCAAAATAAAAAGCAGCAAGGGTCAAGCTGGGGAAATCCATTTGTCGAGCTGGCGCAGAGGCAGCACTGGATCTCAAGGGGTTAAACTCTGTGAGATTTGTGTTGCAACACATTTTCCTGTTTGGATTCATAAGGAACAGAGCAGGGAAAGGCTCCAATCGTGTGTCTGAGGCGCCGCTGATGCAGTGGCACCCAGAGGCCTCAAGAGGGATGTAAACTCCACATCCCAGCACAGGCGCCGACGTCAGGAGTTTGTGATTCTGCTTCTGCCTGCGCTCACATCCCACCCAGGCAGCGCCAATTTTAGGATGGGATGTGAAATGGTGATATAACTCCTGGGAGCGAGCGCCAGGTTAACCCACTTCACAGCCAGCCAAAGCAATCGCTCTATTTCTGGTCAATAACCACCAGATGAAGCCAGGCTGACTCAGGCAGGGTTTGCTGTACAGCACATCAGCTCCCTTCAGCAACCCTGCTTTATCCTCCCCTCAAGAATTCCCAATGCCTTTTCCAACTTGGCTTTTACCCTGAGTGCCCACGATCTCCATGTGCAGGTGGGCCAGCCCGCTGGCAGCAGACAGGGCGAGCTTGATCATGCCCTCGATAGTCACCGTGTACCGATTCAGGTAGTCAAAGAGAGAGCCATGCTCGTGGTAGTCAGAGACGAGCCACAGTTGAGTCCAGGTCCCATTATCTGTGACAGGAAAGAGACAGAGCTCAGGCAGATCCAGTGCAGGGATGGCCACTGAGCATCCCACACACTTTTGGGACAGAGCATAGCTGCTCAACAGGGGCAACTAAGAGATGGCTCCTATCAGCCATAGCGTGGCCAGCAGGACCAGGGCAGTGACTGTGCCCCTGTACCAGGCATTGGTGAGGGAACACCTCAAATCCTGGAGTCAGTTTTGGGCAGTGTAGAGGCCCAGAGGAGTTGACTTTAGTCAGCCTTAGTCCCCCGTGACAAGGAAGACGTGGAGGTGCTGGAGTGTGACCAGAGACGGCCAAAGGAGCTGGAGAGGGGCCTGGAGAGCTTCTGAAGAGCGGCTGAGGTAGCTGGGAGGGCTCAGCCTGCAGAAAAGGAGGCTCAGGGGGGACCTTCTCCCTCTGTTCAACCCCTTAACAGGAGCATGGAGCCAGGTGGGGTAACAAGTGACAGGACCAGAGGAAAAGGCCTCAAGTCACACCAAGGAAGGTTTAGATTAGGTCTTAGAGAAAACTTCTTGGAAAGGGTGGTCAGGCACTGGAACTGACTGCACAGTGGGGAACTGCTCTGCTCTCAGGCCTGAGGCACTTCTTACCTTTGTTATCTGCAGCAATAAATCCCAGGATGTTCTCGTGCCGCAGCATAACAGTCTGATAGATCTCTGCTTCCCTGAACCAGGAACGCTCCTCACGTGAAGAGAAGATCTTCACAGCCACGTCACCCCCACGCCACCTGCCCCGCCACACCTCCCCAAAGCGGCCTTTGCCAATGATCTCCTGAAGGACAATTGTCCGAGCCACGGTCCGCTGGACAAACAGAGGCAAGCCTGCGGACAAGGAATGGGAGGAATGAATCTCTGTGGCAGCAGAAAACCTCCTGAAACCCCCAGAGGCTGAAGAATGTCCTCAAACCCAGCAGGCTCTACATCTGATAACAACTGGGAGCCTGAACAAGACCTGAACCAGGGAACGGTGGCAGCTCCTGCGTGGGATGTGCCATTGCTTGGGCAGCATCTGCATTTTGCTTTGAAGCAGAGATCAGGCATGGAGCAGTTGGGGAACTTCTGCTCCACGACAGATCAAAGGAACTGCAGCCTCAATATGCAAAGACTGGAACTCGATGAAGTCACCTTCTGCTAAAATGCAGAAATCCCCCAAATTTCTCTTAAGAAAGGAGTCCCAACATTGCTGCCATTGTTTATGGAAAGCACAGAGCTCACCTGCCCACAGCATGCATAGAAGAGATCCCAAATATTTTATATATAGCAGCAGATGTGCTGCTGAAGGTTTATTCCCTGGTCAAATATCAGGTTGTGACATTCTCTACCTCTCTGGATTTTCCTACAGTTTCCATCTGCTGCAAAATTCCTTACACTCTTTAAGCCAACTACCTTCCCAGTTCAAAGCCACCACTAAACGATGACTTTCCATCTATTCTGGGGATTCCTTTTAAGAGCTACAGAAGCAAACACTGAACATCATCCACCTGGGAAGACCCAAGGGTTGTTTGGGATGAAATGGGCTCTGCAAATGCACTGTTTGCACTGTAAAATGTTCATCTGTTGGGATCTTCCCCATTTTCCTGCAGCTTTGATGCAGGTGACATCCTGCATTCTCCTCTGAAAGCCAACAACGCACAGGTTAGTGGTTAAAGGCTAAATTCCAACCCAAATCCCGTTCCAAGGCTAAACTGGGAACAGATGCAGCTGTTTGAGGTATCCTCTTGCAGTTAAGGAGGAGTTTAACTATTGCTCTTACCCAAACAGACACGAGACCCCACACACAACTGAATTTAAACATCCCTCCAAGTTATTTGTGATGGACCCCCTGAACAGACTCACAACAGACCCCCTGAACAGACTCATGACAGACCCCCTGAACAGACTCACTACAGACCCCCTGAACAGACTCACTACAGACCCCCTGAACAGGCTCACTACAGACCCCCTGAACAGGTTCATGACAGACCCCCTGAACACTCATGACATGAACAGGTTCATGACAGACCCCCTGAACAGACTCATGACAGACCCCCTGAACACTCATGACATGAACAGACTCATGACAGACCCCCTGAACACACTCATGACAGACTCCCTGAACAGACTCACATCAGACCCGCTGAACAGACTCAGGACAGACCCCCTGAACACACTCAGGACAGACCCCCTGAACAGACCCACATCAGACCCCCTGAACAGGCTCCGAAGCAGTGACCTCACCACCATACCAAACCTGTGGCAACCACAAGCCCAAACAGAGACAACCCCAACTCCAAGCTCTCATTGGTCACCTCCTGTCATCTCGCAATACCTGAGCCAGAGCCGGAGGTGGAGAGATCATAGACGAGATCTTGCAAGGTCTTATCCTTGGAAAGGCACATTTCACAAGAAGGGTCTTCCATGTCCAGCCGCTGGCGGTTGTGGTAAACTCGTTGGTGGTGATGGAACACAAAGACCACGATGATCATGACAACAAACACGAGGAAGACAGGCCCAGCAATCACTGCCACCAGCTCCACGGGACCCCAGCTTGATGGGGGCTCATTGTCTTTCAGGTGTCCTTGAGAGGAAAGGGAGGAGAAAAGCAGACATTTTGAGAAAATCATCATTCCTTTGAGGATTTTCTTCTTGTGTTTTACTGTTTTACTGTTTTACTGTTCTCTCAGAGCCTGGACAATTTTAGCCTGGGGACACATCAAACAACAGTGTTAAGATGGGGTTGGTCATCAGGCAGGCAAAATGCAGCTGAAACCCCGAAAAGAAGATGGAGCTGCAATTGTGGACTCAGGGATTATGGGCATTCACTCTTTTAGGCAGGAGCATGTTCTGGGGTGATTTTCCACAACAGCCTGCAGTTCACCTTCCATCTGAACTCCACCAGTCAGCCAGGCCTCCCTGCTCCCTCCTTCCCTTTAGCCCTGAAAGTGAACTTGTACCTAAGAGAATTATTTGTTGTTTTGAGCACAGATGAGACCTCCCCACTGCTCCCAAGGAAAATGACTCCACAGTCTTCACAGCACCCCCTGAAAACCAGCCCAAAACGGGAAGGAGGAGGTATGAGGAAGCACCACATGCCCTCTCCGTCCCAGGGATGAGAAGTTTCCCACACCCTCATTCAGAGGCAGGGCTGCTTCCCCTGCATGTATTCTGAACCCAGGCACCTTCCTCCCCACACATTTTGCTCTGGAGCTGCTGCAATGCTCCCACACTTGTGCTCAGCACTGAAAAGATTTGGAGTCCTGGAAGGGAAGCAATTCCAGCTGATAAAGGCAGGTCCGGCTCAGTGACAAAGGGAACACACACATTCCCACTTTAGTTTGAAGTAGTTTGTTATTTCCACTTTACAGATGAAGGAAATAAACCCAGCACTCAAGTTCATGCAGCAACTGAAGGGAAGAAGTGAAAGCAGGACCGAGAACTCCAAATTCCCAATCCCAAAGAGACAGCTCCTCTCCTCCCACTTCAAACACATGATTTATCTGACTCTCTGCTTACCACTGGGAACCATTAAATCAATTTTGTTGCAAAAATCGGAGTAGCAGCAGTGAGTATTACGCAGATCCTCTGAACTCAGACAATAGAAGGGTTTCCCAGCAGGAATCAATTTTGCCTCAGGAATGCAGGTCCGAACGTGGTGCTTGACACCATCCAGGTTGAAGACCGAGACCATGCAGGCGCCGTCAGTCTCACACGTGGAGTTGGCTTGTTTGCAGTCAGAGCACAGACATGTCAAAGCTGAAATCAAAACAACATCAACTCCTTAAAACCTGAGGAGAGCAAAAGCTCAAACAAGAGGAAACCTTCTTTAAATTCTCCATTTCAGAAGGGCCATTCTCAAGCTCTGGAAGAACCAGCTCTGCCAACAGCACAAGTCATACCCAGTATTCCACACCTGCAAGAATCCAATTTCGGCATGAAACAGAGTGTGGAGGCAGAGGAGCCTTTCCAGGAGGTGCCTGTCCAAGCAGACCTTTGCCTGCCCCTGTTGCAATCACCACCAGCCGTGACCCGAGCCATCCCTGCAAACCAGGCAAGATCCGACCGAGATCCACTCCCAGCCCAACCTCGGGTCAGACTCAGACCAAAACCATCAATTACTCAAACTCACTGACCTGACTCCACCTGGGCTGACTGTCCCAGGCTCCAGGAGCTGCCTAATCTGGGCTGCTGAGGGACGACCACCCCGGCTCACAGAGACAAGGAGCAGCTGGCAGATGCCAAACCAAACCCAATCCCTGCACGAGCCAAGCGTGCTACACCCAGCTAGATCAGCCACTTATTTAGTAACTGCTTTCCTGATCCGAGACACTACCTTGGGTCAAAAAAATTCCTGGCTTTCTGCCTACTCCCCACAAAGATTATTTGGATAAAGAGAAACTCTGAGGCAGATTCCCACATTTTTCCACCTCCAAGCTGTCATTGTACTTTTCTCAAGCTGCCTGAAAAACTGTAAGCAAATCCCCAGGCCTTGCCATCCTTGGGAACAAAGAGGGATCCAACAATGTCAAGAAGAAGGGTGGGGCTTGTTTAGCAGCACGCCCGGGTTTTCACCAGCTTTCATCAGCTCTCCCAGCCTTCCCAGAGGGAATCCAAAACATGTCCTAACCCGCTGCAGAGATGGGCTTTCAGGTAGGGAGGGTGTGAAGAAGGGTTTTAAAAGATACAAGCGCCACAGTTAACTCTGCCCAGGCTGATCTAAATCCCCTCAGTGTAAAGTCACACACAAAGTCACCTCAACACCTGCCTGTGGGGCCATGTTACTTAAAGCTTAATGAAAAACAAGCTGGTCCTGATTTACTCAGGGTTCCTTTAGGAGGAAGACACCCATTAGCCCTTATCCCAGAGACCTGGGTAAATCAATCAGGGTAATTGCATTACTATTCACTTAATTCTCTCTGGACGCTGCTCCTCCTTTTCCAGCTGTTGTTGTGAGCTGTTTCAGATGGGCTCAATGTGGGTGCTGGTTGGTTTGGAATCAACAGATTCAAAACTGCAGTGCAAAGCCAGTGACAAGAGCCAAGGGAACGTCTGGAGCTGTGTCAGGAGAGGTTTAGGATGGGCATCAGGAAGAGGTTCTTCCCCCAGAGGGTGGTTGGACACTGAAAAGGCTCCATGGTCACGGCCCCAAGGCTGCCAGAGCTCCAGGAACATTTGGACAACGCTGTCAGGCACAGGGTGGGATTGTTGGGGTGTCCTGTGCAGGACCAGGAGTTGGATTGGATGATCCTGGTGGGTCCCTTCCAACTCAGGATATTCCAGGATTCTGTAACTCTGTGATTAAAACCTCTCTGTGTGTAGCTTATTACCAGGCCAGCACAGGCCAGCAAAAAGGGACATGGGACAGGACACGGACAGGGAAGACCCTCAGACTGATCTGTGTTGAGAAGGGTGGAGAACATCTGTAGATTCTGAAGATTTTAAGAGGAAATGTTGTAATGGAAGGAAAAAGCTCTCCACTACCATTCACCTCAAACAGCTCCATGATCAGTGTTTTCCCATGGTCAGCAGAGTGCAGAGAAGACAATTCTGGAAAATACACACACTTGGGGGAACAAAGGTTGGTGATAAAGGAGATTTTATGAAAATCTGAGATGGCAAAGAGCAGCCAGGGCACATTCCTGCCTTCATGTCTGCTTAAAAGGAAATGGTCTTTTAAAGCATCTCCCTTATTACTTATCAAAAGCTTGGGGTACAAATTAAAAACATTTAACCCACACACATTTCACTGTGTAGGTTCTTTTCAGTTTGATTAAGATACAACAAAACTGAACTTTGTTCCTGTTAGACTCATTTTTGAGGTCTCAATCCCAAGATCTATGCTGTGGCAGTTTTGCTTCCAGAAGCTCCAAAGCAAACAAAGCACTTCAATGCACTAATAAAACTGGTTTTGTAAACTTCTGAGTGAAGCATCTGGCCTGAAACTGAGCATGCCTTTGAGAGGAAAAGCAGAGAAGCTGGTCGTGTCTGCTCAGTCTCATTTGTAGGATTAAAAAAAATCAGTTTACCTGCAAGGTATGATACCAGAGCCCGGCTCAGAGACAGAGCGAGATCCTTATCTGCTCTGTGCAGAAAGCCAAAATTTCCTGCTAAGGAGGGGGGGATGCCCCACGGCTTCACCTCACCCTGTTCCCCCTCTGACACAACTGCTCTTCTTTAACTTCAATTCTTATGTTTGCACCTCAAAAATCCCCACGGTCAGAGAGCAGCTGGAACAAAGAGAATGGAGCCTTGGGCACATGATTGTTCTTCTCTATAGCTCTCATCAGAGACCCTTGAGGGGCTTTCCAGGTACTGCTGGCTAGAAGCTCCAGGCAGGAACTCTCCAATTTTCTGTGTGCCATGGAGGAAAGGCCTGTCTGTTCTGGGGCTCACTGGGAAGCTCCTGGCAAAGAGGAGAATTACAGTGCAGCTCACGCAGGTCCAGTAACTCCAGTTTGGTTAACCAGAAGGGAAAATTCTTCTTCTATCAGAAACCTACCAGAAGTCTGGAAAAAGCAACCAACTGTTGTTTGCCCTTGGGTGGGAGACAGGGAAGCAGAGCCCCCCGCAGGTATCTCTTGGGGGCTCTTGAGAGCAGCCAGGGCAAAGCAGGAGACAGGAGTGGATAAAAGGATTTTTCATGCCAACAGCATTCTTTTTTTCTTCGGGAAGAAAAGCTCCTATTGAGCCAAACATATAATCTACTTAATGAAAGAAACCGCCTGGGCTGAAGGAAATAGAAGGGGTGAAGGGAAACAAAGAGCAGCTCCCAGAGCTGGGGCGGCGCGTTCCCCCCGCGGATGAGTCTGCGTGGAAGGTGCGAGCGGAGCTGGAGCAGAGCCCGCCCGAGCTGCTCCCCACACCGACATCCCGCTCAGAGCCCAGCCCAGCCCTTCAGAGACACTGTCTGAACAAGCCCAACGTTTAGCTGCAGATCCTGTGCATGGAGCTTTGTTCTCACTGGAGAGATGGAGCGGGTTGGAGCAAACCTCGCTGCGATTCGATCCGAGGCCGGGCGTAGCCAGCCGAGTGCCAGGCTGCTTCCCCAAAACCAGAGAGGTCAGTCAGCACTGCCAAAAGACAAACTCTCCTCCATCCTCGACTATCCCAGCCCATGGTTTGACTCCCTTCAAGCCCAAGAGCTGCTTCTGCTCCCCATGAGGTTCCTGGGTAACAGCCCCAGCTCTGAAAGGATCCTGGGGCACAGAGGCATCCATATCCATATCCACATCCATATCCACATCCACATCCATAGCCATAGCCATATCCACATCCATATCCACATCCATATCCACATCCACATCCATATCCACATCCATGTATCAACTACAGAAGAGAGGAAAACACAGGCTGGCTCTCTCCCACCAAATCCCCCCAATTAAAAGCAACCTGTATTCCCAAAATGGATCCAAACAAACAGGTGGGGGGCTGTGGATCCAAGCTCTGTGCTCCTGGGAGACTCAAATACTGAGCTCTGACAGGCAAGGAACATTTCTCCTCCTTTCCCAGCAACTCTCCGAGCTCATTTTGCACATATTTATTCTCACACGGAGTTGCATGTGTCAAGATGTCTCTGCAGCTAGACAGGAGAAAGTTTCACAGTAAAATCTCCTGCAATGGTGTTAAACCACCTTTTGGAATACATTTTCCAGCATCTCCCGAAGCTGTGCCTGAGAAAGATGCCATTTTCTCAGGGCTGAACTCTACCTGATCAATATGTATGAGGATAATTAACCTGAAGATGATCATTGGTAAAATTGCCAATAACCACCCACGTATTTACCAGATAAACAGATTTTTGCAGGGATTGTAGCTGCTGTTCTTTTTCAACAGTTTGAATTGAGGCTGGAAGAATGATTCCCCTGACTTTGAGCCTTTCCAAGGCTCTGGTACAGGAGCTGCAATTGATTGTGTCTTTGTGCAGCACCAAACTTAATGAGCCCCACTCTGGGAGCACCAGCCTCATGCTGCAGCAGCATAATGGTAGCAAGAGAAATGGGAAACAATTGGCTCTGTAGCTCTGCTGCTTCTTCAGATGCTTTAATGAAGAGGGACGTGTGTACACATGCTTGGGAGAAAGAAATACCTGTCAGTGTCTGGCTCTGTGTTGTGCCAAAATAAAGAGCAGCCTGTATCACAGAGGGTTAGGAATGATATCCATTCCCTCGTGGCCAGGGAGCAGAGGTGTGTCCAGGAGTCCCTGTGTGCTCCTTGTTCAGCTGGATAAAGGAACAGAGCTCCAAGAAAACAAGCAGCTCCCTTTCCCAAAGGCAATGATGAGGGCACACTGAGCCATCTGATGAAAGCTTTAAAGAAGAAAGATTTACTTTCCATTATATTATCATGGAATCCTGGAATGGCTTGGGTTGGGAAGGACCTTAAAGCTCATTTTGCTCCACCCCACTGCCCTGGGCAGGGACACCTTCCACTATTCCAGGTTGCTCCAAGCCTCGTCCAGCCTGGCCTTGGGCACTGCCAGGGATCCAGGGGCAGCCACAGCTGCTCTGGGCACCCTGTGCCAGGGCCTGCCCACCCTTACAGGGAGAAATTTCTTCCCAATATCCCATCCATCCCTGCCCTCTGTCAGTGTAAAGCCATTCCCCCTTCTCCTGGCACTCCAGGCCCTTGTAAAGAGTCTCCCTCCATCTTTCTTGCAGACTCCCTTCAAGTGCTGGAAGGCCACAATTAGGTCACCCCAAAGCTTCTGTTCTCCAGGCTGGACAATCCCAATTCTCTCATCCTTTCCCTCTAGCAGACCTGCTCCATCCCTCTGATCATCTCGATGGCCCTTCCCACTCACATTCACCTCGACTGTTCTGCTGCTTGGTGTCCACAGCAGGGATCCCTCCACCCCTTGCTAGGATACATTCAGGTCCAAAGTGACTCCTCCAGTGTCTCCTCCAAGCCCCTAGAGCCAGCTCACCTGCACCCACTGCCTCCAAAAATCAAATGTTAGGTCTGTTCTGGATGCCCTCACTGCCCATTTCCTTGCTAAGGAGCTGGAGAAATGAGCACAGATCTGCCCTTCCACAGATACAGCACCACCCCCTCGAGTGCTGTGCCTACATCTCGCTTCCCCTTCAATTTCTCCTCCTGTTTTGGATCAAAACATCTCCCTTTTGCTTCTTGCTGGTGCTTATGATATCCACTGACCCACTGCTGCTAAACGAAATGGAGTTAAAATTAGCTGCAAAGCACTACGGAAAACAAAGCACTTTAAAGCAAGTCATCCAGAAACTAAACATTATCCTGGGATATTTCAAGTTGGAAGTAAGAGTCTCAACTTCTTTGTGCTGGCTGCAGTCCCCTGGCACAGGCTGGACCTGACGTGAAGGCAGCAGAGCTGACTAGAAAACACACAAAATGGAAAAAAAAAAGGAAAGAGGCAGGAAGAATGTGCCTTTAAAGTGCAGAACTTTCCCTGCATCTACTCAAGGAACACAAAAGAGCTTCTAAATGAATTGTAAATAAGGAATTGACTGGAGTCTCATCATTAAGAGGTTAATTAGAAGAAGCCTTGATGTTTCTGCTGTTGCTCTTCCACCCAGAACACTCTTCCACCTAGAATGGCTCCCCATTCCCTCTCTGGGCTTTGGTCTGACATCTGTTTGGTGTTTTAACTTGTCAGGAAACAGGCTTAGGAGTCAACAGACCACACACCCGGGTGCTGTGGAAGAACAATCCTGCACACCTCATGTCCAGGTTTATTTATCAAGGTTCCAAGACATCAAACCCACCCTGGCTTTTCTCAGGCAATTGGCTTTTCAGAGTGGAAATACATTCTTTAAGATGTGGATATACATTGTTTAACGTCCAGCAATGCACAGGTACTTTCAAGAAGGCCACAAAAGGCAGAGAGGTTTTATCAAGAGGATTTAAAGTGCAGGGAAGGCTTTTTATCTGCTGAAAATAAATACATAAATACGAGTGCACAAGAGAAGCACTGGGCAGCTGAGAGCCAGGGGCTTAAATAAGGAGGACAAAGGAGTTCCCACCCAGCATTTCATGGTTGTAAAACCCTCCCAGAGAAGCAATTCCTGCCCAGTCCGCTCAGGGCAGGACACATTCCCCTGGTCACCACCCAGTGAACTTTGCTTGCTGCTATGAGAACTGACGTTTGCCTTCACTCCTTTCGCAAGAGCCATTTCCGGAGCATCCACTCCTGGCAGAGTATCCAGGGGAGAGAAAAAAAACAACCCAAGCTGTCTGGCCAAGGAGCTGGACGAGTTCAAGAATGCTTGTTGGACACTGTTTTTAATTTCCAGTTAGAGAAAGGCTTTCTTGGAAAGTTGCAGGATATAACTTATGGACCATGAGGAGTTTGCCTGATTTAACTGGGTAAATATTTGAAGCAGGTGTTAATAATAAAATCTGCTGCCCCAAAATTGCTCCCCAGGGTGGGTTTCTGATTTATTTCAAGCAAAGCCGACCTACAACACCCCGTAGCCATCACTGCAAAGATGCCTTTCTTGCTTATTTTCCTTTTTTCTTTAAAGGCAGGGGCTGGAGGAGTGTTGTCTGCACTGTTTACTGACATGTAGAGGTTCCCAGCTCCCCAGCACTGCAGAAATTCAGTTGTTTTTCCAGCCTTTCCCGAAATAAGCAGCTGTTAAATCTCCGGTAGAAAGCACAATAGTGAGGGCAGCCCCGGCATACCAAACGTGCATCATGGCTGCTCAAGCAATTCCCAGGGTGATTCCCTGCTCCCTGCCATCCTGCACCTCATCCCGTGAGTGCAACTCCCTCAAATCCAGGCTGAGCTCACACCTTGTACTGAATGAAACCGTTCAGCACACACTGAGCGGAAACAATAGTCACTCATAGAGCCTAAAATCAAAGGCAAGGGGAGTCGCCAAGTTTCCAGGGAATTTGGACAGTCAATTGGTCCTTTCCTGTTTATTAATTATGATTTTTTTTTAATAAGCACCAGCTTTTACCTAAGTGAAAGCCTGAGAACAGCCGTGCTGCGAGTCTCATCTGATCCTGCTCTGCCAGTTATCACAGAGGAGCTGAAACACCCTTGTAAGGCTGGGTTTTACCTGAGGTTAAACCAAAACACAGCTACTCTCCTCCCAAAAGCACATTTCTATTCCCAAATTCCCAGGCAAATTCCAAGTTCCCAGAACTCACAGGCAAACCCTCACCTGCAGCCCAGGTGAGGTCTGAAACCATTTCTGTGCTCTAACAAGCCCAGATCCGCACACACACAGTTATTACCCTCCGACGGTCAGTCGGGAATGCACAACACAAACGGCGAGAGGTTGGGGAGGAGAAAAATATTCCACCATGGAACCTGTCGGAACAGGCACCTAAGTTACACAACAGCGATCACCCCGATAGCCACAGAGCTGGACTGCACTGGGAAGCCTCGGACACCAGAGGCCATGGCCACCATCGCCTCTGTCCCCGAGAGATGCTCGGTCAGGCCCTTCCTCTGGGGAAAAGGATAGGAGCTGAGACCCCTCGCTCTTCCCAAACCCAGAGCTGAGACCCCTCACTCCTCCCAAACCCAGAGCTGAGACCCCTCGCTCGCTCGTCCCAAACCCAGAGCTGAGACCCCTCGCTCGCTCCTCCCAAACCCAGAGCTGAGACCCCTCGCTCCTCCCAAACTCAGAGCTGAGACCCCTCACTCTCCCCAAACTCAGAACTGAGACCCCTCACTCCTCCCAAACCCAGAGCTGAGACCCCTCACTCCTCCCAAACCCAGAGCTGAGACCCCTCGCTCCTCCCCCAGGAGCAGCCGAACCAGGCCAGGTAAATGAAATGGACCATAAAGGAAATGGACCCACGCGGAACAAACAACCAACACAAAGAGTTTTCCCTCCCTCACCTCCCTCCAAACAAATATTTACAGTTGTTCTAGTCTGGGAGCTCAGGGTATGGAAAGGTTTCCTTAAAAGCCCAAAGCGCAGATTGCAGAGGGCTGGATGTTACAGACACACTGCCATCTCTGGGCCACGGAGGGCTGCCAAGATCCCCCCGGGATGGGCCACAGGACAATGGGAAGAGGCCACAAACTCCACAGGTTCCACAACACCACGGTGGCACTTCCCACCTTGGGTTAATCCACTCCTCTGTGACAAGCTCAGAACATCTCTGAGACCCCCAACTTGTTCCTTGTCTATGAAAAGCCCATAAATCCCAATTTAAATCGTTATGCTCCAAAACCAGGCTGAAGGCTCCCAGACCTCTTCCCAAGGTGAGCACAGAGCATCCCCTGGCACTGCAGGACCCCCGGCACTGCGAGCCAACCCCCAGCCCCAATCGCTGCTACCTCTCCGCGACGCCCCTCCATCCCCACTGCGGGGAAAAGCGACTGCCCCAAAGCAGCTCCAGAGACCCCTTCACACCACACACCGCCGTGAGCCCCCCCCGGGCAAGCTCGAACCCCCCAAACCTCCAACACAAGTCCTGGTTGCCTTCGGAGTCCCCCCTGCTTCCAGGACCCCTAACCCCATGCATATCTCACCCTCAAATCCTTCTCTTCGCCCTTAAACATCCACCCCTATGTCCCCGCCCCAAACCCCTCAGGGGCCTCCTCACAGCCCTGGGGGCACCTCCAGGCCCCCCCAACCCTCTCGCCTCCC
>VZTN01006701.1:27125-38853 GCA_013400515.1 Erpornis zantholeuca | reverse complement strand
GATATGTGTGTGATATGTGTGTGATATGTGTGTGACATGTGTGTGACATGTGTGTGACATGTGTGTGTGATAGCTGTGTGGTACGTGTGGGATATCTGTGTGGTATATGTGTGATATGTGTGTGATATGTGTGTGTGTGATAGCTGTGTGGTACGTGTGGGATAGGTGTGTGGTATATATGTGATATATGTGTGATATGTGTGTGAAATATATTTGTGATATATGTGTGATGTGTGTGATATATGTGTGTGTGATAGCTGTGTGATATATGTGTGATATGTGTGTGGTATATGTGTGTAATAGCTGTGTGATATGTGTGTGGTACGTGTGTGATAGCTGTGTGATATATGTGTGTGATAGCTGTGTGATATATGTGTAATATATGTGTGATATGTGTGTGTGATACGTGTGTGATACTTGTGTGATATATGTGTGATAGCTGTGTGATATGTGTGTGGTACGTGTGTGATATCTTTGCGATATATGTGTGATATATGTGTGATACATGTATGATGTGTGTGTGGTACGTGTGCGATATCTGTGCGATATATGTGTGTGATATATGTGTGTGATATCTGTGTGATATCTGTGATATGTGTGTGTGATATATGTGCGTAATAGCTGTGTGATATGTGTGTGGTACATGTCTGATATGAGTGTGATATATATGTGTGATATATGTGTGATGGCTGTGTGATATATGTGTGGTACGTGTGTGATATCNATATATGTGTGATTGGTGTGTGATATATGTGTGTTACTTGTGTGATATCTGTGCGATATATGTGTGATATGTGTGTGATATATGTGTGATAACATGTATGATGTGTGTGTGTGGTACGTGTGTGATATATGTGTGATATCTATGTGATATGTGTGTGGTATGTGTGTGACGTGTGATAATCAGTGTTATATGTGTGTGATATCAGTGTGATATGTGTGTGGGGTACGTGTGTGATATGTATGTACATGTGTGTGTGATATCAGTGTGATGTGTGTGATATGTGTGTACGTGTGTGTATGTATGTGTGTATGTGATATCTGTGTGTATGTGTGTGATATGTGTGTGTGATATATGTGTGATATATGCATGTGCGATGTGTGTGATATTGTGTGATATCTGTGTGTGATACATTGTGATGTGTGTGATGCGTGCGTGTGATGTGTGTGATGTCTGTGTGTGATCTGTGTGATATGTGTGTGATACATGTGTGTGATGTGTATGTGATGTGTGTGATGTGTATGTGATGTGTATGATTTGTATGTGATGTGTGCACGTGATTTTCGCACGTGCACTCATGTCTGATGTGTGCACATGCGTGATGAGTGTGTCCAAGCATTCCTGATCCCTATTTTCAAGCGTGATTTTTGTGTGTGCAATCATGTGTGGTGTAAGCACGCAGGGCATGTGTGTGTGCATTCATGCTGTGCTTGTGGCATCTGTGACATGTTTGTGGCATCTGTGCAAGCACCTGTGCCGTGTGTTCAGGTATGAGCTGTGTGCACATGCATGGTGTGCATGTGTTCAAGCATGGTTTGTGCATCTTCAAGCCTGCACAGTGTGTGTGCACACGCATGGTGTGTGTGCGAGCATGATGTGTGTGTGCAAGGACATGTGGCCACGTATGCATGATTTGTGTGTCCAGGCCTTGTTTGTGTGTGCAGTTGTGTGTGATGTGTGTGCACAGCGTGTGTTGAAGCATGATGTGCGTGTTTAAACGTGATGTGTGTGCCTGATGTCTGCGTGTGCGCAGGCCTAGTGTGTGTGCCAACATTGGTGACATGTGTTTAAACACACATGGGCTGTGTGTTCAGGTGTGATGTGTGTGCAAGCGTGATTTGTGTGTGTGTGTTTGATGTAGGAGTGTGTGTGTGTGTGCAATCTTCCCAGGGTGGCTGGTGCATGGTGGGGACTGAGCCACCCTGGGGAGGGCACCCAAGCCCAGGGCTGGGCACCCCAAACCACAGGTGGGGCACCCCAAACCCCAGGCTGAGCATCCCAAACCCTGAGTAAGACACCCCAAACCCCAGGCTGAGCATTCCAAACCCTGAGCAGGGCACCCCAAACCACAGGCAGGGCACTCCCAACCCTGAGCAGGGCACCCCAAACCCCAGGCTGAGCATCCCAAACCCTGAGTAAGACACCCCAAACCCCAGGCTGAGCATTCCAAACCCTGAGCAGGGCACCCCAAACCCCAGGCTGAGCATCCCAAACCACAGGTGGGGCACCCCCAAACCACAGGCTGAGCACTCCAAGCCCAGAGCAGGGCACCCAAGACCCTCCATACCCTCATGCCCTGCCCAGACCCAGCAGCTGCCCTTTGCTGCCCAGTTCCTTCCAGTCTCTAACTGGGTGCAGACCGAGGCAGCAGCTGTGAAGTGCTGAGAACACTTTGGAGCTGAACCCCTTGAATGGCCACATTATTGTGCACCAGCTCTGCTTCCATCCCGGGGGGCTTTGGCCATGACACCCCTCAGAGCGGGGGGCTGGTGGCTCCCTGGAGCAGCCCCAGCCCCTCATGGGCACAGGGAGAGGGCTGGCACAAGGCTGGAGCCAGGTTTGCTGTGGGATCCAACGGTGCTGCTGCACACGAGGAGGTGAAGCCATGAATGGAGCCATGCAGGAGTGTCTTGGTCTGACACCCATCCTTGTCCTGGTGCCCAGTGCCCAGCGCCCAGCAGGGGAGGTTCGGCAGCTCTTGGGCGATAAAATAGCTTTACACTTTATTAAATATATTAAAATCTTGATAATTAAATAGTTATGTGGCAAAGCTGGTTCTGCTGAACGTCCCATCCTGGTCATGTCTGAACATCTCCAAGCATGGGGTGGACTTTGGGGAGCAACGTGAGATGAAGCCGGCCGAGCCCAAACACCTCGGAAAACACCAAAATATTGGCAAAAACCCAAAAGGGCACTTCTTTGGTAAGGGGGGTGCTGGCTGCTTGGCAAGGAAGGACCACCACGGGACCCCCACCTCGGCGAGTCCCTGCAGCACACGGAATGCTTGGGCCGCGCGTGATGTCAGCAGCTCCTCGTGCTCCACAATCCAGGGTGCGGATCTGGCGTGGCCAGGGGGATGCTGCCCTCGGAGCATCGTTTCCTGGTGAAACCCATCCCTCCTTTAGCGAGGGGTGCGCCGGGCCCCGCGGTTCTGCCGGGGAATTCCTGCCGCTGCCAGCGCCGGCCGAGCGGGTCTGGGCAGCTCCGCGGTCGGAGCTGGGTGGGTGCCCCAGGGGTGCTTCTGTCATCGGTGCCCCTCGCTGTGGCGTCCAGCCTGGAGGCTCGGGGTGGGTGCCCCAGGGGCTGGGGGTGCTTCTGTCATCGGTGGTCCTCGCCGTGGCATCCAGCCTGGAGGCTCGGGGTGGGCGACCAGCTGCCATCCCCCGCCGGCCCGGCGAGACGCGCCGGTGTCGGATGGCAGATCCAGGGGATATTTTTATGGCCGGGTGGAAGATTCCTCCTTTGGTGTTTTGCTTTGTTGGGTTTTTTTTGTTTTTTTTTTTTTTTGGTTTTTTTTCCTTTTTTTCCCGTCCTTGCAAATTCAATCGGCTCGAAGGAGAGGCGGGAGAGGTGGGGGCTGTGAGCAAATCCCCTCTGTGACCGGAGCCATCCCATCCCCGGCGCAGCCCGTGAGCGGCTCCGGTGTGTTCCCGGCACTCACTGCTCCGGTTTTGGCTTCTCTACGGAATTGTTCAGCTTCTTCAACGTCTTTTTAATGCGCAGGGCGGTGAGACGGGCAGAGGGGCTCTGGTACCAGCACTCCTTCATGATCCTCGCCAGTGCCGACAGAACCTGGGGAGGCACAAGAAGAGAGATAAATGGAAGGGTTTAACGAGTAGCAAAGGTCCGGCTCGGGCTGGGAGGGGAGCGGTCCCCCCGAGACTCACCGGGTCGGAGAAGAGGCGGTTGGGGATCACGGGGGTCTGCTGGTCCACGCACACCACCTTCTTCATGTCCTCGAAGCTGGGGTCGCTGGGCACGGCGTCAAAGAAGGGAGGCCGGTACTCCTCCACGATGCCTGCGGGAGGGGGGCGGCGTGAGGACGGGGGAGGGCGAGGGGTTCGCCCCCGTCCTGCGCATCGTGGGCTGCCCGCAGGCTCCGGCACCACCGAGCTGCTCCCTGCCTGGGGGGCACGTGGGGAATTGCCGGTGGGATGAGCCCAAAAGGACACGCGGGGCTGGCTCTGGCACCACTGGTGGCTCCAGCACCGAGTGCAGCCCTGGCACTAATCCAGCACCAGCCCCACCGCGAATATCAGCTCCGGCACCGGCTCCAGCACCGATACCAGCCCCTTGGCACTGTGGCCACCTCCGCTCAGCACCTGGTGGTCAGCCTGCCAGCTGGCCCAGCTAATCTCTGCTTAATGCTGTCATATGTCCGTGTGCCCGTGGGATTTAATGTCTCGGGGAAGCCACGAGCCCCCACCCCACGGCTCCCTGCACCCCAAGGAGTGACCCCCAAACCTCAGGGTTCCCTGGAGCTCCCCATCCCCGAATCCCTGAGGCCCTCCTGGAGAGTGAGAGATCCTGGAAGGGTTAAACCCAGCCGGCTGAAGGCCATTCCTGCGCATGGCCGCGGTAGTTGGGAGTAAATGTGTAATCTGAGGGAGCCCTGGGGCCGTAAATGAGATTATCCCGGCCAGACTGCGCCTGGGGGGCACCGCCCGCCAGCGCCCACCATTTAATTAATGCTTTTAACGGACTTTGCCGTGATGAGCAGCGCTGGCCAGGCAGCCCCAATTAGGTTCGCCCCCAGACCCTACCCCTTGCCCCAGTGCCGAGCTCCCGAGCCAAGCCCGGCGGCCGGAGGTCCCGGCCGTGGCCGCTTTCCAGGCAGCGCTTGAAGCTGCTTGTTTTCTAATCAGCGCTGAACAAACAAAGCACTGATTGAGTCTAATGGGCCCTTTAATCAGGGAGCCGGGTGCTGACACTAGATTACAGTGTTTATAATTTACAGCTAATCTTCTGGGCGAAGGAAAGGAAAAAAGAAAAAAAAAAAAAAGAAACAGCAAGGAAAGGAGGGAACGGGAGCGGAGCCTCGCGGGGAGCCGGGAGCTGCTCACCGTTCACCACCGTCCGCCGGGTGATCTCCCAGAGCACCAGCCCGTAGGCCCAGATGTCTGTCTTCTTGTAGGACTCGAAGCAGTCGGTGCGGATCTGCTCGCTCAGCACCTCCGGGGCCATGTAGCGCTTGGTGCCCACCCGGGGGTTGTTGCCGATGTCCAGGTAGTCGCTGCCCTGGGAGTGCATGACTGCCAGCCCTGGGTGGGGAGACAGATCACGGAGTCATTTGGGATGGGAAAGACTTTTAAGGTCATAAATTCAACTATAAAATGCGGGGATATCGGCCCTGGTCAATGCTGTGCTGGTGCTGCATCCACAGGGCTCAACATCCTTGAGGTACCAAAACACCAGGACTCCACACCCTTGGGGCACCACCATCCTGGGACATCACATCCCTGGAAGGTTACATCCCTGGAGCATCACATCCCTGGGGTACCACATCCCTGGGATATCTCATCCCTGGGGCACCACATCCCTGGGATATCTCATCCCTGGGGCACCATGTCCCTGGGTACCACTCCCCTGGGAGCTGCAACCCCAGGTATCACAACCGTGGCGTTTCACACCCCTAAGTGTCACAGACCTGGGGTTCCACATCCCACCCTGTTGCCTTAGGTTTGAACTTTTCTGTGTTCCCAGCCCTGCCCTGCCCAGTGTCACTCTGCAGTTCCCTGGAGCTCGGTCAGTGCTGTTCTCTCATGCTCACACACACACAACAAAGCCTCTCCAGCTCTCCAAGAACACCCACACCCTCCTAGGCACAACAACTGCAAACCACAAGCTTGGGGACAGGGGGGCAAGCTTGGGCAAATTCCATCCTTGCCTGGCTTCTGCTTGGGGAATTGATGCTGAGATCCAAGTGGGAAGAACTTGGGAGCTGTCCTTGTCCATGTTGGGATGCACTGAGGCAGGAGCCTCTGGAGCCCAGAGTGTGACCTCTGAAGGCCTTTCCAATCAATCCCTCCTTGATTCCTTTATTCCTTTATTCCTTTACTCCTTTATTCCTTTATTCCTTTATTCCTGTCTGCTCTCTGTTTCCAGGTACCCATTTAAGGCATCAAGCCCTCCATCTCACCCAGGTCTGCGATGCAGCACTGCCGGTTGCTTTTCACCAGGATGTTCCTGCTTTTCAGGTCCCGATGGGCGATGGCAGGTTTGCCCTGCGTGCCAAAAATCTCCACGTGGAGGTGGACAAGGCCGCAGATGATGGAGGAGGCCAAGCCCAGGCAGGTCTCCACGTCCAGGGCTGTTCTCTGCAGGTAGTCGTAGAGCGAGCCGTTCTCGTGGTAGTGGGTGATGAGCCACAGCTGCGTGCTGGAGTTCCTGGACGTCATGTCAGAGGCGATGAAGCCTGGACAGGGAGAAAGATGTGGGACCACAGACCCACCACACTCTGCCCCCACTTCTCCAGCCCTCCCAGTCCCCCACTTGATGCCTTAGGTTTGAACTTTTCTATGTTCCCAGCCCTGCCCTGCCCAGTGTCACTCTGCAGTTCCCTGGAGCTCGGTCAGTGCTGTTCTCTCATGCTCACACACACACAACAAAGCCTCTCCAGCTCTCCAAGGACACCCACACCCTCCTAGGCCCAACAACTGCAAACCACAAGCTTGGGGACAGGGGGGCAAGCTTGGGCAAATTCCATCCTTGCCTGGCTTCTGCTTGGGGAATTGATGCTGAGATCCAAGTGGGAAGAACTCGGGAGCTGTCCTTGTCCATGTTGGGATGCACTGAGGCAGGAGCCTCTGGAGCCCAGAGTGTGACCTCTGAAGGCCTTTCCAACCAATCCCTCCTTTATTCCTTTATTCCTTTATCCCTGTCTGCTCTCTCTTTCCAGGTACCCATTTAAGCCCTCCATCTCACCCAGGATATTGTCGTGCCGGAGGAGGACTGTGTTGTAGATCTCTGTCTCACGGAACCACGACTGCTCGTCCCGGGAGGAGAAGATCTTCACGGCCACGCTCTCGCCGTGCCACACTCCTCGCCACACCTCGCCGTAGCGCCCTTTACCTGCCGTGGCACCACATCACGCAGTGCCCACCTGAGACCCACCTGGATCCCGTGTGGGACAGCAGTGGAGCACCACGGGGCTCCTCAACCTTGGCCAACATCCACTCACCCACCCAGCTGCTCCCTCCCTTCCCAGTCAGCAGTGTAATATATATATTTATAAGTATTTCGTGTCAAATGGAATAAAAGAATAAAGGAAACTGTGTGTTGATTGCAAATATTGCTGTAATATTGTGTAAGACTTGGTAAAGCAGAGAGAAACCAATAATATAAGGAATAAGGGCCCCAGTTGGAAGTTTGGCTGATGATAGCAGGATTGAGAAACTTTGTGGTTAGAGCTATTGGTGAAAATAGAAGCTTACATAGAATAAGGAACCTGAGTTATTGAAAATGCTTGCTTAAGATATGTAGTTGGTGTGTATGTACAAAAAATGAGAAACTGATGAAGACAAGGAGAGGAGTCTCCTGTAAAGCACCAGATGAAGTCCCAAGATCTGGTGTGTCAGCATGAGTTAAACCTGCACAAGCACTCTGGAACATACCAAGTCAGCATAAATAAGAGCAATAAGTGTATAAAAACCTAGCTGGATCTGTATTTGCTGCGTGTGTTGGTTGGAGCAGTGACTCCCCACGCACCCAGCTTTGCTCTGATCACCCAGTGCTGTTTGCTCGCTTGTCTTTTATCACAAACACATCACAAAACTTTGATTGAAAGCTATTTCAGCTGACTTAGCCTGAAATCATCTATAACAGCAGGACAGGGGGAGAACCTGGCGTTGCTGCTGGGTTTTGTCCGACACGGTTGTGTCCAAGCAAACCCTTCTGGTTTGAAGCTGTGGTGCCATCACTCGAGGACCTGCTGGGGGCCACCAGGGCAGCTGCCCCCACCTTGGGCACTCTCCTTACCCACGCACTCCATGAGGCTGATCTGCCGAGCCACCGTGCGCTGGACGAGGAAGGGCAGCCCAGAACCACTGCCCGTGGTGCAGTCGTCGTTCAGCAGGTCCTGTGCAAACATCGATGCCATAATGATTTGTTGCTTTTTCTTTCATACCCCTCTCACACATTCTTTTCTATAGTTTGATGTGTTCTCAGTGCTTTTAACTTGTAACTCCCCAAGGCTGAGAACTCAGCTCAGCCCCACGGCACCGTTAAAGCAGGAGAGCAAACATCCTGGGAGCCCCAGACACCAAGGGCCTCTCCAGAACATATTTTTGTGAACTAAAACAAGCCCATAGAAAAGAGAAGGTTCCTCAAAATGAGAGGTTCACTCGATCCTCTCATTAGGAGAACTTTCATAAATATATTAATTTTGCAAAGCCTAAAATTGTGTGTATTTTGGTGTGAGGTGTGCATGCATTTTTTGGGGCATTCCCCCTGGACCAAGCGCTGCACCCCAGGATCCTAAAATAGATACCAAATAAATACCAAAGTAAAAACCCCTTTTCCCCATAAACTGCATTTTAGTTTTGATTTTAAAACCAGGAAAAAAGCATCAACATGATGACCATGGGGTCAGCATGGTGGCCACCACCCCCTGCCCCCCACACACACCTTGGGGACATTTGGGGACCCTCAGAGAGCTCACCCACCTCTAAGGTGCTGTCTCCCACCATGGATGCCTTCAGCATGAGGTCTGTGTCACCAAAATCGCTGTGCTTGTGGCGGTGCTGGGCCACCTTCCAGCAGAAGAGTGCCGTGAGCGCCACGAGGACGAGGAGGGCGAGCAGGGGGACGAAGATCATCAGGAGGAGGTTGGGTAGGGAAGGTGTCTCTTCTCCCAGGGCATCTTCTCCTGGGTGGGGTGTGGGAAAGATGATGCCCTGTTGCTAGGGCTTGTCTACAAAACTACTCTGTGTTCATGGGATTTTTCAGAAGGATTATTTATTACCAAGAAAAACAGAGAGCAAACTTTTTCTCCCTCCAGCCATGCTAGGTCGTCTCTGAGAGAGTGACTGTGTCTGTCTGTGTCTCTAGCACAGTCTCACAAATATGAAAACAAAGACAAAACTCTTTCATTGGTCAAGGAAAATACATTATCGAAATTTTCTCTTGTTAAATTCTTTGTCAAAGATTTCTCCTGAGAACTTTGTGAATGCTCCTTTTAGAAATGGACAAGTGCCGCAAGCCAGGATACTTGAAAAGAATTGCCTTTTTCAAGCTTGTTGCTTTGATTTTTCTAAGATCCACTAAAAAGTCAGCCCACAGTGAGGGAAACGAGGGATGGAGGCATGAGGGTGGACCTGGGAGGGTGGAGGTCTGGGATTTGGGCTTGGACCTGGGGAGAGCATCTCTGCACTGGGAGCAACCCCGTGGATGGCAGCTCTGCAGGCCCAGCCCAAGAAGGAACACCTGAGGACATCCTGGTGGCCCTGTCCTGTCGCCCTAGATTTCAGCCTTCTGATTGTTTTGAAAAATTGTTCTGATTGTTTTGAAAAGTCACTCTAGAGTTCTCACAAAATCCTTCTGTAAACAAGATGTGTTTCTCTTTCTTGTTTTCATTCCATTCATGATAAAAGAGGTCTTTAATGGACTTCTGTCCAGACCAACGGAGATGGACAGGAGAAGATCTCCCTATCAAATCCACGAGGTCTCAAAGTTTTGCATAAAATCTGTGAAATAATAAACCTTGTGCCTTTCTCCTGTCACGTCCACCTGTCTGTACATGTGCTCATTTCATGCTCTCTGTCCCACCTGGAGAAAAGGTGGCTCTGCACGAGCTGAGTGAGGACAAGCAACAATCTCAAGACCCAAGCACACCTCCAGCAGCTCACCCCCTGCCCCCCAGGCCCCCGTACCTTGCAGGAAGATCTCCAGCTCGGCGTTGCACATGCGGGCGTTGCAGCACCTCGTGCCGTACTGCTCCGTCACGGGCGTGTGGCACTGCTCCAGGATGTTCTGGGAGAAGCATCCTCGGTGCTGGGTGATGGTTCCCTCCTCCCTCCTCTTGCTCACGAAGCACACCTTGCCCGTGCAGTTGGGTTGGCTGCAGTGGGGCAGGTCGCAGGCGCACAGCAGCTCCTCTGCGGGCACGAGGAGAGGACACTTTGTGCCACGGGGTCTTTGTGACACTTTGTGCCACCCCAGTGCACACCCCGGGGAGCCAGGCTGTTGTTAACTTTGAAAGGATTTCTTTAGGTGTCTTTAAGATTCACTGATTTTTCACAGCACTGAATTTGTTGCGGTTGTTTTCAAGTTAGGAAAATGTAAATCTCACAGTTGCTTTCTTATGAATATTGTAGTGTTTTTCTTATTATTTCTTTGACCAAAGAAAAGACTTCTATTTTAAGATTTGCTTTCATGGTTTGTGTTGTACACACACACGAGTTCTATTCTGTTCACACAGAGACACAGAGGATTCCAGCAGCTGGAAAGAATCTCTCCTTCTTTCTATCTTCCTTTTTATATTAATATCTAATCTAAATATATCTAAATATCAATTTGTATTAAAACCTTTTAATCATCAATCAACAAACTCTGAGTTTTTTGTTAACGAAGCCCTGAAAACCAGGCCTACTTCTCTTCGACATCAGCTCTCTTAGCAGCAGGCAAAATTCCCTGGGTGGTGACCAGGGGAATGTGTCCTGCCCTGAGCGGACCAGGCAGGAATTGCTTCTCTGGGAGGGTTTTACAACCATGAAATGCTGGGTGGGAACTCCTTTGTCCTTCTTATTTAAGCCCCTGGCTCTCAGCTGCCCAGTGCTTTTCCTGTGCACTTGTATTTATGTATTTATTTTCAGCAGATAAAGAGCCTTCCCTGCACTTTAAATCCTCTTGATCAAACCTCTCTGCCTTTTGTGGCCTTCTTGGAAGTACCTGTGCATTGCTGGGTGTTAAACAGAGTATTTCCACAGGTTAAACAGGAGCTTTGGTGGCTTTGGGAACAGGGACGTTTTCCTAAAGACTCCTGAACTAAATTCTGAGAGCAAGCAGCCTCATAGGAGGAGGAGAAGGCTGCTGTGAGCACTCAGTACAGGGAGAGTCCATCCTGACACCTCCTGGGAAATCACCTCCTCCCAGCTCGGATCCCAGTCCCAGCCCCGAGCCTGGGTGTCACCTGGTCCCACAGCCCCAAGAGGCTCTTTGGGATGGACTCTGCGTGCAGCCCCAGCAGCTGGGATTGACTGGGATGCACTGATTTGCAGCACGCAGCCTCACATCCTGCCCCACAGCATCCCAGGGGATGTGGGACCTCCTGCAGCCTGATCCTGTGAGCTAGGCTGGGATCAACAGCCCCAAACTCAGCCGGTGCCTCCCCCGTGGGTGTTTTGGGAGCTGGGTGCCAAACCCAGGGTCTTTCCTGGAGTTTTTCCTGACTTCCCCGAAGGCACTTTCCTGCTCCGCGGTGCCAGGGTGGCTCAGATGGCGACCACGCTCCCCAGCTCCTAATTTAGCTCTGCCCTTTTGCGCAGAAAATATCCCTCCTGGAATCAGTGAGTTCAGCGTGAGGGCAGCCAGACATCCGGTGGGGAGGGGACAGGGAGGGCACAGCGAGGGGACAGGGAGGGCACAGCGAGTGGGCATGGAGGGCACAGTGAGGGGACAGGGAGGGCACAACGAGGGCACAGCGAGCGGGCAGGGAGGGCACAGCGAGGGGACAGGGAGGGCACAGCGAGCGGGCATGGAGGGCACAGCGAGGGGACAGGGAGGGCACAG
>VZTN01006701.1:9341-21681 GCA_013400515.1 Erpornis zantholeuca | reverse complement strand
GGATGTTGGCAGGCACGGGGATGATGTTGAGCACTGGGACAGTGGAGGGCACTGGGATGTTGGTAGGCACTGAGATGGTAGCAGGCACTGGGATGTTGGCAGGCACGGGGATGTTGGCAGGCCTTGGGATGGTGGAGGGCACTGGGAGCCGTCGGCAGGGCCGTTCCCACGGCCAGAGCCCGGGCACTTCCCGCTCCCCCAGCACACGGGACCGTGGGCAGCGGAAGCGCCACTTCCCGTTTCGCCACTTTCAGGGCTGCTCTTTGGGCCCCCCCAGTCTCAGCTGCTTCTCCCTCTTCCCGCCCCCACCTCTCCCTCCAACTC
This sequence comes from Erpornis zantholeuca, assembly GCA_013400515.1. Lineage (NCBI taxonomy): Eukaryota > Metazoa > Chordata > Aves > Passeriformes > Timaliidae > Erpornis > Erpornis zantholeuca. The sequence goes on along the minus strand of VZTN01006701.1, from coordinate 21,357 downwards.
CATCCCAGACCCCATCCCAGGTCCCATCCCAGGTCCCATCCCAGGCCCCATCCCAGACCCCATCCCAGGCCCCATCCCAGGCCCCATCCCCTCCTCTCTGCCCGCTGCTCCCCAGGCACGGTGGCCTCGCATCGCAGGCACTTTCCGAACGCGGTGGCCGTGCCTGATTCCCCTCCCCGCTGCCATCGCATCGCCAGCCCCGAGGGCACCGCGAACCCCCCCGGGAGCCTCCCTGGGCCGGGGCACGGCGGCGGCAGAGCTTCGCTTTGAATCTCTCCCCGCTATCAGCCGCGATCTGGGAAGTTTAAACAAACAAAAGCACAAAACCAGGACAAAACATGAAGGGACCTTCACATGTGACTTTGCCCGTGCGGGAGCGGGAGCCTGGCGGAGCGGCGCGGGGGAAATGGGCAGTTTCCATCAGATAGGAGCTGCCCGGGAGGAAGCCGCTGCCTGCAGATTCCTTATCTCCGTGACCATCTTCGCTCCGGCAGGCGGGTCTCAGCGATCCGGCCGGATTGGCCCCTCCCGGGGTTATTCCTGGATGGTTCTTGCATCCCTTCCGTGGGAGCAGACACAGGGCATCCTGCTTTCACGGTTATTCTGGGCAGGCGAGCACTGGGCTGGCTGCTGGCTGCTTTGACCCCTGCAACTCCCTCTTTCAAACGGGCCGCCTTCCTTTTTGAATCATCACCATCCCGGGGGCATAAACACTTGCTTAAAAGCTTCTAAAAGTTCTTAAATCCTAATCCTGGGCCGCTCAAAGGGCAGGGATGGGTGGGAGCCCTGGGCCCAGCTGCAGCTCCGGCACTGTCGCCGTGGGAAAGTGAATTCCTCCGGAGTGGGATTGGCTGCAGAGGAAGGCGATGGGCAAACCAAACCCACGGCAGGCTCCTGCCCCAGTTCCAGCCCTCGTCTGGGGCACACAGGGTGAATCAGCAGGGCTGGGCACCTCTACCATGACCCACAGCCCCATGCCAGCCCTGGAACCACCTTGACGCCAAAGCGAGACTTTCCCTCATCCTCCAGGTGCCCATCGTTGGTATTTCACCCTGCGGAAGGGAACCACGGCCAGACCCTCCACGGGCACATCCAGGCATCCCTTGGGGTCTCACCGAGCCCTCCCCTGATGGCAGAGGGGGACGAGGGGCCGGCGGGAGCCCGTCTCTCCCTTCCCCCTGCCCGGCAGGAGCCAGGCTGGCACGGCTGATGCCAGGGCTGCTCCATGTGCCGCCCGCCCCCGGCTCATCTGCGAGCCGCAGGGAGCTGGCGAAGGAGGGCAGCCACGTGCCGGGGAGCCCGAGCGAGCCAAGGGATGGAGGGGAACAGACGGGGAGGCTGCAGCTTCTTCCCCACGGGAATGCTTCCCTGCCTGCGGCCCGGCCCGAACCTCCCAGTGCCCCACAAAGGGCAGAGCTGCAGCCTCCAAGGGGGGAGCGCGGACTCCTGCCCCCCTAAAAAGGGGGTGGTGTGGGGAGGGGGCTCCACGCCCGGCCAAGAATTATTTATGTCCTGGGTAAGTTTTGCTCTGAGCTCTGTGACTCTGCCCATTGCCCTTCCGGAGCCAAACTCTGCCTGTGCTGCGGGAGCCAGCACAGCTCCGCATTCCTACACTGTGGGATGGAGCTGGGTTCAAGGGGATCTTGAAATACGGGAACACCGGCACCCTGCGGCTGCAGGAGCTCTGGGGGCAGCTGGGAATGGAGCCCACGAGTAGCCCAAGCTTGGTTTCCAGCCCGTGCCTGGCAGCTGGTGCTCCTTGCACAGCCTGGAGCTGCTTCCCTGCGCTGAGCCACCACGGAGGAGCACAGGGGAGCGGGGATGTCACTGAGGGTGTGACAGGGTGGCCAGGGGGACACTGGCAGCAGAGGGGGAATGTTCCTGCCAGCCCCACAGCGACCCCGAGATTTATTCGTGGAATCGATCCTGTTAACATGGCAACCACTTCCATTTTAATTTGCTCAGCCACATTCCGAAGCTTGCTGCGGAATCGAGAGCTCGGGAAGATCAAAGAGGCAGAAAAAAAAGGGAAAAAAAAAAAGAAAAAAAAAGGAGAAAGAAAGAAAAAGGAAAGGAAGGAAAAACCCTAGGAAGGACTCATCCTGCTCCCTGGCATTCCTGGAGCTCAGGGCAGGGTCTCAGCACAGAAGTGCCCAGCACAGGGCACGTACCACGCTGGAGTGGCCACCCTTGGGGTGGAGAGGACAAGAGGCCAGGCAGGGGCCTGCGAACCCTCGGGGATATTTCAGCTGGGTGCACACACCCACATCATCCTCCTCCCTCGGACACTCCCATCCAGGGGGAACAAAACCACCCCTGCGCCAGAAGAGCCAGCAGACGCCAGGGGACAGCGAGAACCTTGTCCCCACCCCTGACACCGCCTGCCTTAGCCTTTCTTTTTCTTTTTCTTCTTCTTCTTCTTCTTCTCCTCCCCCTCCTTGGCCTCCTCAGCCGCTCTCTTCTCCTCCTTCAGCGTCTTGTACCTCCACTTAGGTGGCTGCAGGAGGTTCTTGTCCTTCACGCGCGGCGTCCTCTCCGCGGCGGCCGAGTCGGTGGCTTTGCTCACTTTGATTTTGGGGATGGGCTCCCCGGGGAAGATGCTGTTCACTCGCCGCAGCCACAGCGGCAGGAGGCTCCGGAGGCGGCTGGGAGGCTGGCGGGGAGGCAGCAGCCTCACCTCGGACACGGCCTGGCCGTTGCAGGAGGATCCCGCGGTGCTGGGGCGCGAGGACGTCCCCGATTCCTCATCCGGGTCGGGCACGTGCTGCCCGAGGATCTCCGGCACGGACAGCCTGCGCTTGCCCACCTCGGGAGGGCTGTCGGGGCACACGGTTTGGCAAGCGGTGGCCACGAAAGGGCTGGCGAGGGACGTGGTCATCCTCACCATGTGGTCCATCACGCCATCCTCCTCGGGGTTGCGGGGGATGTTGAAGGTGAACATGGACCGGATTTTCTCCGACAGCCTCTGGCTCCTGGATTTGGGGCTCAGGGCTTTGGCCACCAGCTCGGCCAGGGCTGGCCACTCGGGCCGGTAGCTGGCCCCAAACTGCTCGGCGCGCGGGCGCCGCAGCAGGGTCCGGATGCGCACGGTGGTCTCGAAGCGGCCGGTGAAGGTCGCCCACTCCCTGGCTGTCTTCCCCTTCACGGCATCCACCGCCTGCAGGTCAGCTCCTGGAGACATTGGAGAGTCACTGTGGTGGTGACTTGGGGGTGGGGATTTGAGAGATTTCAGAGAAAGGCTGGAGAAATGCAAGTTGGGTTAATTTGTCCTGAAAATCATTGCTAAGGGGAGTGCTGTAGCTTCCCAGGAGAAAGCTTTGATGAAAGAATGTAAATAAGAGAAATGTTTATGGGCAGGTGATTACCTTAACCAATGAAATGTCTTCCTCTCTGTTCGTGCTGAGGATTCCTGACTGGGACTGTCTGTTCACACGGAGACAGAAGATTCCAGCAGCCCAGCAGGCTGAAGGGATCTCTCTCCCTCTTTCTCTTTCCTTTTTTGTTAATATCTCTCTCTCCCTCTTTCTCTTCCCTTTTTTATTAATATCTCCCTCTCCCTCTTTCTCTTTCCTTTTTAATTACCATCTACTCTAAATATCAATCCTATAACTAAACCTTCTGATTTCTGATCCTCAATCAGTGGACATGAGTGCTTTGTGGAAAGGCCCTGAGAAGCCAGGACTGCCTCCTCTCGACACATCACTGCGACATCCTGCCCTGAGCAGCGGAGCCCCCCTCCCCAAAACCCCGGAGACCCCCGGGGAGCTGCTCACCCGCCAGGAGCAGGGCGGTGACGCAGTCCTGCCGCCCCTGCACCGCCGCCTTCATCAGCGCCGTGAGCCCCCGAGGGTCCCGCTGGTCCACCTCGAGCGCGGGGTAGTAGTTGAGGAGGTAGTTGACGATGGTGATGTGTCCTTAACAGCCAGAGAGAAGCTGAGTTAGAGCTCCCACGGCTGACAGGGACAGCGGCTGGGGCCTGTTGGACAGAGGATTTAGCAGCTGCATTCTGGGAGGGTGCAGATGCAGAAGTTTGAAGGCATCAGGATTGAAAGGGTTTGGGTCTGTTTTGGGTTGGCCACAGCTGGTTTAGTGGAGAACACAGGAAAGAGTCCAAAAATGCAAAGAAACCTCCTATAAAGTCATGAATTCCAGGAAGGATACGATGGGAATCAAGAGTGATCCTCACTTTGGGACCCTTCTCCTTCCCCTCCTGGTGAATCAGGGGGAGAGAGCCAGACAAGCAAAGAAAACCATCGTGGCTGGAGGTTTGGGCCCTACATGGAGCTCAGGTAAATCCCTGCGGCTCCCAGAGCTGTCCTGGAGCTCCCGGGGCAGCTCCAGCCCAGCTCTGCCACTCGAGGCAGCACCTCTGAGACAACACCGCCGCAGGAATCTCCCCTCTTGCATCGGTTTTAAAGCAGCACTGAGGGGAACCATCAATGTTCTGGTGTCACACATCCCTCGGGGGCACAGCTGGCACCGTGGGGTGTTGTAGGGTTTTTGGGGGAAGCACAGAGGAGGTCGAATCCCTTCTTGAGGGGCATCACTGGCGCTGCCCGTGCCAGGGCCGGGCACGGTGCTGACCTGCCTGGGCAGCCATCATGAGGGCTGTGTTCCCGTCGTTGTCCTGCTGGTTGACGTTGATGTAGGGACACTTCCGCAGCAGGGGCACGATGTCCACGAAGCCCTTGGAGCAGGCGACCATCAGCCCGTTCTGGAGAGGGGACAACGCTCAGAGCCAGCTCTGCTCTTCGTTCTCACCACGCTGCTCCCACTGCCACTCCAAAGCTCCCTCCCGCCCCAAGCAGGCAGGCACAGGGTGGGAGGACAGAGGAGGTTCTGCTCCAAGTGATGCCTTAGGTGTTAAGTTTTATATTTTTCAAATCCTGTACTGCTAGTGTGACTCTGAAGTTTTCTGTAGCTTGTTAAGAGCTGTTCTCTATGCTGACAGATAAAACAAAACCTCTAACTTGTTCTCCAAAACCAAACCTCTAACTTGTTCTCCAAAGACACTCAAAACAAGAACTGTAAACCTTCATTTTGGGGAGAGGGGGGCAGGCTTGGGGAAATCACATCCTTGGCTGGGTTCTGCTTGGGGAATTTATGTTGATATAAAAGTGTGAAGCACTCGGGAGCTGTCCTTGTCCATGTTGGGATGCACTGAGGCAGGAGCCTCTGGAGCCCAGAGTGTGATCTCTGAAGGCCTTTCCAATCAATCCCTCCTTGATTCCTTTATTCCTGCCTGCTCTCTGTTTCTAGGGAGCCATTTAAGGCATCACAAGGATTGGATCAAGCCCATTCCGCCCAGGCCTCTCCCTCCTGCCCCGCCTGCTTTAGCAACCACCAGCCTTCAGGATTTGCCTCTTCCCGGAAAATCCTCTTTCTGCTCTGCAGGGTGCACACCCTGCCCACCCCAGCCACTCACCCTCCCATTGATGTCCAGCTCGGTGGCCTCGCTCCGGGTCACCCCACGCTCCAGCCTCTCCCACACCAGCTTGGCATCATTCCTGGCACAGCACTGGTAGAGACTGAGGAGCTCGGCGCCGTCAGCCTCCGGGGACACCTCGTAGCAAGGGTAGACGGAGTCGTCGGAGAAGATGCTGCTGGTGTCCGAGGGCCCCGAGGATTCTGACGCCGTCCTCTTCCTCCTCCTCCTCCTCATAGTGCAGCTCCGGGTCGGAGGCATCCAGGCTGGGAGCGGGAGCTGCAGCGCGTTCTCCTCCACTGCAGGCATCTGTCATCCGGCCTGGGGCCACGAGCCTCTCCCGGCTGGGCCAGGGGGCACTCGGGGCTCTCACTCCCCCTGTGCAGACACGGAGTGGGAACCTGGGGGGGCTCCAGCATCCCTCATCCCACCGGGAAGCCTGGGCTGCCCCCGGCACAGCCCAGCAGGGTGGGTTCCATCCTCGCTCGGGGGTGTCTGGGTGCCGGGAGGGGAGCAGCCCCCTACGGCACAGGGGACAGCTTGGGGATTTGAGGGGTGGGTAAGGGCCCCGCAGTGAGGGCACTGAACCCGAGATTGGGAATGGCTCCAGGGCCGTGCACAGGGAGATGAAGAGCTGGGCTGCTGCACGAGGCACCAGTGGGAAGGACACGTCCACCCCTCCATGGCACACACACGGGGTCTGAGCCCTTCCCAGCTGCCCTCCCCATTTATCCAGTACATCCCAGTAAAGGCAAAGACCTTTCCCAGCGGAACAGCAGCCGGGAGCAGCTCCTGGCTCCCCTAGGACACAGGAGAGCCCTGGAGCAGGAGCTGTGGGCAGGGGCACGCTGGCTGAGCCTGGCAGCAGGAATTAAACCCTTTTGCTCCTAGGCAGAAGCCAACAATCGATTGATGGGAAAGCCACGAAAGGAGGAAAGCCTTCAAAATGCCACCAGACTTTCCCACCCCTGAGACGTTCCCAAGGCAGGGATGGGGGATGGTTTTCTCACCTTGATCTTCCCCGGGGCTGCTCAGATCTTCCCCGTGGGTCTCTCTTCAGCTGGGCAGCATCCCGGCCACAGCCAGGAGGGAAAACTCGCCAAGAGTCTGTGGAATATCCCTCTGTACCCTCCGCAGGGAAAAAGATGTTTGTGCTCTGTGGCTGAGGTGGCCTTTTGGCACCAAAGCTGTGACAACCTGCACGTTGACATGGGCTCAGCTACCCAAGAGATCTTAAATTAAACTGTTGCTTAAAATGGCTCCATCCACCCTGAGCAGGATCAGGACAGGATTTAGTGTCTTTAGCCGAGGAGCTGCTGGGAGGCAGGGGCTGTATTTTTATACCTGTCTCCCTTTGGTGTGGCCTGAGCAGTCCCACTGGCTCAGCTGAAACCCCAGAAACTCCTTCCAGCTGATTTTCTATCCAGGTGAATTGGCTGAGCAGGTAAATCTGGGAAGCTGCTGCTCCAGTCAAGGGCTTGGACACCAGAACTGTGCAGGTGCACTGGGGAAACTCTGTGATCTCCCCTTTGGAAAGTGCCTTGGGGTTTCCATCCCTCCTGCTCCACTGGGAATGGATTCCAGAGCTCTAAGGATAGCCTCAGCCCAAAATTGTTTCCCAAATTGCATGTGCAGCCCGACTGTTCTCTTATCTTCAGTTTTAAAGGGTTTTTTTGTGGTTGTTTGTATGTGGTTGGTTGGTTTTTCACGTGTTTCCTGAAGTTTAAGGGCCACCTGGGCTGTGAGATCGGGGACAGGGCACTTCTAGTCCCTGGGTCAGCAATTTCCTTGCCAAAAAGGCAGGAGTTTGGTGCCAAGGAAATCGTGGGAGGCCGTGCTCCCTGTTCTCAGCAGCCACTGAGGCAGAGCCCCAAAGGGCACCAACCAACCCAAAGGGCACCAACCAACCCAAAGGGCACCAGCCAACCCAAAGGGCACCAACCAACCCAAAGGGCACCTGGCTGCATCCTTGGACATGAAAATATGGATCAGAGGAGGGATCCCAGCTCTTCCCTCTGTGCTGGGATGCACAAGCTGCGAATCCTGGTGCTCAATGTGAGGATCCTGGTGGGAATGTGAGGATCCTGGTGGGAATGTGAGAATCCTTGTGATCCTGGTTCTCAGTGTTAGGATCCAGGTGCTGAATGTGAGGATCCTGGTGCTGAATGTGAGTATCCTGAAGCTGAATGTGAGGATCCTGGTGGGAATGTGAGGATCCTGGTGGGAATGTGAGGATTCCAGGGCTGGAAGTCCCAATCCTGATGCCGAACACGAGGATCCCAACGCCGAACGTCAGAATCCTGATGCTGAATGCCCCAATCCCAGGCGTGGCATGGGCGTCACGGTGCCACCCTGCTGTGACACCTCCCGCTGCCCTCTTGCTCTGCCTTACCTCGGGGAAGGACGGGGAGCAGATTTAGGGCTTAAGGAGTCATCCTGGGAGCCATGTGCTGTAATCTGCTGCCTGGAAAAACCAGGAGGCTCTGAGTCAGTTATGTAAAGGCAGTGCTGGGTGCCTTGGTTTGAGAGACAGATGTCTGCTAAGGGAGGCAGAAACCTCCCTTGGAGTGGAAGATGCAATTCCCTTCCCTCTGAATTATTCTAATTTTGAAATCAAGGGTTTTCAGGCAGAGATATGGGGAATAGGAATAACAGTTCTGTACTAATAATTATATATACACACACACATATATATATATATATATAAAACAAGGCAGGAGAAATAATGGTTTAAACTGAGAGAGTCAAAAAATAGGAGCTGACACCCTGACAGTCAGGGCAGCAGGGGCAGCCCCAGGAGATGGTGCAGGCCCTTGGCCTTGCCTTGCTCTCTGTGTCTCCCAATGCAATGAGAGTGCAGGAAAGTCCAGGTAAGTCAGGGGAGAGGTAGGAAAGGAAAGGAAAGGAAAGGAAAGGAAAGGAAAGGAAAGGCAGAGCCAGGCAATGGCACTGGAGGCAAGGCAAGCTGAGTGACTCCTGGTGGATCTCTTTGGGAAGCCAAGGAGGCTCCTCAGTGTTGGGGAGCAGATAAGGTACCCTGGGGAGGTAAATGCCAGTGGCACATTTCTGTCCCTGCACTCCTTGGGCTTGGGTTTGCTACTGGAGGTGCTGTCCCAGTTTGGGATGGTGCATTGCTGAGAGACAGGGGCAGTCCTTCTCCAGGGGCAGGAAAAGGCGCAGCTCCAGTGCTGCAGGCGCAGATAAGAAGCTGCCAAGTGCAGGTAAAGTGTGGCAGCATCTTTCTGTCCTGGCATATTGGGTGAGGAAGCATCTCCTGGACTGGTGCAGTCAGGGAGCTGGTATGCATCCTTTGAAGGTGGTCTCCTGAAAGGTTCCATCCTGCATGTCATTTCCACCTTTAGAGGTGGCGTGTTAAACTTTTTGGGCGAGTTAAGCAGCTATGCTGAGTCTTGGTGTGCAGCTGGCATCGTGCCCAGGGTAGGTAATGCCCCAATACATTTTTCTGGCATGTTTGTTATGGGATCAATCCCTGGAGGTTTTCTGTTTTGAAGGAGGGATCCCATTTCTTTTGAGAGAGGCTCTGTTGGTCTGAAGGGACAGTCCTGCTTCTCAGGGGCTGCTCCAAGAACAAACAAAGTCTATCGATTGAGTGATATTGATCAGAAGGTTTTTAATAAGAATATTTAGATGAGATATTTACAATGAAACAGAGAGAGGAAAAGGAGAGGAGAATCCCTTCAGCCTGCTCGGCTTCTGGGATCCTCTCTCTCTGTCTGTGTGAACAGAGCAAAAGAAGTGTCAGTGCACAATTACAAAGCATGGAAATAAATCCCAAAATAGAAACGTTTTTCTTTGGCTAAAGAAACAATTTGAGATATATGAAAAAACAATGCAACACGCAGAAAAGAGAGCTGTGATGTTCGCATGTTATCAAACTGAAAACAATCCGACAACTTCAAGGCTGCAAGAACCAGTGAGGCACAGAAGTGCCTAAAGAAATCTTCTCAGGGTTAGCAGCAGAGCTCAGAGTTCCTCTCTTTAGGAAACAAACCGCTCTGGGATCCACGCCTGCGTGCTCAGGGTGCGTTTTAAGGCTTCTCCCCACAGCCAGCTCTGCCGGCTGCAGCTGTGCAGCTCTTACCGTGCCCGTGCCACAGCAGAGCTGCTGAGCTCTTCCTCCTGCCACCTTTAGTGCCTGAGCCGCCCCTGGCGCCGCTCGCTTCGGATCCTCATTCCGTGCCACTGAGCCTTGTGGGGGTGATGCCTTAAAGTGGCTACCTAAAAACAGAGACCAGACAGGAACAAAGGAATAAAGGTGGTATTTATTTGAAAGGCTTTCAGGTGCACACTTCGGGGTCCAGAGGTTCTGCTTCAGTGGATCTTAAAATGGGTGCCTGTCACGAGTGCTTCACACTTTTATAACAATATCAATTCACTAACCACAACTCAGCCAATGATGTGATTTTTCTCAGCCTGCCCCCCTCTTCTCAAGATGATGGTTTACAGTTCTTGTTTCGGGATGTCCTTGGAGGGCAAGTTAGAGGTTTTGTTATGTCTATCTTCGCACAGAGAACAGCATAAGAGAACAGCATTTAACAGGCGACAATTATTTAACTATTTAACTATTTAACTAGCAGTACAGAATTTGAAAAATGTAGAACTTAAAACCTAAGGCATCAGGGGCACGCAGCGCTGAGAGGGAAAGGGCAGACACCAGGGCAGGATCCACGCGTGCAGCCGCCCTTGGAGGCAGCAGCAGCTCTCTCTCTCAGCTCGCACTTCCGCGCCTTTGCCCGATGCTTCCAGGTTTGTAGCCGGATTCCGCCAGAAGGAAAAACACTCATTAGCGCCGAGGAGTTCGTGGCTCCTCTTGGGCGCCGCGCAAAGAAGAGTTTGTACCTGGAAGAAGAAGTTCGGCGCAATCTTTCTGTCCTGACCCAGCGGATCGCAGAGAGCAGGGGCGTTCGCAGCTCGGGTGCACGAGTTGGGTGATGGAGAGACAAGCGAGGGGCGTTTGCCTCCTCTGCAGGTCCGCAGCGGCATCGTGTGGTTGTTGGGATGAGCTCTGGCAGCGCCCAGGTAAATCCAAGCCCTTTTCTGGCCCGGCCCCTCTCGTGTGGGAGCAGAGGGCGCACGGGCTCCTTTGTGGACTCTGGCTCCGGGAGGCTGAACGAATGCGATCGTGCCTAGATCTCACTGAAGGCTGTGCAGCTCAGAGGCTGCGAAAGGAGAGAGAATTCCAGCACTGCCTCTTTCTCCGGGAACCTCGCCTGCGGCACCATCTGCGGAGCGTCCTTGGCTTTGCAGCTGCACTCTGGGAGGCTGAGGAGGCGTCAGGGCTCCCAGAGAAGGGCGCACAGGGCTGTGTGCGCTGCACGTCCTAAGCTGCACCGGGAAAGTGAAGCCTGGAGCTTCCTTTTTGTTCCAGGAGCTCTGGGATGGGAGCCGGCGCTGGGCTCGGTCAGTGCCGGAGCTGGGCTCTGCAAGGGTGGAAGGCGGGGATGGTGCACGCGGCTGGGCAGGGAAGTGCGGAACTTCCTTGGGATGTGCTGCTTTTCACAGGACGGGAGGTACATTTGGAGGCAGCAGCACCTTTGGGCACCAATATTTAGCCTTGGCGCAGTTCTGTCGGGTTCAGGAGCTGTGCAGGACTGAAAGCAAGAACGGACACTGAGTTTGAGGGGAAAGCTCTTAGCCTCGGTGCTCGCGGTGTTGTTGATGTCCTTCAAAGTGAACGCGGAACTCCGCAATCCTTGTCTCCTCTGCTGTCTCCAGCTGGAGATGATGGAGCTGCGTTCAGCGAGAGCAAAAATGTAAAGGTGTGCTTTGCTTCTCAGCTACATTTGCCCAAAGATTCTTTGCATCTCGGAGTTTAAAGCTAAACGGAACCGGGCGCTGCCAGCGCTCGTCCCAACAACCACACGATGCCGCTGCGGACCTGCAGAGGAGGCAAACGCCCCTCGCTTGTCTCTCCATCACCCAACTCGTGCACCCGAGCTGCGAACGCCCCTGCTCTCTGCGATCCGCTGGGTCAGGACAGAAAGATTGCGCCGAACTTCTTCTTCCAGGTACAAACTCTTCTTTGCGCGGCGCCCAAGAGGAGCCACGAACTCCTCGGCGCTAATGAGTGTTTTTCCTTCTGGCGGAATCCGGCTACAAACCTGGAAGCATCGGGCAAAGGCGCGGAAGTGCGAGCTGAGAGAGAGAGCTGCTGCTGCCTCCAAGGGCGGCTGCACGCGTGGATCCTGCCCTGGTGTTTGCCCTTTCCCTCTCAGCGCTGCGTGCCCCCACAAGGCTCAGTGGCACGGCATGAGGATCCGAAGCGAGCGGCGCCAGGGGCGGCTCAGGCACTAAAGGTGGCAGGAGGAAGAGCTCAGCAGCTCTGCTTTGGCACGGGCACGGTAAGAGCTGCACAGCTGCAGCCGGCAGAGCTGGCTGCGGGGAGAAGCCTTAAAATGCACCCTGAGCACGCACGCGTGGATCCCAAAGCGGTTTGTTTCCAAAAGAGAGGAACTCTGAGCCCATCCCAAGAGGCAGGGACTAAAGCAGAGGCAGGGCCGGGAGCAGCAGGCTCGGGAAGACACTTGGGGACTGCAGGGTGGCTCAGGGGCCAGTGGAGGATTTCTCGTA
>VZTN01006700.1:522295-532778 GCA_013400515.1 Erpornis zantholeuca | reverse complement strand
ATAATAATCTTTTCATGCTGTTTTAGCCACTGTTCTGAACTTTAGCTTCTTGTGCTCAAGCAACAAGAACAGTTTCTCCCAAGGAACTCCTCCCCTAAAGTAAGGCAACTCCTGACAATCACGTGCAGCTACAGCCTGAAATGGGAGCAAATGTTTACCCAAATGTAGACCCTACTGACATTTGTATCTCCAAATGTCCTAAGCACAGTACATTTGACCACTCACAAGTGTTTTACCTCTTCAAGTTACTTGCCCCAGAAAGTTTTGCAAGACCTTTAAGTTTACCACTATTAAATAAAAAAGCAAAGCAAGATTTTTCCATATGAAACACTTCCATGAGCATTAGGATACAGTAACTTAAATATTCTTTACATTGGTAGCTATCAATGATAGCTTAATCTTCAAAACAGAAGAATTACCAACACGCTTCTATAAAATTATTTAAATATTTTTTGTATATAAATTTTCACTTCAAGTCTGATGCCAGCTTCGATCTGTAGCTCTGGCAGGATCTGAGAGTGTATTTAAAGCTTTTATTTGGTGCACACTGGCCTTGGACCTGGGCTCATTACACAGCTGCACCAAAACCCCCTATTTTGGAAAGCTTCAGGCATGTTTGCAACCATATACAAATCTTCAAATGCAATATAATAATTTTGTACTGGGAAAAGTAATTTCCAATTTTCTTGTCAGAATATTCAATGCAGCAGACCAACATTTGGTCTGAAGTGCTACCAACAAACTTGCTTCAGAAACACACCAGATCTGAGGGACCCAACACTCACTTAATGTAAACAAGAGCCAAAAGCCTACTGAACATAAACCAAACAAAATCTGAGATAACCTTCCTTGCCCTTCCCCTCCCACACCAGTCATAAAATTGAAATTAAAACTATTCCTTCTACTGAAGAAAAGCAAAGCTTACCATCTACCTAAATCTACTTTTGCTGCCTACTCAGCCAATGACTTTTTAAAATCTGTCTTATGTAGGGCCCACTCTCCCCCACTGTTTTTAAAATTAGAATACTGACTTATTAATAGCTTCAACAAATTCATCCACCTTATCCAGGTTAAGCTTACCTTTAGTCCAATTAACCATAATCCAATCCAAGCACTGGATTCTACACTTCATAAGCATTTGTTCATTTCACAATGAACACTTCTTTCATTGCTACTTTAAGCATTAAGTTCAACATTGAGATGCTCTGTCTGTAATCACTGGATGCACTTAGAAAGAATTTCCCTGCAAATCATGATCAGTATTGTGAGGTTTTATATCTAGCAGCAAAAAAAAAAAAAAAAAGGCAAAAAGTTACAGAAATATACATTTTGAACAACAAAGAACTCTTTATTTTACAAAATGTATTTCACCTTTGCAGTATTGCCTTTGTAAATATACTTCATGCTGCAACTACTTACAGTAAAAACACGATTTGCAGCAAATTAAAGGTGCTCAACCAGTTCCAACAGTTTCATTTTCTTTTTAAGGTACAATATTATGTAGTTGCACATTTGATTCTCAGATGTGGTCCTTTATTTGCTTTAGTTCGTTGAAATCACAGTGAGAACTTCTCATCAACTGCCTCAGGCCACAGATTTAATGAAGATATTACAAGCACAATCATTCTTTACTGCAAAATCTTTCTTTAAAGAAGTGAGCCAAATGCTAGTGTTTCATTTATTCACTTGCTGCTGTATATGAAGGAGGAATTCATAGTACGATAAGGCTGATTCTGTCCTGTCTTCAATCATATTTTGCAGAAAACTTGATTTCAATGGACTCTCATCCCTTAAAAACAAAAGTATAAGTGTTTGAGTAAAAAAAAAAATTTGCCCAGGGCTACTGTACATTAATAAAGTTACAGGTCAAGTGGCAAGACATTTCAAGAGCTTAAGGACATATGAAAAGAGGATCTCAAAAGCCCTTAGTAGTGATTAATCCTAACAAGTGCTCTTACCAGCATTTACTTCATTTATCTGACATTAACTAAAGATTCTCCTGTTACATTTAGTCCTTTTTAGTCTTTTGAAATTCTAATTTGAGACAACTCATAAGTCATATCTGTAGTCAAATCTGTTAGCACAGCACACACTATCATTAAGAATTCCATTAAGAAAGTTCAGTATATGATATCCAAGTATGTATTTGTTAACAGGTGGCTGAATAAGCAAGAACACTGTTAAGAACCACTTACTTTATTATATATAGTATAGGGAAGAAAGGTCTCTGTTCTCTCAGCCAAGAAATGAAAGCTCGTGTTCTGATGGATTCTGCAGTTTCAAGTTCTGGGAGATGTGTCTAAGAGGCAAAGGGTTTCATTAATACAAACAGGGTATTTTTCAGAAAAACAGTAAAAGGAACACCTAAACTAGCCCAACTCATTAGGCATAAAGAAAACCCAGATACATTTTGTGATTTATAGTTTCAGTCTTTTCTTCAAAAGGGCTTGAAACAGCAAGAGCGTTAAATTGCTATCAGCAATTAGCTGTCAGAATGGTGATGACTGAGCTGTGATTGATTCCTGTTGTTGCAGAAATGAAAGGATTTTCCACTAACCCACTGTGCTCACTGTTTACAAGGGTTCTTAGTCTGATCTCACAGGTCTGAGAAACTCAATCATTGTCAGCCTCTTCCTACTGTGTTTTCATAGGAAGAAACTCCATGAGGTAACAAAAATTATTTCTTTCCTTGAATCTGGATCTATACCACTAGAGGGCTAGTGTCTAAGTTTGATGCCCATGCAAATGATATTCTGGCAGCACAGTATGACTAATGTACGGCACAGCAAGGACGCACCATATTCTGTGGTACTGAGCCATAATTTGGAACTCCAAGGACTTGGCTGATAAAGCCCTGCCCACAGTTCTTCCCGATCCACAGAAACATCACCTGAAAGACACCCATGAATAACAACATTAATCCAACCCAAAACACACCTCAGCAGTCTTGTACATACTTTGGGTTCTCAAAAAGAACACACCAAATAAATTTGCATGCTTTTAAAAATCCCCACCACCACACAACTTACAGAGCCAGCATCCATAAGATAAGCACCATCCCTACTCAGCTTCTCCACTGACAGCTGGAGAAGGGGTGGCTGAGGTATAGTTCTGTCATTTATGTTAAGAGCCCCCTAAAAGAAGGAAGAAGAAAAACAATGGTTCACATCTTGATGCAAAGAAACAAAAGACAACATTAAATAAGAGAAGGATCTATTACACTGAACACTGGAGCTGGACTGTTTTTCTCAGTTTAACTCAAGTCATACTTAAAGTGCATAATTTACTAATAAATCTTAATATTTTATTTAGAAAGGAAGAATTTCATCAAATTTATCTTAGTTAATTAGTTCTAGAACTGGAATACCCAACTTTTTATGTACCAAAGATGTGATTTCTAAAATTGTTCAGGGTTTTACATAAACATTCCCTGTTCTCAAAACTGCATGACATTTTCAAATAAAGGAAGCTACAAAGGGACAAAAAACACATTATGATGTCCTAAAGTATATGGGATTTATAGCACAAGACAATGACACAAGGCAAAGATAAAGTACATTAGAAAAGCCTTCCCCATCCATCCATAGCAAAGCACAGCTTCTCTCCAGAATTCATCAATCCAGTTCCAAATAACAAACACATAAATGCAACAAGTGGGAGAATATGAAACATTACATTTTAGCTGTGCAGCTTTAATATGGAAAACTTGGGAGATTTTTAACATTTACTTTCACATCATACAAATCTTTGGGATCAAACAGATTATGCAGCAAGGCAAAGACTCACCTCATCTGTGAGATTATCAACTCTGTACAGACTGGGATGCGTCATGAGCATGAGGTAAACAAGGGGCTGGTTTTTCACCTGACACATGGTAAAGATGCGTTCATCCAAACGTGTGTTTGTCCCAGTTTGAAATGCTTTCTGCAAACAATCAGCCATTTAGTTTAACAATTAAAGCAAAGCAAGATAAAGTGAATTTCACACATCACCTACTGCTTATTTCTAACTCACTTAAGTTTTAGAGATGTGCCCGAAATGTTTTCTCATGGATATTTTACTTCTCCATAGTTCTCTTCAGTGTTTCACATATAAATCATACAGGTCTCATTATTCCCATTTCTGGATTTTAGAATTAACCTTGACCTGGCACCATCAATCCTTTCTAGTGAGCACTACAGCTGAGACAAAAGCACCCTGAAATATGCCTCTCTAACATACACCTCAAAAATGCTACTTGATGAAATTTAAAAGAATAAATACTGGAGCAGTTTACAATTGGCTTCAATGTACAGAATCTTAGGTCTGTATTTACAGGAAAGAAATATTCCTAGCTTGTTGGGACCAAAAAACCAGCTATAAATCAAAGTAGGGCTCACTCCTCCCACTTGACTAGGTCAAATGCTTATTAAGCCTTTCACATCAAAAAGCTCAGTATGAACATGCTGGTTAATTCCTAATCAAGATGTATGAATCCTAAACTTCTCTTTGAAACAGAAAACCAGTTCATCCAACACTCAAATTACTTCTAGTATCAGTTCAGGGAAATTCAATTAAAAAATACTTACATTAAGCAAATACTGTGAAAAGTTTTAAACCTACTGCAGTATGCAGTAACAGTCAGCCAACTCCCTCTCTGCCACCCACCCAACTCTCTTCTAATCCACACTGAACTGCTGTGTAGATCTACATTTCCAGAAACACATAAAAATGTGATTCCTGAGAAAACACTATCACTACCCTGACACATTCTCTTCACTAGTCAGTGTCTATTATTTTGTTCTTCCATTTCTTTAAGGATTTATACTTTTGGTTTTACACACACTTCTAAATTCCTGCTTTTAAACTAAATCATTCTCCATCAAAGAATTGTCCTTTTAGTTCAGGCTGACGTGACAAACAGAATCATCCTCTTGCCTGGCCTCCTTTCCCCTCTTACCTGTTTTAAGAGTGCCAGTATGTAAAGCGGGAAGAGGCGCAGTGAGTGGGGAGCTGTGAGCCCAGGCTGTTGGATGCTCAGCACGGATGAGCGATAAGCAGCTAAAGAATCTATCACTGCATTGACCAAGGCATCCCGAGCATCGCTCAGCGTAGCAGAAACTGAGCGGTCCACAGCTAAACAGAGAACAAGGCTCAAATAAGAGAGGTTTCCTCCCTTGGCAGAAACCTGTCACATACATTAACTTCTCTCATTTTATCATATATGCCGATGAATCTTAAGCTTTTACTACATTCTAGGGGAAGTCAAGTCCTTCAGAAAAAAGCTGGGGGCCTGTGATGATGCACCAGACTAAGCCTAAGTCCAGGTGATTATACACAGCTCTACTGATTCTTCACCTAAGCCAAGTATTAAAACCAAAACTGTCTTAGGTTTGCAACTTAGAAAGCACTCTTAGAACAAGAGAGAATCTTTTCTTCTAATGCCACATACCAGAGGATTATTGCTCAGAGCTTTAAGGATACGATCCATACGTATCTAAACAAGCTCTTAGCACACTCACCCATATTGGCTAAGAGCCCTGTGATGGCCTGCACATCTGCCCCTAGGTACACATCACTCAGTGTTGTGACAACAGGTAAGCACATGGTGTGGACACGAATTCGTCTTTCACCTGCAAGAAAAAAACCTGTAGCCTCCATACTTGTTTCATGAAACAATACCACAAATGCCACTGTTGGCTCAATCTAACCTTACCCTTGCTGGAGGTGTACAGGAGAGCTGACTGAAAAGAAACAACTTGCATATCAGTAAGACTCTCTTCCACTGACATTTGCACAGCATATCCTGCATCTGGGTTTACGTTGGGTAATGACAACAAGTCTGTAGATCGTACGAAGAAGTTGCCATGGAAAGTATGAATGGAAAGACCTGCAAGATAATAATGAATCAGTTTAGGTTTTATAGCTGTGAAATACAGGCACCATATAGAGATCTGCCATCACTGTAGATGGCTCTGTATTGGAATGTTCCCTCTCAGTGAAATATGTTATCTTCAGAAAAGGTAAAGACCGCAAACTAACAACCGATCCAAAGAATCCATAAAGCCTAGCAGAAAGTGGGAATTAGCAAGGCAAATCAATGCAGAGTAGTAGAAAGTACCTAGATTATAAGAACAGTCCCTTGTTGAAATAGCAGTCCAGCAAAATTTCCAGTTTTGACCATTATAAAATAGAACCTGGATGTGAGAAAACACACTACAAATACAGTCTTTAAAATTGTCTTATCCCTGGTGCTGAATTTTACTTTTCTAATCTTTGCCTTTTAATCATTTAAGCTTACAAAATAGCTGGAATACCAAAGAAAACACTCCCAAACACAGCAAACACCCATTTCCCTCTTCTCCACCCCCAAAAAATTTAAGAAGGTGAATTCAGACCTTTGGTGCATCTTATCCTCATGACAGCCTCAAACCCAATTTTTCTCGTTAAATATCGCTTTAGTTCCTTTTGCAATTTCTCCACCTGAACAGGGTTGTGTTTATGATGGTAAGATTGGTAGTAGTAGACACTACCTGCAGAATACCTTGATATACAGCCTGAAACAAAACCAACATGCATTGGAGAGTGCAGACAGTTGCTGCTGCAGCCTTTAAATTATTAAATTGTTCACATCTGCAAATTGCTCAGACACACAGTTACAGACCTGCCTACAGACAGATGGAACACAACTGTATCTTCTAGTCTGTGATAATTTCAGGTGTGAAATAATTTTCCATTGACCTGAAATTGCTGTCACTTGAAAGCTTGGTTAAATAGAGAAAAAATAATTAAAATGCTAATAAAACTTGCTCTCTAAAGACAATTACACTAATGGCTAAAAGGCATAAAAAGAAAGAATTTCAGCTACTTATATCAGTAGCACAAGAATCCTGACTCACTAAGGGAGGACATGAGAATAGGTTAAGTCAGGACTGAAAGATTACATTCTAGTCACTGTCACTGCTCAGCAAGGATGAGTTTGCATCTTGACATACTAGATTAATTCAAATCAGGTTCATATACTAAATATTAATGTAGATTCTAATACATTAGCATTTGCTCAAAATACAAGAGTTACATGCCTCAAAATAGGTTTATATGACTTACCTAGAGAAGCCAAATCAGAATATTGCCCACTAAGAAGAAATAAATCCACTGCAACCTGTTGCCCTGAGCAGTCCAAGGCCAACTTCTTGTAAAAATCAGTCGATGGTGTCAGATGTATGTCCTGTTAACACAGTGGAGTATTACAAAATACAGAGGAAATTCAAATTGATTCATACATTTATTGCCTGTTTTCAGGGACACTAATAATCAATTCTACATCATTGATTAAAAATACCTTATTTTTAAAAAAACAGGTAATTAATTTGTGTTTATATTGCTTCATTTTTCTTTTGCTTTTTCCTGCTACTTCAACAAATGAGCAAGACAAGCACAAAATTAACCCAGAAGAGGCAATCCCAGAACCACCTACATGCACCAAACAGGGTTATTAGTACTCTCAACCTTTTTGCTTTCCTAACCTTTGCTGTTGCTCTTTGGTTTGGCTCTTCTCGTGACTTTAGTGCTCCCATTCCCACAGATGGGAGCTGTGTCTGGAAGACAGTGATTCTACCTCCAGTGGGGGACATCAGTTTAAAGGCAGCCTGTAATGCAGGCCCCAGAGCACTCTGAGTTTCCAAGGACTTGGTAAACATCTGTGGCAATGTCTTCAACAGATCTTGAATTAGCTACAAGTGAGAAAACAGTATTAGGGCCTATGAGTCTTCATGGTTTTCTACTTTACATAGAGCTGATTGCTGAACATAACCAAGTATTAACACTTCTAATATTAAGGTAGTAAAGAGAAAGCCCTAGAGAAATTGAAATACTGTCTTGTTTCAGGTTGGCAAGAATTAACAGTGACAGAGATAAAAGACCTCCTTTTTTTGCCTCACACCTGGCATTTGAACAGCAGGTGTTAATGAGCATTAATTAATTAGAAAATTACCAAACATATCCCCATCTTTGTAAATGTCACTAGTTATGTAAGAAAGCCCTTGAGTCTTACCTCTTTATTTTCATTTAAACTTACTAATAAGTTTTCTGGCATTGGTATAAATACATCTGAAAGGGAAAAAAAATATTTGAGTTATCTTTGAAAAACACATCAAGCTTCCCTTGACTTTATTTGCCAACCATCATACTTATTGGAAAAAATACACAGTACCAGTGTATTAGCTCATGTAAATATAATTATGTGGATTTCTTTTTTTCTCATAAGCATTCCTGTGGCTAGATTCCCATGTTACAGTAGCAATCAACAGGGCTGAAGGATAATCAAGACTATTAAATAAAATCATATAGCAAATATTTCCAGTGTTCATTCTACTCTGCCCAGTGAAAGGTGACTTCAAACAAAAGGCAGAAGGACAAGCACTAAGCACCAGCCACCAGAAAATCTATAGAACTGTATCCAGCATTAGTATTTGGGATTTCAAGAGGAATCTAGAAAATTGTACAAATTAAACCAGAAGTCAGGAAGGCTGTCTTCATGTTTGAAGTCACGAGCAGCCACAGCATTGCTCAGACATCAGGGAGATGTCTTCATAAACAAACTCACACATATTGTACTTCTAAAGTCATTACTAGAGAGACTAATGGTGTGATCTAGAAACTCCCACCAGATACATATTTTTAAAGGCTGTCATAACCAGAAGTCATTAATAGGTACTGATGACAAAATTTATTTCTGCATACCTTCAATATCTGAAACTATAAGCATCTGAGGCTGAGAGAGACCTTCCTGCAGACTGTAAAAATGGATTGTGCTGTCAAACGTTATGAAGCCTATTTTTGTTCTAGTGTTCCCAGGAAGCCTGAAAATGAGACATATGGTGTTCAACGAGATGAAATTTCATTTCTGTAGGCTTTTTTTTTTACATCCACTGCATCTCTCCATAGTTCTTACCAAGCAGTTAGCTTAACAGCTAGACTGCAAGAACTTCACTAAGTCATTTTGGACAGAACAAAAACCACAACAAAAATGGAACTCATGGAATTTGCAGGTATGTGAAAACCTATTAAGAGGGTAATCGAAAGTGGAAGAAAATGAAGAAATAAACTGAAAATACCAGCTAGTGTTTATGTAAGTTCAAACAGTATGCATTTTATGAAAAGTTTATTAGATGTATGACTCTTTTCAGCTAATATTTATCTAAAGTTCAGGTTTTAAAAAATACAGTTCAAAAGATATCATAAACATGATGCTTATATTCTTTTGGGAATTGGTGAAACATATCAAAAAGAGACTGAAAATCAAGCCTCAAAATTACCTTTTATACTGGTGTAGCTGTGATGGGAAAAAGACTACAACTTTATGGTATATTTTAACACACCACCAGCCATTGCTAGCCCACATTAGGAAATTTGTCTTCCAGACAGAAAGGACTGGCATGTTGGTGTCTATCACAAGTTTCTTAAGAGAATTGAAAATAGGAGATTTTAAGAAAAAAGTACTTACGAGTCAAGATTGTCTAACAAGGTCTGGCAGACTGTATTCAAGTATCCTGTCTCTATGGCATTGTGAGAGACATCAAACACAAAGAGGTACACGGGCGGCTGAGGTGGACGCAGCTGAGCAAAGAAAAGATTACCCTTAATTTTCAAATAACATTTGTTAGATTGGGTTTATTCATTCTATTGCCAGTTTAAACTGTTAAAACACACAGATGATAGCTAAAATTTCTGAATGCATTTGCCTCTTATTTGGTAATACCAGAATTCTAGTTTTCTTCAGAAGATACCTACATATTCTAAATACAGAACAACTTTGACATCATAAATGTTTAGAAGTGAACTCTTTGAAGTTCTCCCCATGAGTTCTCAGATACACTCCTTAAGGCAACAGCTGTTCTACTGAACTGGAAAGTATGCTCTGAAACAAAGTTTTCTCTGACAATAAAACAAAGGGAAAGAATAAGTAAAAGTAAATAAGGCCTTACCATGTATTCAGATGGAGCCATAAACTCAATAGTAGCATTTTGGACTTCAGGTCTTTTATGAGGTTCTCCATAAACTCTTGTCACAGGATTATACAGGAATTCTTCGGGAACTATGGAGGTAAGTTTATATATTAGTATTTCACAGTAGTATTAGTTGTGCTGCATTTTAAAACAAATATATCAACTCTTTTGTGGCTGTTGGGCAACATGTGGAGAACAACACTAGGCAGTGTAATTCACTTACACTTGTTGATGCCTTAGGTTTTAACTTTTATATTTTTCAAATCCTGTACTGCTGGTGTAACTCTGAAGTTTCCTGTAGCTTGTTAATGCTGTTCTCTTATGCCAAGAGAGAGACATAACAAACCTCTCTAGCTTACTCTCCAAGGACGCCCAGATCAGGAACTGTAGACCATCATCTTGGGGAGAGGGGGGCAAGCTTGGGGAAATTCCATCACTGGCTGGGTTCTGGTTGGTGAATTTATGTTGATATAAAAGTGTGAAGAACTCGTGACCAG
>VZTN01006700.1:509918-522093 GCA_013400515.1 Erpornis zantholeuca | reverse complement strand
AATTTATGTTTATATAAAAGTGTGAAGCACTCGTGACCTGTTGTCCATTTCAGGATCCACTGAAGCAGGACCCTCTGGAGCCCGAAAGTGTACATCTGAAGGCCTTTCAAATAAATACCACCTTTTTTCCTTTATTCCTGTCTAGTCTCTGTTTCTAGGTAGCCATTTAAGGCATCATTGTCACCTGCAAGGGTACCCTGGGGGACCACTTGGGCTTACTGTGTTTCTTTAGGGACATCACTGTCACAGGGAAACATTTCTCATGACTCCCAGCGTGACTGACAACAATCCCCCTACTGATGTGGCCAACAATACTCCAGTCTCAAAGGCCAAGGTGGAAAAGGTTAATTACAACACTTTAAAGCACATTTAAAACTTACCATCATTCACTCTATAGCACAAATTGCATTTCCATCTCCTTTGGTCTAGGAAGCTGACAAAAGGGTTGATGTATGTCCGACAGGAACGGCATCTCACAATAATACTGGAAGTGACCACTGGCAATTGCTGGAAAAGAAAAGCTTCCTGTTTTAAAACACCCTCACCCTGCAGCTGTTCATTTGTGGTAACACTACCACCTACACTGGGCTGGCCAGTGAGTCAAAGCATCCTTGTGGAAAGGAGGAGTACTTCTGCATCCTCACAGCATCCCTGCAATTCCTTAATACAACAGATAGGAACTGAGCTCTAACATATTTGACTATGTAGATTCCCTTTCCAAGCCTCTAAATTCTTGAATTTTACACTGATGGTTTAAGACCAAGTCCTGCACCCAATACAGTTCAAAATGCAGGAGAGAAAAAAGCCCACATTTTTGAAAAAATAATTAAACTGAGAAAAAAAACCCCACATGTTTAAGAGAGACACTGCTAAATTCAAAGTCTCCTGGCTATCTCATGACATCCAAATCCCTTCAACTTTATCAAGTCTTGAGTTTAGAATTAGTACTAGGTTTGAAGTGAATGACTACAACGGATATGTGACAACCTGGAATTTAGATGTGTTGCCTTCTATCACAATCCAAATTCTGTGCTGCTTTAAGCTTTTAGTTTTCTGAGGTTTGGGAGGGTTTCTTTTTTATTAAGAAGTGACACCTGAAGGTTTTAAAATGGTAGGAAGAAATAATTCAGAAAAATTACAGAGATCTGTATGGAAGAAGGAGGTCAGCTACTATGGCAGTTCTTTTGAGCCAAGACACCTGCCCCTGTTTTATAATTCACTGTCCATTGTCTGGACTCTAGTAAAGGCACAGTTGGTATTTCAGCATGTAAAGTTTTGAATATTTCTCATACCGATAAGTCTTTGAAAGGATGAAGCAGGAGCCCCAAAGGAAGTTTGGCTTTATTCAATAAGGCCTGAGTTTGAGGAATGTTAGTCAGGGTACAGCGGAACAACCTACATGGAGGACAAAGGGTTATTTTCAGAGGCTTTCAAATAAATTATGATTTCAGTAGTACAGTATATTTTTCTAGAGCTGTTGATGGTGAATTTCCATTTCCAGATAAAAGATCTTCTCCATCTCTGTCAAATCATTTTGTTTCTGTCTGGGCTTGACCCACAGTACATACTTTGAGATCTTGTTTTATACACATACTCTTTACACAGAACTGAGTGCCATTTTAGTCACTCAAGTCAAAGTTAAGCCTAACAATACTCAAAGTTGCACCAAATCTTTATATACTAAATGTTATTTTGGAATAAATCAGAACTGGCAAAGTTTAAAAAGCAGTTTTAAAAACTTGGTAACTATAAACAACCCCACAATCATCTTCTGAGTCTTGAGCACTGAGCAGCTTCCACAAAGTGCAGATGTATGTGGCAGTTTTGCAAATCCTGTTCAGCTTGTTTGCATGAACAGCGTCACAAAGGCGCTGTTATTTCCTTTATCTACCATAAAAATATTTGCAAAGCAGGAATCCCTGGCTATACACAGTTCAGTTGGTCTCCTCAGAGAGAATAACTGATTAACCAACTGTCAGCCTCTTGTTTGAAATTTCATTTACTCTATTGTTTTTAATAGTTACTTTCAATACACAGATCACCCATGTTTCTTCATGCACAATCTTTTTGGTGTACCTCCTCTGACTGAATTAACGCTCATTGTATATCTTCTCATCCATACTCACTGCCAGCCATAAAATTTTTGTACTGTACCTATCTATAGCTGCTCTGTAAGCAAACTTTTCCTCATACTTTCTACACAGATGATTTCCCCTCTTCAAAGTTAAACCCACCTACTGCCTTTATCTTAACACAGTGAAACCCATTTTCAATATTTTCTACTCATAAAACCAAGAAAATATTTTGTGAAATTATGTTTATAAGTAGGAATTTATATGTCTATCTATTGTGATGAATTATAGCAAATGCATAATCTTACTCGGGGTTGCAGTTGAGCTTCTGGATATCTTCATGCAAGTTGGGGACAGGAGCCTTCAAGAGAGTGGTGGGAAGAATATTTCTTTCTTGAAGAAGATTCACAGGTCTTAACCCTTCCTGCTGTAGACTCAGGCCACCCATTGATGCAGTTAAGTGATTAGGGCCCAGGGCGGGCTAGAGTCAAATAAAATTCCAAAAATTAGCACCAATTATTGGAGGAATCCCACGGTCCATTTAAAACCACATATATATCCATTTGCTTTGCTCATGTACTAACTGCCATTGAACTATTCATTGCCATGAATGTATTTAGAAATAGCACTTGTCACATGAACTTGACTTATGCATGTAACATAACAGAGGAAAAAAAGTAGCATACAATGGCTATAAAGCTCTTGAAACACAGAGGCTCAGCTGTTGGTCAGTTTACTTCAAAAGGTCAGTGAAACATACTTCAGCTAACAATAACAATGCCAGGGAAGAGAAACATGCCAAAAGCAGCTGAAAGTTTCAAAAGAAACATCCTGAACAGATATGAGGGTGGAACACTTCACAAAGAGCTTCACTTCACCAGTTTGGCTTTTCCAAACTGGTACCAAGGCACAGGCAAAAGCATTAATTCTGGGATATGTCCTCTTGCATAAATGGTGCCCAAACAGGGAACAAAAGAGGAAGCACCCCAGGGATGTACAACACACACTAACCATTACTTTTCTTTACCCACACCCCCCCACCAGAGGTAGTACTGAGATAAAAAACAGACAATCTTTACCTGATGGAAATGTTTTGATCCATCTGGATATTGCAAAGCAGAAGCATTCATTCCTGGTGCTCCAGGTGGAGAAGTATGTTGGTAGCCTGGAGGTAAGGCAGGGTAGGAATAGCCAACACTTCTATTCATTTTAAGATTTGGGGCTGCAGGAGAATGATGTGGAGTTGCTGGAAGCAGAGCAGACAGATACTTAATTGCTGAAGAACTGTATCTTACTTGAGGCATTAGTACAACAGGAGAGCTGCCTGTTGCTAAGAGTAAGAAATATAGTTGCTGCCAACTTTGCAAAAGTTTCCTCACCCACTTTACATATTACAGGCAAAGACATGCTAATTGTCAGTGCTTCAAATTTTGTATTTAGCTTCAAGACAGGCACTGAACCAAGTACATATGTTTGCACACAAATGCTTAAACTTCTATCTTTCCCAGACTCTTAGAAGTTCCACAATAATACCAACCATATTTACTCCCAAAGCCTTACCCATGAGGCCACCACCTTCAATTGCGTCATAGCTGTTTTGCACTACAGACCCATCACTGGCAGCAGATCTGGCATCACCTTTTAAGAAAAACAATCACAGGAAAAATTTGCACAAGTTACAAAGAAGTTTTAATTAAGTAAATGCAAAAAAATATCCTACTTGCTGGATGAATATTAAGACAAGCATAGTTTGAATCTACTGTGGTTTTGACAGAGGATGAAACTGAATTAAATATACA
The DNA here is from genome assembly GCA_013400515.1 of Erpornis zantholeuca. Lineage (NCBI taxonomy): Eukaryota > Metazoa > Chordata > Aves > Passeriformes > Timaliidae > Erpornis > Erpornis zantholeuca. The sequence continues at coordinate 518,222 of VZTN01006700.1, read as the reverse complement.
CTTTGGCCTCTTTATCACACACAACCCCTGCAGAGGTTACCTCAACAAAGGACATTCATAAAACATCACAATCATTTTTTTTTTTTTTTTTAAGGAAAACAAAAGTCCTTACACTTCTGGTTGAATAACCTTTTACTATTCCTTTAGATTAGGGATTTGCCTTGGCTTCCAAGCCAACATGCAGTAAAGGGTCAGGGGACACTCCCTCCTCAGCAGAGGAAGTCTCTTCAGGCTAGCTGCAGTTTTCCAAGTACCCCTGTAGCTTAGAGCACCCTGAAGAACCTTTTCCACTGATAATTCACAGAAACACCAAATTCCCTACACTTACACACTTAGTCTACTGCTGCTCACCAAACAGCGACAGCTCTGACACACTCATGTACCAGTCAAGATAGAAATTCCATCTAAGACAGGAAAAACCGTGAAACTCAGAGTGCTCCCAAAGCACAGTTGCTGGTAAGCCAACTATGGCTAAATATACTAATACAACTATATATTGCTAAGGACAAGTAGGTACTCTATTTTTATTACCTTTTTTTTTAAATCTTCGAAGATGACCCAATAAAAAGAAACTTACATTACACACTGAACCTTGCTAGCAGCAGTCAACCTGCTTCATAGATTAAATAGTTTTATCTCTCCAGGGCTCTGAAAATGTTTCCCTTCAGTATGAAGAAAATACTTTCTAAGCAAAAGCTATAAGTAATGCATTTCAAACATTCCAAACTAAGCTAAATCTCAATATACCATTCTTGTACAAATACAGCTACCACACACAAGAAACTGTCAATCTGAACATGCAAGGAACCAACAGCTTTGACAGAACTATGTATGTAAAAATAAAGCTGCCGACTCGCACATGGCCCCATCTAACATGGGCACTAAATGCCAAACAACTGGAGTCTGTCTGATACAGAGCCCTGAGGAGTTCTTAAACAATGGCCTATTTGTGCAGGGCCCACTGGAGACAAAGTCAGGTATCTGTCTTCAACAGCTGACACTTCACAGCCTCTAGTAACTTCCTTTAGAAAACTAACAAATGCAAGATGTACAGCTACATAAACAGCGAGGAACTGCAAGGTCCACATTTTAGCTTTTGCCATAGAACGAACAACACAGGGAGTCATACATGGATTTCTGTCCTCACAGCAGTCAGGGATGCAGAGAAATCAGAATTTCACTATCGCTTTGTAACACAAAAAAAGAGAAAAAGCAATGCCAACTACAGGAGGCATGCCCATGTAAAACAGCATTTGGAAATCGATTTTAAGTGTTAATAAATTAACTTTTATTAATGTTTGTCTACAAGAAGAATTTTTCTTCTTTCCAGGTCCTTATTTGCTCTTTTCAGATGAAATTATTAGCTGCATCAGTATCAATTTTACAATTTGAGTCCCAAACAGAACAATGTGCTTGACTTCAACAGCTGCATATTACAGCAAGTTGCCATGTTTGAATTCAACATAAAGTGCAAATTGTTTCCTACCTTCTTGGTTTGGAGCTGATTTTAGCAGAGACTGTGTACTAGGTGGTCCTGCTATCGCTGTTGATGGCCTAGGTGGACCACCAACTGGTGGAGGTGCTAAAGGTGGCCTTGGAGGGTGGAGTGGAGTTAAAGGCTGAGTCACTGGTGGAGGTGCAGATCCTATAAAGAGATTAACTTTTAGGAGGAGTTTAACCCATCTGAAAAAAGTCACAGAAATTTTGTTACAAAAATACACAGATTGAATTCTAAATATTCCTGTTATTCAGAGGATGAACAGCATGAGATACATAAATCCTAACATGTGGGAAGAGGGTCTCAACTTCAGTTTGTTTCTTCCATGCTTTTCTCATTCTGTGTTCCTGTAGCTACTGATCTCTTTCAGCTTTTTGTTGCTATTGTTGGCAAGAATTTCAAGATGTACTGAAAACATCCCACCTTTATAACTAAGTCTCAAGTCATCATCAAACAAGCTAACTTAATTTTAAAAGTGATCATTGTTACACAAAAAAATACCAGGGAAATTGCTCAGGAGGATTGAATGGATATAAAAATCACTTTGTCCAAACATGTGCTCTCATTTCATGTGCCACTTTCCAAAATTTCTCTGCGTTTTCCTCACTAATTCAAAAGTACTAATTGTTTATTCCAATTAAGTGCCAGAAATAGTTTCATAAATTCTGTGAGCTTAAGACATTTTGAACAGCATAACAAAATTAGGCAGGCACACAACAAAAAAAATAGCATCAATAAAAATCTCTAATGAGACTAAAAGCACTTCACAAGCAAAATTACTTGCTTTTACATGGAAAATGTTTCTCTACCTAAGTCCTGTTTGCATGCTCAGTCAGAAAAAAGCTCTGTAACAACAGCAGTTTGACAAAGAGAAACTTGAGTATTAACTGTGTTTCCATAATAATCACAAGTTGCACAATTCAGCTATTTAGTTTTAGAAAAGCTTTTACCGCTGCATATACCAGCAGTCAAGCAGCAGGAACAAAGTCTCCTACTTTTAGAGTACTTTCTGAAGACTGACATTATCATTAAATGTGAAAATTACAAGTTTGGGAGAAGGAAGCTTTCCATCGAACTAACCTTTATTTCGACAGCACAGAATGCCTTTCAGTTTTCTTTTCAGGCTGTGCTCCAGTTATTTGCATCAAACCTGACTGAGGCTGTTTAGAAAACTACCTGAATCAACTGTTTACAGAAAATCCAACAAGATGGCCAAGCTCACTAAATAGAACTAGTTTTCAATGGTGAAATCCCAGACTGAAACATGCTAGTGCTCCAACAGCCACCCCAGGAAATGGTGAAGGTCACAGAAACAGCATCACCCACACAAAGCATCTGAAAACGATGAGACACCATTCAGGAGTTACCTGCTCCAGTCAGCTGAAACACTCAACCTGTGCACAGAACTTCCATTTATAACACAAAGAAAGCATCCATCTATTTCTGATGGGTGTATTGCTTTGACAATCTTCCACAAGCAACATGTCACTGCAGAGTCAATTCTGTACTTATTATTTTGAAAGATCATTGACAAATATCAAAAAGTTCTGGTTACCTGGCTTCATGTAGCTGTTCTGCAGTGGAGGACCCCCTGGAGAAGCAGCATATTGATAACTCCCCGCAGGATTTGTACTTCCTGGTAACGATGATGGTGGCTGAGCTGACCCTGTCCCAGGCACATGAGCCAAATGGCTTGTTTGAGCCCCAAGTGGCTGACTCACAGGGGTCTGGCTGTACTGCCAGTTTGAAAGCACTGGTGGGCTGGCTCCAGGAGGAAAGCTCCCAGCAGATGATACAGCCGTTGAGTTCTGTAATGCAGATGGCAGCACTTGTGGAACAGGACCTGGCTGTTGTACTGGTGACCCAGAGAAAGCTGCCACTGGTGGTCTATTGAGAGTCTGGCCAGGTCCTTGGTAATTGTTTAATTGAGAAACATTCTGAGAGCCACTATAGCTATACTGTCCAGAAGACTGATGTGGAGGAACCTTTGCTGGCATCTGATGGGAGTACGATCCTGGGACCACAGGGCTGTATCCCTGGCCATCTGGGGAATGCATCAGCTGATTTTGAACAGGGCCTGGAAGGAAAAAAACCCCACACTCTTTAGGAAGTCAGTGTTGTATATCACTTCTGAAAATAAAACACATTTCTGTGAATGTCTTTCCTTAGGATTTTATTAGTCTCCAGGCCATTTTTAATTTAAATCATTAGGTGTGACAGAAGTACTACTGCAAGGGACATGAATTTGACAGTATTTTGCTATTGACATTCAGATCTTTATTTTGTTTTACAGTCACCTTGCACCCACTATGCATTCCAGTACCATCCATGCCCTTGGACTGAAACTCACACAGGATCCCATTCCAGTCTTCAGAAACCCCCAAAAGCAAGCTGCCCACAGAAGAGCACTGAGCCACACTGCTGGCAGTAGCACACACAAGCAGACTGAAAGTGGAAGATCCATTGCGTAAGAACTCCATTTCACATGACGGCTGACACCAACCTACACATCAGCTTACCACAGTGACACTGCCAGCCAAGTGCCAGCATAGGTCACCACGCTACTTCTCAAGGGACAGAGTTAATCTATGAAAGTTTCTGCAGTTACTTTTAGTAAGAGAACTTACATACAGATACTGCTCATGTGAGTGGCCAACTGGTCACCAACACAGAATGAAGGGTAAGTTTATCATAAAATAATTCACCAGTCAGGAAAATAAAACTTGACGGTTAATGATGCTATTTATAGATTTGCTGGTTGGTATACGTGAACCAAGTTTTACTCATTTGAAGAAAAATAATTGAAAAAAAGGTTAATAACTCTCCAAACAGTAACCAACACTGGCAAGAGTATAATCAGATTCCTGCCTTACAGAGGAACAAGTTTAGCAGATCGCATGGGATTTCCAGTGCATTAAGAGCTCCATCGAGAAAGATACTAGTACAGGTTGTTGATACCACTGCCACAAAACGAGCATCCTGAAGAGAGACTATCAATTTTCAAGTGAAACCCTTCTGAGCAGAACATACTAGATACTGCAGCCAGCCATGACTCCTTCACAACTACCACAACACTTTCCAGTGTTGTATCATTCAGTTCAGCCAGTCACACTGCGACTCTCCTCATCCCCTAAAAACACAGCTTAGATACTGGAGACATTACGCACACACAGTTACACATTAAAACAAAGATGGCCTATTGAAACAAAATGGCTAAATTCTGAAAGGTGAGAAAGGTCACATTTCCAAGTTAAAGTAACGCACACATTTCTGATAATAAATTAAGCTAAAAGCAGAATAGATTGAAATTCTCAGTTAGGACAAACACTGCACTGATCATTCAGCTCCTCATTCCCTGGAAAAACTTAGGCTCTGGGTCACACAGCTGTTAATTCACTGACTGTTACACAGGTCCAAATAACTACTACAGTACCAGTGATCTCATCCTCACTGCTTCTTATTTGTGCATAAAAGGTACACACCATATTATTCTCCAACCATTAATTATAACACGCAATTTATCATTCAGTTAGGAAATCCAGTTATACCCTACGGTCCTTACAGAGCTGCTCAAAAATATTTGCAATTAATAATTCTCTAAAAATCAAGGGTGTTTAAAGAAAAAGCTCACAAAGACAAAAATGCTTAGTTACGAGTAACCTTCAAAAACTGCCCTGCAGTGTATCAGATGGGTTTCCAACAATAGATTTATAAACCCCACTGACAATTAAACTTGCTAACTTTAAAAACTATCAATTCTTATCAAACCTTCAGACTGAATCTGCACAAACACTGATATAACATCATCACCATAAATTGTAGGAAAAATACAGAAGAAATACAAAAATAATTTCATAAGCTCATTTTTCATCTTAGGGCATGACTCTCTATCCCAGGCAGAAATCAGAGTACTTGCATTGCTCTCTTATGCACTGTTTTCCCTGCTTGAGAATAAAACAGGGAAAGTGAGGTGATATGGAAAACAGTGGAAGTGAGGTGATATCAAAAACTGACCTACAGAGTATTTTCTATAGCACCTTATGCAAAAATAAAAATCAAATTCACCACAGACCAATGGTCCAATTTCAATTTTTATTTTTAAAGTCAAAAGCACAATGAAAAGTCTTGATACTCTCATGTAGTAGCTCATGTTTCCAAGACAAGTCTGCATAAAGCTGCCAAAAAAGCTACAGAAACATCACTAAGGGGCAAAATCCCTTATAAAGAGTTTCAGAGTGCACAAGAACTTTTCAGGACTTGCTGTTTGGTTGCTGCCAGATACCCATCTTGACCTGACCTCTTTACTGAGGCCCATCAAAGAGTATCTAGGCTGTCGAGCTTTCCCCAAATGCTGCTGATTTTCTGTGGAGCCAAAAACAAACAAGGAATTCTGTGTGGACTGAAGAGCTACTTCACCTACACAGCAGCAAAACAGCCAACACTTGGAGACCACAGAAATGAATTAGTAATAGAAGAAAGGGCATCTATTAAACAGCAAAAGTCTCCTCTGCAGCAACACAAGGCCATTTAACATGTCTAAGAGATCAGGAATAGCACCAGAATATATATGGACGTTGCTTGATGGTTTTATAAAATGGTCAAAGTACTAATGTGGAAGGCCAGGATCCAAGACATATTTTCCGCCACACAGAATTTTACTGTCCCCTACTCCAAGCCAGTTACTCAGCATGTCACTTTTGCCAGCTACAAGCTCTCCAAGCTCCAGGGAGATGCAAAGATAAACACCCTGAAAAGTTACATCCCAACAGATGCCATGGGATCAGTCACCACCAGTGTCCACTTTGGCTGACTCTGACCCACTGGATTCCAAACCCAACGGCTCCTAAAGCACCTCATGACCTCAAACTATCATGTTAAAGTATCACATGAGAAGAGCAAAACAGTTCTAAAAGAATTGTTTCTCCTTCATGTTTGCATTTCAGATCTATCAACTTGAAAGCAAATTAGACACCTACAATTAAATGAGTACAGAATACTGGTCCTATTAAAAGACAAACAGAAATGAAGGAGAGGAAAGTTGTTGCTAAGCAACCCAATGCTCTGTGCTAAACAATTTCCCAGGCAGCACAAGGTGCTGCTGTGAAATTTACTGCCTTGGTGGACATGCAAGCTTGGAGAGTTACCTGCGAACACTTCTGCAAGCAACAAGTTGCAAGGAAGTGCTGACAGGTATAGAACAATTTATCATCCTGCTGACAGTTTCCTTTCCTCACATACCACTGTAAGCACCACTACAGCACTCAGTATCCCCAAAACCGTTCTGTAAAGCTTTGGTGTTAGTATAAAGGTCAAGAATCACAGCACTTTCACAACACATATTTTAAACAATGCGATGAGCAGTCTATGCTTGAACAATTTGATTTATTTCAAAGGCCAGCAACCCAAACCTTACCTCTAACATACCATAACAACTGTTTAATTTTATTATCTAGTATTTGCATAACTCTACATTTCAGTTCTTTATTTTTCATACACCTGACAGCTGAGTAGCCTGAAATTCCTCTTTCTCGACTGCCTCTCCATAACTTCCATTATGTGCTTAATCTGACACTAGGGAAATCAGCAAACATAAAGCAATGCCAGGCTGTAAATCAACCCACTCAGTTACTCCATTAGCTAACACTCTCTTTGTACAGCCTTTGCTCAGACTATAGGCTTCCCACAACAGAGCCTATCTCTCCACACTACATTCATACTCTTCCCACTGGCTTGACCCTAGAAGCAACTACACAATTAATTGCAAATTGTCGTTTTGCTGATGACTTTGAAGAAAAGCAATAAACACACTATGCAGGAGGAGGGGAAAGAAAAATCAAAAGATCTCATTATAACTGAACTGCTTATGATGCAGCACAGCTACTGAAACACACAAGTGTATAATTAAGGAAGCAAGTGCAGAGGATGCAGTCTGTGTATGTGAAATCAGGAGACACTTCCATCAGCACAGATTTGCACATACGCAACGAAAACAGACACAGAGACAAGGCTGGCCTTGAATTTCTTATTCCTGTCTTAAAACGCTGGCTATTAAGCTCAGTTTCACCTTCAGTATCTCGTTTTAAAGAGACACATTTTGAGGGGAAGAAAGTAATCAAGACTTTCCCAGTTTGCAGCACACAGATCCAGATAATGTCGGCTTTACGAGAATGACAAGATAAGAAAGTCCCCCTGCGCCGCAGGCCGAGCTCAGCGATAACCACAGTGCCACATGTACAGCCCCGTTCCAAAAGGTCAAACCTCGGCTGTGTCACCCGTGTCACCGACAGGGACCCACCCAGGCTAAGGGCCGGTCCGGGGTAGCTCGAGCCATGCGTGCTACTCCGGCAGCACAGACACGGACGGGCTCTCTGAAAGGCGCTGTCGTTCATACCGACAGACAAATGTACTCGGGGATACTTCTGCCATTAAAATAAATCAGAATAAAGATTTATTTTGCCAAATAAGCCGCTCTTTGTTTTCCTCAGTGACATTTCGGGCAGGGCCCGGTCCGATAGCATCTCACCCCCACTCCCACCCTCCCACCGCCCCACGCCGCTCCCGAGGTCACCCAAGGAGCCCGGCATCCTTTCCTGCTTTCCTCCCTAATTCGGCTGCGTTTCGCCCGGGGCCGCGGGTGTCCAGGCTGCAAGGAGGGCTCCGCCGAGCTCAGCCGGGTGTAACCCATCGACCCGGGCAGCGAGCAGACAGTCCCCGGAACCCACTACCCGCGCTCTGCGCGCGGACACCAGCCCCTTGCCCCCGCTGCCCCGTGGCGAGGGGAGAAGGGCGGCCTGGGCCCGGGGCAA
>VZTN01006700.1:464140-509454 GCA_013400515.1 Erpornis zantholeuca | reverse complement strand
CCGGGGGTCCCTGCGCGCCCCGACAAGCCGCGGCCTGCGAGGGGCCGTGGGCAGCGCGCCGCGAGGGGCTTGGGGGCGGGCGCTCCCCTCCCTTCCCTCCTATCCGTTCTATCGCCTCCCACTTTTTCTCCCCCCGGCACAGCCCTGGGAGCTGCTCGGGCCGCCAGGAGCACCGCCCGGTCCGTGCTCGCAGGTCCCGAGCAGCGCTGTCTCAGTGGGTCTGCGATGGTGAGGTGCGTTAAGTAACCCCATAACCCACAGGTGCTCTGCAGCCTCCCTAGGCAGCCGTCTGCCACGTTGTATCCACCTGGCAATACTTGCGTGAAGTATCGTTATTTCTTCAGGAGTTACTGCTTTTAAGGGTTTTGTTCATAAGTCAGTGAATGACTGCAACAGTCCTACAGTGAGGATGTGCTCTGACAGCTGGGCTTTGTGAGCCAGGGCTGGCTAAACCTCTGCATAAGGTGCCCTTAGGAACTTGTGTGTTGCAGTGCTTCATTCACCGGTAAGCTCTGCTGTCTTCAAGATAAGTTGCTGTCAAAAATTATTAAAATACTAAAGAAAGTCTATGCCATTACCTCATTTTTGAATTCTGTGCCTTTCCTTAGCTTTTAAAATGCAACATCTAAGTGCAGTTTCAAATCAAAGAATAAACTATGTTGTAGAATCTCAGTTTGTCCACTGAGTTTCCAAGGGATTTTGACTTTTGTTGTCTGTGGTAATATTTTATAATGTTGTAGTGATCATGTGTGAAATTATAACTTTCAAGTGATCATGTTTACATCCTAATTGAAAAACCAAAAATACACCCTTAGCAGTGGGCTTTAAGGTGTTGCTCACAGGTTGTGGTTGCAGACTGAACTGTGGCTGAGGTGCAGGTTTGGTGCAGTCAGGCTGGACTGAGATTTCTGCCTTGGGTTTTGCTGACAGTCCCCACACAGGTGTAGCACAGTGTGTTCCCGGTTCATGCAAGAGCTTGGGTGTCGCTGGTTTCTGTTTCATAATTGTTCCATAAAGGCATTTACAACTTTCTTTAAAAGCCTGATATTGTCTCTTGCCTGAACTTTGTGAGGCTTCAGAAGTGAACGCTGTCCTAAGGTTTGGAAGTGAAATGATGGATTTTTAGCTAGAAAAAAGCAAGTGAAGTGTAGGAGGAAAAATTTCCTAGCTTTTTGAAGATAAAAGAGGTGTGAGTGAGTTTGCTTCCTAGTCCATGCTCTCAGCAGCTTTCCCTTCAGAAGGCTGGCTTGGTGTTACCAGAGCCGCTGTGTGGGAATTCCTCATTCCCCACAGTCTCCAGGAAGTCCTTTGTCTATGGAGTGATGGACTGGCTCCATGGGATTTATTGGGTGATGCTTTGCTGATGAAATAACATAAACCGTAACATTGAGGGTTGATGGGGACATTTTTCAGTGGTAGATGTGTCAATGAAGTGATACTAGAAAGTTAACTTTGGTAGCTTTGTAGTGGAGACACAGTGAGTTGGTAGTATCTGTCAAAGTAGTTGGTATCAAAAGACCAGCAATATTTTTCATTCAAAGCTTTTGTCTGCTTCTAGTGGATTATTTTCAAATACACCCTTGAAATAACATTAAAATAGTATCTTTGTCTTCATCATGGCTTGTAAACAGTGATTGCTGAGTCTTCATTGTTTTGCTTTTAACATGAGCCTGAGAGTTTGAGTCCAGTATGTTCAACAGCCTCAGCTCTTCCCTAAATTTGCTCTCAGCATAGCTCTGGAAACCAGAGCAGAGCCACTCCAGTTTTGTAATGCTTTGATTTGACACAGCTCTGAATTATGTAGTTACTTACCCTGTGTGATAAGAGTAGATTTAATATCTCTAATCAAATATTACCTGTGTGCCTTTACAATTAGCTGTCCATTTTTTTCTCATTTTGGAAGTGTTTTCCTTTAACTGCTGCCAGCTGATATGGAGGTTATTCTGGGAGGATTTGGATAGCTCCGTTTCCAACACCACTTTTCTTATGGTGATGGAAATTGAAGCAGTACTAATACCGTTTCAGCTGTGTTTGTAGAGTAATCCTGTTCTCAAGTTAATAATTTGAATCTCACTCCTTGAAGCTTCTCCTGTAATGCATGAAGATTGTTTTGGTTGATGTTTTTTGTAAACCTAAGTGTAATAGATAGAACAGGTTAATCCAACTGAACACTGAAGTTATTCTCACCTCAGTAATCTGAGCACTTCTCTTACATCATGCTGTTTGCCCTGATTTGCAGGTTATTTGAGTCGATCGTTTTCCTAAGCCCCACAGAGGCTTTTCTCGATTGGTATTTTGCTCAAGCAATAAATAAATCTGCTGACGTGTGTGTTCTGCCATGTTTGCTTATTCTTGACCTTTGCTTTTTAGCCATGCAAAGGACAGTTTCAGTCATGATATTGTGTAACTGGGTGTTTGCGCATTGACAAGCATATTCAACTTGTATTCTTAAAATTTGTGCCTGTTGCAGTTCCATGTTATTCAGAGTAATGTAGACGTGGTTAAAAGTTTCAGGGTTAGCTGTGGCGAAACCAAGACACCTGGTGCTTCGTCATCTGAACAGATTTTGTCCCGGTGCAAGCAAATGTCATTTAAATATTTACTCCTCCTCTTTCCACGTTACCTCTGTATGATGTACCTGTTGGTGTGCAGCAAGGGAACTCTTTGTCATGAAAATAGCTGCTATGATGGATTTTGGGCTGGTTCAGACCTGTGTTTTGAGTCCTGTGTGCTGTGCTCCAGGCTCAGAACTGCCCTGAAGTGAGCAACCCTGCAGCTTCTAAACAAGTGTGATGAGAATCTGTAGCTGTGTGGATGCCTCTGCCAGCTGTGCTTAGCAGTGCAGTCTAGTTTTTCCAGGGCAGTCAGACTCCAGTGTCCACAGGGGTCATGCACTCCACTAGGAATTAGCTGGCTAAAGGCTTCTAAGGATGTTGCCCTTCATTCTTTCAAGAGAACTAAAATACTCACAGTTCACTGTGTCAAACCGGAGCTTTCAGTGTGATTTAGAGCACAAGTTTGATGAGGAGCAGATGAGGGAGCTGGGGAGGCTCAGCCTGGAGAAAGAAGGCTCAGGGGGAAACCTCATCGCTCTCTACAACTCCCTGACAGGTTGTAGCCAGGTCGGAGTTGGTGTTTTCTTTCAGGTGACAAGTGACAAGAGAAGAGGAAACAGCTTCAAGTTGTGCCAGGGAAGAGTCGGATTAGATCCTAGGAAAAATTTCTTCACTGAAAGGGTGGCCAAGCCCTGGCACAGGCTGCCCAGGGCAGTGGTAGAATCACCATCCCAGGAAGCACTCGAAAGTCCTATGGTTGTGGCCCTTGGGGACTTAGTTTAAGTGTTGAACATGGTGGTGCTGGCATAACAATTAGACTCAATGATCTTAGAGGTCTTTTTCAACCTCAATGATTCTATGACTATCCTCCCTTTAGATAATGAGGAAATTAAGGTGAAAGCTAGGAAATTAATTCCTCATGGCTACACAATGAACCTAGTACTGGCTCTCAGCTCAGCCTTCTGTTCTTGAATCTAAGCTGAAGGAATTCAGAAGGAAATACAGGGGTCTGGTGGGTTTTTTAAAAAATTTTAAAATTTTGCATTTAAGGTTTGAATTGTGGCAGCCTGTGCAGGACAATACAGGAGATCACTGTCTTTGATGGGTAATTCCAGTGCTTTGTGCTACTGTGTAGTTGTTTTCCATAACAAGCCAAACAGACAGGTCCTCTGTGGACAGCAGGGATTTATTTGGTATCAAACTTCTCTAGATTCAACTCTGCAAAACTTCTTCACCTCTTACGGCCTCTGCTTTGAACGCCAGCAGCTCCCAGGGATGGCTGGAGCACTACCTCTGTGCTGATATCCCTCTAGTGCCGTCTCTGAAGTGCCATTTTTTCCAAGTTGAAAAGTGAAGATTCTGTTTAAAATCTTCAGTGGATCATCACACACCTTCAACAAATTTTACTTAGGATAAAATTATTTCTTGCAAAGACTTCGGTCCCTGTACTGTTTTACCAAGGGAGGGGAAAATCTTTGCTGTTGTCACTTAATTGGTCTATGATACCAAATTTCAGTTTACTGAAACTAAATTGGTTTTTTATATTTAACCCAGGATTTTGAATTACTTTTATTACCTATAAATACTTTACAATGCTTAATGTGCTGTTCTGACAGAACTTAAATGCATTGTTTTCTCTTTATTTCAGATATAAGATTCAGATATGTTCCTATTTGATTGGATTTACAGTGGTTTCAGTAGCGTATTGCAGTTTTTAGGTAAGTCATTATTGTTTGGGGCTTTTCCTTTCTGCTATTCTTGTGTAAAATATCTGTTCACCTCTGTTATCTTCAAATAAGGCTGCTGGGTAAATAATAGTATTTTGTTTGGTGTGTATTCAGTTACACTCAAACAAAAGTTTCACTTACCATTAGTGAGCATTTCCAGAGTGTGTTCTCCACTCCATCTTACATTAAGCCTTAACTTCTTGAAAAAAACTACATTTTATTTCATGGTCATAATAGGCTGGACTTTTAAAATCATACTACGTTTAAGCTGGTGTAATTCAGTTGTCTTTTATGGGCCTTCTCCTGATTTTTCTCTGCTGTAAAGAACTGAACTCAGTTATTTTAATTCAGTTCTTTTGCACATGAGGATATAATTTCAGAATTCAAATAGGAGGGACTGTCTACAAAAAGTTAGTGCCAGATATTGAAGCCCTTTCTCCTATTCGGTGATGCATTGTTCTGTGACTTTCTGTTCTGTGTCACAGATATGAGTGTGAAACATCACTGGCATCTACTCAAGAGCCTCAGAAAATTATTCCCTGGCCAAAAAATCTGCAATCCATATCAGTTCAAGGTGAAAAAAACCCACAACCAGGAGGAAAGTTAATGTTAGGATACTAAAAAAAGGATCAGAATTTGCAGATCACATAGGTGAAAAGCACAATTTCCAAGTTCAAAGGATTTTATTGAAGTGGTAAAAAAGCATTTGAGGCTAAGAAGTCATAGCAAGCTGTGCCACCTACCTTTTATCAGTTGAAAGTTTAAAGTTGTTCACTGAATGTCAGACCCTTGGCCTGCTATCAAGATGTTAGCCAGTGAAATTTTAACTAAGTTGACTAATTTTTCTTATCTCCTCTTCCTTAGCTGCACAGTGATTACTGCACACTGGCCTGCTCTTCTATTTCTGTGCAGGCAAAGGCTAATTCTACTGGAAAATAGAGGAGTTTGAAGTAGCTCTGTCTTCTATGTCCCTCTTTTTCTAAAAGAAGCACTTTTTCTTTGCATTCTCAGTTATACTTAGAGTTGAAGAAGGCAGATCATAACATTTGGGAAACTTCCCACAGTTCCCTGTGCTGTCTTGTCAGCAGGCTGATGGGATCACTTTAGGAAGAACATCTTTGCACAAGTATACTTTTGCAATGCACAAAAACATTTTTTTAATTTATATGTATATATAAAATCTCTGGTCTTGGTGTAGCCAATAGCTGAAGTATGGTTGCTTGTTAGTCTCATGTTTCTCTGAAAGACAGTTGGGAAGCTTGAAATGTTTTGGAGAAACCAGCAACATCTGGCTGGGAAGCAGAAACTCCTGGATGTGCAGGCTGAGAGTGGCAAAAATGTTACTCTTTTCTATAGGTTAGTAGAGTTTTGTTTAACTCATAAGGTGAGTGTGACCTGGAGTTACGCCAGTGATGTAAATTACTATACAAAGATGTTTGTCCACTTCTTCTTTCTCTGTAAACATTCACACTTTCTCTTCCACTCTGTAGTTTAGTAGTTGATATATATGGGTATGTGAGGTGAGTTTGAGAAGAGTTGTTGTATTTGAAAGAACTGTGGAGACACTCTACAGCACTTGGAGTAATGAAGACCATTAATGAAACAAGATGAGGAATAGGAGGGAATATTCATTTCTGCAAGTTACAAAACATGTCCAGCTGGAATGTGATCCCTGAGGTCAGCTTAAAGGTGGAGGGAGAGGCGAGCAAACAGCAGTGGTGTAAAGGTCTGCTTGGCAGAGGTACCTCTGCCCCTGGAATGCCACAGCAGCAGCAGGGCTGGCTTAACATCCCAACATGCATGAGGATAGCACATTAGAGAAGATAGGGTTTCTTCAGTACAGAACACAAGTGATTTTTTGTTTTTAAATTTAATTTATCTTAATGTTTTACTTTGAATATCAATGAGTTTTAAGCAATGAAAACTAATTCTGGCAGAGGATACAGTGTTGACAAGTTGTAAGAGAATTGCCCTTTGATAATCTCCAATTTAAGAAAATATGGTGTTCGTGTTTTAAACATCTTTCCTATCCTTCACAGCAACTGTTGCATTTCTGGGGTTACAAGTGGAGAGGGAGAAGAAGGGCAGAAGGAATTTTTATAAAGATGACAATCAATGAAAATAAAATTTTTTTATTCCTGTTAGGAAAGCATTGTTACATGGGAGCAGGTGTGTCAGAAGTGACCCGATGATGCCATTCAGGGTGTAGCCAACAGTTTTTCTGGGACTATGGGTGAAAGTTACTTTTTGTCCAAATAATATGTTAACCAGTATTAAAGAACTCATGAACAAATTATGATTATTGGTGTCGAATCCAATTTCTCTATATTATTCTGATTGAGGTCTGATTTTTCTTTTTGCCTTGGACAAGTGTTTTGTTGTAATTGGAGGTAGCTGAACAGAGTTCAGGTTCAGGATGGTCCATGGTCCAGAGCCTGCTCTTAGTGCTGGGTCTGCACCCACCTCTCCACCACCTGTGAGCAGAACTCTCCTTTTTGCTGGGGCAGAAAACTACCCTGGTTTAGTCCTCTTCTGCCATGCTTTTCCTAAGATAATGCAAATGCATTTCCATGATTCACACCAATTGCATGCCTCTCCTTCCAGGCATTCTGTAAGCTGCATGTTACCTGCTGCAGCAGGCTTGTGGTAAGTGGGAATGTAGTTTGTACAAGTAGGAGGACATGGATAAAGGGCACTGATAAAGGTGCGGTGGAGTTTGCCTGGTCTGTATTTTGTACCATGACTATAATACTTTGTTCCTGGAAGCAAAATCATCTCTAGGGCTGGAAATGAACTCCTGTTGGTTAAACTGATTATTCACTAGGTCCTTCTTTGTTCTAGGGCTGTACAAGAAATCAGGCAAACTAGTGTTTCTTGGACTGGACAATGCTGGAAAAACTACACTGCTGCACATGCTCAAAGATGACAGACTGGGACAACATGTCCCCACGTTACACCCCAGTAAGTTAATAGTGCTGTTCCTTAGCTAGAAAGCATTTGAAGGATTACAAGAAAAGCAGGATCTGATTATACATCATAAGACCACCAGTGTAACTAGAGAGAAACGAAGGGATTTTGGGGATTGCAATCCATGGATAGTTCAAGCAATCTTAGAAAAATGTGTTTAGGATAGTTCAGTGTGTTATATTTAAAATTAAGAGGTGAATACCAAGCAGAACAATGAAGTGGAGAGTTTATACTAAAGAAGCTGTGAGAAATAGGGGCTTGCAATTTTTGGGAACAGCTTCTCTGTGTAATTGGAAAATTCGTGTTTATGTCTCAGAGATTGCTGTGTAATTATCCTGGTAACCTTGCAGGACAAAAAGTTCAACACAGGTTGAAAATGTGAATTGGGGAAGTCCACTAAGGAGGTGAGAAATTGGGAAAGGATGTGAAGAGAAGAAACTTTGAACAGCATTGAAAACAAAATGCCAAATGCAAAATCTTTTTTGCAAACCAAATGCCAGAGCCAACTGTTGTTCGTGTAATATGTAGGGATAAATAGTGTAGGAATACTCTGCTCTTCTTAGCATTGTAGGTATTTCACACATGCTTTAATGGTTAATAACATTTTGGTGATACATGAATGTGCCATTGATTTTGAGAGAATGTATTACTCTCATTTTCTTCTTGAATAACAAAATACTAGAAAGAACCAAAAGAAAGTAAAAATCTGTGTGCTAGAAGACCAGACTTTTCCAAAGCACTGCATAATCTTCACTTAGAACGTAATTCTATGTATTCCCAGCTTCAGAAGAGCTGACAATTGCTGGAATGACTTTCACTACCTTCGACCTGGGTGGACATGCACAAGGTAAGTGTGTGTGTGTTGACTCACTTAAGCTCACTGAACTGGGCTGGAGTTTGTTTCCAATCAGAAATACAGCCCTGCTGCAGAGGCTGACTTCCCACACTCTTCTGTTACACTATAAAACACATTGGCTGCTCTTTTGCCCATCTCCACCATTTATCACAAATCCCAAATATGATTTGGCAAGAGCTGCAGTAGAGCAGAAAATATTGACTAATACTGTGAAGAGGAGTTCTGTACTTTGAATTTCTTATATTTACCTTTAAGCATTGTGTTTCAAACTTACCTTTGTCGACATAATTCTTGGGGAAACAAAAAACATTTCCATACATCAGCCTTCATGTGGGATAGAAGAGTGATAACATTAGACAGAATGATCATTTCGCTCTGTTATTTCAAGCTTTGTAGAACATGAAATTGCATCCCAAAGACTGGCAACATAGGCTAAGAATTAAAAAAAATCAAATTAACAACTGCCCCACACCTGTTGCTTCTTAATTACCAATGTGCATCACTCTGTATTTGGGGATAATTTCCTTTTATTTTTAATTCTTATTTTCCCTGTAGCTCGCAGAGTGTGGAAAAACTACCTGCCTGCAATTAATGGTGTTGTGTTCTTGGTGGACTGTGCAGATCATGAAAGATTGCTTGAATCAAAAGAAGAACTTGATGTAAGTTTAAATAAGCTTTTGAAAGTTTGAACGTCTAAGAACTAAGCTCAAATACCCAGCAGACCTCTGCTGTCACCTGCAAATGAGTAGCAGTGATTTGACCTTCTGTATTTTAAATTAATCAGTCCTCCTTTCTCCATTCATTTGCAGTCACTAATGACAGATGAAACTATAGCTAATGTGCCTATCCTAATTCTTGGTAACAAGATTGACAGACCTGAAGCCATCAGTGAAGAGAGGTTACGAGAGACATTTGGTCTGTATGGCCAGACGACAGGAAAGGTATTGCTGCTTTTTGTTTGGTGAGGTTTTTTGCTTAGGGAGTTTGTTTGCCTTATATGTGTGTTGACTCTGGTTTGCTCCAGCTATACAAAATAAATGTTTTTCTAATTGACATAGTACTTAGTACCTAATAACAGAATATAGAATGAATCCTGGAGTCTCTTTCTTTGTGTGTATTCATGTATCTCTACTACAGCTTTTACATCGTATTTAATGTCACATTCTTTCAAAGAAAATGCATTTGTATCTAAAATAATTTTTAGTACTTCACCATTCTTATACACTTTTTTTAAACAGTTTTCAGAGGCTATAGTTATAGAGCAAATTATAAGAGAAAACTGAATAGTCTTTCAGTAAGTGACTTTTCTCATTTCAAGTGCAAGCTTTAATAATTTTCCACTTAACATATTTACCTAAAGCTTAGAGATAGATTTACACCATTGTAGAAGTCTAAATTGGTAGGTTGTGGGAAGGAAAAAGTTCCTAGTGGCATCCGTAGCAACAAGGCAGATTTTTAGTCTGGATCTTTGTGATACTCCTCTTAATGTAAAGTTAATACAGTGCTCTTCTTGTGAGCATTAGAAAGACACTGCTTTGATGTCCTCGGCCCTCGGAAAGGCACCGCCCTGCAGCTGAGGGAATCATTCCACTGTGACTTCATCCCAGCTGCCGTTAGCTGACCAGCTCTGCTGAGGGCACCTGCTTTGCAATTCCCCTTTGCTTGTTCACTCTTAGGTGCCTCCCTTTAAGTTCGCTGTCAGTCAGAGTTTAGAACAGGCAGAAACAAATCTTTACTTCCTTTTTTGCTGCATTTTACCCTCTTGTTTTCTGGTTTTTACACCTCGTGTATTTGATGAAGTATGAACACCACCGTGAATCTCCAGTTGAACAGCAGCTTTATTGCACTGTGCTCATCTTGGCAAGCAAGCACCTTGCACTCTTGTTTTGGTCAGTCCTGAAATTTGTAGAAAATACTTTTTTTATCTGGTTGGAAAACTGTTGCAAACACAGCAGGGAACTGTGACTGAACACCAAATATGAGCTCTAAAATTCTCTTTGCATGTTTGCTGTTCCATTCTGGTTTCACTTACTTCCCTCTCTCCAGTGGATACACATGTGGATACACATGAAAACATGCATAGTGTATTTTTTGTATACAAGTTACTGAGATTAAGGTCACAAGTTCTGGTCTCTGTGGAGGTGTCAGGCCCAGAGAAGCTGGGGATGCCCCATTCCTGGAAGTGTTTACATGCTGGTTTGGACAGGGCTTGGAGCAACCTGGTCTAGCAGAAGGTGTCCCTGCCCATGGCAGGGGTTTGGAATGAAATTAGCTTTAAGGTCCCTTCCCACCCACCCATTCTGTGATTTTAGATTAATTTATTTTCTAAAATTCCACTATCAAACTCGAGTTAAATGAGGGCATTCCATAGAAGCGAATGTCCATGTAGAATAGATGTTGTTTATAATGGAACTGTAAGGGAATGTCTGTGTGTCTCTGCAGGGCAGCACACCACTGAAGGACCTGAATGCCAGGCCCCTGGAGGTGTTCATGTGCAGTGTGCTGAAGAGGCAGGGCTATGGGGAGGGGTTCCGCTGGATGGCCCAGTACATCAACTGATCCCTGCCAAAATCACACACCCTGGCCCAGCTCTCAATGTTGTCTGCTCCTTATTTGATCACTCAGTGTACGTAACTTGAATTCATTTGACTGTTCAATTTTAAAAATACACATTTTTAGCTAATTATATCATTGATGCTAAATTGTAAGTAAGAGGATTGCAAAATTATTTCAAGCAAGTTTGTAAGTTTGAATACCACAACCTGTGAGCTTTCTAATCCCATGCAACATCCTTTTGCAGCATTTAATTTAATGAGTGTCCAGCACCATTTTTGGTCAGAGCAACTTTCCAGTACAGTATGTTTGAATGCACTTTTTAACAGCTAAAAAACAATGAACATGTGAAAAATATTTAATGCTTATGTTAAATTTTTTATGTACTTTTTTGAAACTGGTTTTATAACTTTAGAGTATATAACCATCTTTCAAGGAATAATAAATAATTAGCTGATGGATAATTGCATGATGCCTTACAGTTTTCAATAATACACTTTCTTATGCAACGTCATGCAATAAATTTAAATCCAGTTTTTGGCAACTTTAATGGGAAATGTTTCGTTTTAATGTGTCTTAACTAGTGAGGCTGATCTGAATATGTGGGATATTTTTCTGAAACACAAGTAGGCCACAAAGTAGTTTCATTGTAGGTTAGAGTAAGGTGGGTTTTTCAGACTACTAAATTGTATTTATTTTAGGATTTTGTGTAGTAAAGGAAAAATCTAATGTGATGCCCTTGTAATTACCACAAATACAAATAGGGTGAATTAGCCGTGCCAAAGTAAATCGTGAACTAATGACAAAAGTGGTCTTAATCTACTGGTCTCTTGAATCAAACCCCTGAGGTGACACAAGAAGTACAGTTTTTTTCTGAAGAAATTAAGAATACCACTACACTAAATATCCTGTTTGCAATTTCATTAGTTTTGGGGTCTGCCAGAAGACGTGCCCGTGGAATTTCCAGGAAGAAAAGAGGTTGCCATTGCTGCTTTTGAAAATTTACCAGCTCACACCCATTGGCCAGTTTTAATTTTAATATTTTGAACTGGGACAAGATGGATTCTTTTACATGGTTTTGCCTTGAAACCCGACCAGTGTGGCAGCTGCTGGCTGCCCAGGGGACTTATTTGTGGGGTAAAATTTAGTCCCTCCTTCCAGTTTCTGACTGCTTTTCTCTGCTTTCGGGTGTTAGTTCACCAAGGAGAAAGCAGGTTATCTTTGAAGAAAGGGTGTTGCAGAGGTTTTATTGATGCTGGCTGTTTTATTGATGGGAGCTGTGGTTGGTGCTTCCATGTGCTGGGCATATTTTACTCCTAATTTGCCAAATGAAGGCGGGGTTTCAGCCCTGGAGTCACCATTTCACTACAATGGATTTGACTTTTCACTGTGTCATTTTTCTCCTTGTATAAGTACAAACTGCAGCAAGTTGTACTGAATCCCTTTTACTTCACGTTGTACATCTTCTCCAAAATACTTTAGGCCTTATGTTTTCAATATCCATGGCAGCACATGGATTTATGACTGGTTTGATTTCACAGATAACTTTCTCTTGACCTCTGGGCTTGAATCTCAGATTTAAAGGCTGTAGGCACAAAGCAAATAAATTATACTTATTCCTTCCCTGAACCGGTATGATTGAATATTGATGATCAGTTCCCCACAGTCCTAGATTGTGCATCTAAATAATTCAGAACCTAACTAATATAAATTGTAAATGAAGTTTATTACTGTAGAATCACATGCAAAACATCAAGCCCAGTTTGTGTCTGGTGAAGTTCAGTGTGATGGTATTGGATGGCTTTTCCAACTGACCAACATAGAGAATTCTGCATTTAAATTCGTGCTCAGCTGTAGAGTGGTGTCTCTGCTGCATAAATCCAAACTGGAGGCAAGAAGTGGTCTCTCACCAGCATGTGGACAGGCTGTGTCTTTACTACCTACAGCCATTATGTAGGGGATACGCCTCTTGTTTTTTTCCTCTAGCTTTTCCTGTTGATGCTTATAATGCAGAGAACCACAGCTAAATCACTAGATGGTGTAAATAGTAAAAGTACTACTTTCAGAGTCACATTGTGGTGTTGATGTGAGACATTTGGGACTGTATTGCCTGTGCTTATGGAAATGAAGCTGGAGGTGGAGATGTTCAGCTGTACTTCCACTGGCTGAGCCATTGCATGGGCATGAAGGGGTCCTCTTCACCTGCTCTTCCAACCAACCATGAACAACAGCAGTAAAGAAGGAGGCAATCCTATTAAAAATTAAAAAGGAAGGGAGGTGATGGTGCTTAAAAGTGTGTGTTAAGAATAATTCTCAGTGTTATGGAAACACTCGCGATTCCTGAGTTCCTGCTGTGGGATGGTGGCTGCAATGTGATTGTAATAAGGGCATGAAGAAACCTGGACCCTGTGTTATCCCCCTGGGTATGTTGTTGGAATAGCTGATCAATGCTCAGTGAAATACAAAAATAATCTTGCTCTGTTTCATTTCATTCAGCAGAGGAATGACCTTTCTTCTGTAGTTTACATTCTGATGTGAATGAGTTGTGTGTCTTTGTGTGAAGACTTGATTAATAGACAAGTATACTGATGAGAATTTTCCTGGAGGTTCTCATCCTTACCCTCTCCATACCTTCCTGACCATTTATTTCTATTTTATTCCTATGACTATGACCAGTCTTGCTTTAAAAAAAGCAGTGTTCACATATGGGTCTGACTCATATAAATTTTTTTTGCACTCTTGACTATGCAGATTTCAATTTAACATCACTTTAAAGAATGTGAAAAAGAAAACTCATTAATAAATATGTTATTTATGAATTGTGTCATTTTGTTTTTACATTGCAACAGTTCCTTAAGTGAAATGAATGCAGATTTCTAAGATCCTAACAACTACTTCTGACAGTGGCCTGTATTTCACAGCAGTGACCCCAGTTGCTAACATCTCTGGGTTGAATAAGAGTTATTTTGCTTGGATGTAATTAAAATTGGGGTCTAGTATGTATTGTATAACTGAGAGGTAATTGCTGTATTTCAGTCTTGGTTTAATAAATTTTTCAGCAACAATTACTGGCATTGGAGATAGGAAGCTCTCCAAGCTTTCTCATCTATCCTGCCAGATCAGGATTATTTCTGTGTTCAGGTCCTATCTGTGATGTGCCAAAGGTGACCTGTAGCATTCACTGGAGTAACCGCATGCATGGAAGCATTATTGTGTTTTGATAATTGGATTTGAGCATCAAGTAGAACATTTGGCATTCACTTACTTATAACAATGTCAGTTGAGAAAAGTGGTGGAGGTGGTCTCCTGTCCTAGTGAATTCACAGGTTTGCTGGAGGTCAAATAGTTCTTCTCTTGTTTGTCCTGTCAAGTCCAGTGTTTCTGTTGACTACAACGTGCTCACATTTAGGTCACACAGTTGTTGTGGACTGAGGAGTTACATTTGAGCCTCATCCACTGGGGTCAATGGGGACGTGTAACTTCCTTGCACTCAAACCACTCTTTGCACTGGTGTTTCTGTTCTGAGATGTGAGTGCTCTAAATGTTTAAAAGCGTAATTTATATAATAAACTGCAGAAGAATAGCTAAAGATGAAAGCATTTAATATGTTGTCAATGTGTTTGTTATTACATTGTCCCATCCCATGCTGGAAACACAAGTATTTGGAATAGAAATTAAACTTTTGCTTGAAAATTGAAGAAAATAAGTTTAAAACAGGTACTTCATGTCAAATTATGAAAATCAGGAAAAAGTGTGCTCAGTACATAGTCTATGAGTGAGTTTGGATTTTCTCAGATGGGTAAAGTTAGTAATAATTCAGTCTCATTTTTGCTCAACTTCTGTTCATGGTTGTATGGAAAAAAATCCTCTATCTGGAAAACTCTTTGAATGTGAAAACAATTGTATTTCCTTTGTTGTAATTCTAAAATAAGATGGAAGAATGTGATCTTACAGGTGACTGATGCTTCCTTAGCATCCAGCTGTCCTCTACGATTGGCCCTGTTGGTGGGACTATGGAGTGGGGATTGCCACTGAATTCAAACTTATCAAACTGAGTGTAGCCCACAGAGAAGTGTGTTAACCTACTTAGAGAACTGTTTTCCAACCATAAGCATACAACCCCCTTAGTTTACATTTTTAAAATTATTTTTTACTTGTCTGCTTTTGAATTAGAATTAAAAATTTGGTGAGCAGGTGGTAAAATAAGAATTAAAAAAAAATAGCCCTTGTTTTTCTTATGACACTGTTTCTTACTGCAGATGTTGCATCATATTAAGAACCTACTAATACTACTAAAGGTAGTATTTTGGAGCCTTTGATACCTTTCATTTCAGGGCCTCAGAGCTTTCAATCTGCTAATGCTCCATCATCATCCTTTTGAGTCAAAGGGCTCTTGTCCTTGTTTTACCTCTGGTGATGGTGAGGGCTGGAGGGATTAGGTCATGCTTGGTCTCTGCCTGAACAAGAAGAGCTCTCACAGCAGCCTCGAAGAAAGTAGTGCCTCCTTAATGTAGGCACCGTTTGCCTATATCCTTAACAGGATGACAGAAGCCTCCCTCACACAGAAGCTACTGGAGGTGCTTCACAAACCTTGTGAAAATTAGTGGCATTTTGGGTCCTGTCCTCGGCATTTACAGCTCAACAGCCACTCTGTGTGCCATTCCCTGTGTTGCACCCAACGATGACAAGATTCAGTACATAACAATGTAAAAGAATGGCAGAAAAACTTGCAATGTGTACATTACAAAGCTTGGATCTACTTAAAATTTCTGATTGTCCATCCTAAATCTAAATAAATGCCCTCATAAAAGGAGACTATAAAGACATACTTTCACTGTTGGGTCCAAATGCCTGGTTTTGGCACAGGCAAGTAAGAATTTTTATTGTTTGGTTAGGTTTTCCCCCGCAAAGTGGTACTTTACTGTCAGAGTGGTTCGATGAACTCCCAGGAGCAAGGGAGCAAACCCTTGGCAGTAGCTTGGGACCAGGATGAGCTGTTGGAGACCTGATCTTGGCCACTAGGTGATATTTGAGTAGCCGACAGAGGCGGTACAGCAGCTTTGAGGACAAGCGGCTGGGCTGGGTTGGGACCAGCGCTGCAGCAGCTGCTGGTGAAGCTGAGCTGAGGAGACCCCAGCATTTACCCTGGCCAGAGGCTCTAGAATAGCTCAAATTTTGTAGCACATAGGGGTTCTGAACAAAGGGATTTGGTTTTCAGTGTGAATGTGGCTCTTGAGAGGAAGGGCAGAACTTAAGTTCGAGTTTGTTCAAATTTTGGTGAAAACTGAAAGCTTTGCTAGCGGGCATTGAGCAGGCTGGAGGAGAGGTCAGTGTAGGGGGTGTGGGGTGGGGACTGCCCTGCAGGTCCTGTGAGCATCTCTAGGAAATATTTAACCAATTTCCGCCTGTGCAATGGAGGAAGGGAAGAATTTGTTGGGTTGAAAAACGTCCTTTTGCCAGTGAGGTCAGAGGGAGAGCAATTATGGACAGGGCTCCTAATGCTGCCCTGCCACAGCTCATGTGTGGGCTGACTGCAGGACAGGTGTTTGGAAACGCTGGTGCTCGTGAAAGCAAAAGCGAGAGAGAACTTAGGGAGTGATAGGAGCTGTATTAAGTCAGTCTGTGCATACTGTGCTGACAGCATTTCTCAAGTTATTTCAAAATCTATCTGGTATCCTACAAGCAAGCTGGGGTTTGCTAAGTCACTGGTGCTTCTTGGGCCACTGTTCCCCAAAAATAAAGCTGAGGTTTAACTTGTTTAACGCACTTAACTTGTGACCACATAAAAGCACAAGCTGCAAAACTTAAACCGTACTTCATGGTCCTACACCCTCTCATGGCCTGTTGGCACTCAGAGATGGATTTTGAGTTCAGCCCAGGCTCTGCATTCCAGCCCTAGTACCCCAATGCAGAGAATGTCCTCTCTGCTCTCTTAGAGCGGGGCTTTGGTTTAGGTTCAAGTAAATTGAAACTGTAAAAGGAAGACTCCTGTACGTGCCACTTAACTCTTCTATTCCTTGTTTTGTTTTTGTTTTGTAATATATCTATAATACGTATGTATATATGTATACATATATATATATACACACAAGAGCTTTAATATAAACCTGTGCAAAATATTGTTACTGAGATGCATTAGCATCAAGTTGCAGAGGACATTTACTAGTCTACACTCATAGTAGGTTTTAAAGGATAAAAAAAATGAGGAGTCTGCAGGAGAGAAAATTAGGAGCTTTTGCTTTACTGGCAAATAAATAATTACAGGAGATAGTGGGGGAGAAATTGAGATGGGCAGCTACAGTAGGGAGAGCAGCTGGAGCTCTGGGTGCTCCCTGGAGAAACAGTGGTTAGGCAGAGGTATAATGTAGTTTTACCTTCTTTAGAGCTTATATTTTGTTGCTGGCATCAGAGAAGCTTCTAGCATTGGTATAAAGAAGTATGGTTGTTACTTCAAAATGAGAGGTTTACTCAAGCATGTTTTTTGGAACTGTGTCCTATCCACTTGCTCTAACTCACTGTCCTGTCGGTGACAGCTGTCTCTGGGGAGCTCTGATGAGCATCCCCAAAAGAAGGTTATGATGATTTGACACTTGGACCCGAAGATTGGTTTGTAAAGATAACTTCTTTTTTATTTATTGTATTTTTTTTTCAGTTCCCCTCTAGCCCTCCTATCTGCTATTACCACTTCTGTAATAGCCTTTTGTTTCCTGATTGGTAATTTAAATTACCTACCAAAAAAAAAAAAAAAAAAAAAAAAAAAAAAAAGATTCTTTTTGTCCCAGGCTTTTTTTGGGGAGGAGCTGTTTTCGATACCTGTATGCTTAAAAATCCTGGGAAATAAATTTGTGAAGAGACGTCTATCAAAGAAGAAATTCTGCTTGTGTTTTCAGAGCCATTGTCAGGCAGAATGCAAGAGAGAATCAGAATGAGGTCTACACATGTTGTTTGCCATTATTATTTTGTGAGAAATGAGGAAAACCCAAAAAGTTACAGTTTCTGTGGTTAGTTGAAGTTAACAGAGCTGCTGCGAGTCTGACTGCAGTGGAGAATGTGTAACAGATCCTCACACATGTGACTGTGGGATGAGTCTATTTATGTCTCTGTAAACATGAAATTATGAAATGCACACTGTGGAGATGGGGCTGGTGAAGTCCTTGGCTGATCTGGTCAACTCTCATTCGGCTTGCACCTCTCTGGAAGTACAAAGCAAATTTAAACTTGCTGCAGAACATTGTGCTGCTGGAAGATATTTAGTGAGAGGGAAGTAGGTTCATGCAATAAAGCAAAGAAACCACCTTGTGTGTTACCAGATAAGAGGGAAAATTATGTGAGTTTCTGTAATAATACCTTAGACACCTTGTGGGCATAAGAGTACTTCACAAAGACAGCATCTAGAAAAAATCCCCCCCAAAAAAATTTCTTTTGTATGTTCTAGATCTGAAATAAACAGATGTGTGGCTGAGACTTGGATCCTTTCTGCAAAATATAAAAAATTGAAAATGTCAAGATTGCAAAATGAGGAAAAAAAGATGTGAGAAATGGGTCATGGAGACTTTGCTTTTGCACTCCTTAGATGGTACCAATGGTGACCTGCACAGTGCGAGGCTGTGGTGGGGAAGGAGCTGCTCCTCCCTTGAGTAGCTGCTCCTACCCTACTCCTACCTCTAGTGGCTGGAGTCTTCTGGGATCCATCCCATTGCTAAGGGTGTAAGTAGGAGGGTGGCACTGGGCAGGCACTTGCTGGGACAAGCAGCAGCCTGCCTGTTCAGGCACAGGAGTCCTGGCAGGTGGGAGGAGACCCAGAGCCTGCCCTGGGAACTGGATGAAAAAGTCATGCAAGGAGGGAGAGCAAAACCCCATCCAACCTGGCCTTGAACAAGGACGGGGCAGCCACAGCTTCTCTGGGCAACCTGTGCCAGGGCCTCCCCACCCTCACAGGGAAGAATTTCTCCCTAATACCCAGTCTAACCCTGCCCTCTGTCGGTGTGAAGCCATTCCCCACTTATCCTGTCACTTCATGCCATTGCACAAAGTCCCTCTCCAGGTCTCTTGGAGCCCCTGCAGGCACTGGAAGGGGCCGTAAGGTCTCCCTGGAGCCTTCTTGGCTGAGAATGAACAACCCCAGCTCTCAGCCTGTCTCCAGAGCAGAGATGCTCCAGCTCTCAGATAATCTTTGTCGCCTCCCGTGGACTTGCTCCAACAAATCTGTGTCCTTTTTATTTACTTAGATTCTGATTTTCTCATTTTACAGAAGAGGCAATGGAACTCCCACCTCATTTTCAGCAAATGCCTGAGCACAGTCCTTTTAGAAACAGATGGTGCCCCTCCATTCACACACAACATCCCACAAACTCCTGGAGCAGCATGTGCCTTCATCTCCCTTCTGTATAATGCAGCCTATAGGGCATGTGTTGCAATCCTGCATCTGACCCCTGCAGCCTATGTTTCTGTATCTCCCTGGGGAATAATCTGTTCCCAGTCCTGACCTTTAAAAAGTTTGTGGGTTTTTTGAGCTAAGAGTAAAAAAATCAGGTGAAGTGGAAAGAGCAAGCCTTCTAGCCCACAAGCCTTCTACAGTATTGGAAAGGTCCTCAGTGGAAAGCTGATGGGGAGGATTCAATGAGGAGCCCGGGTTGGCATGTTGCTACTGTACAGGAGCCAAAGAAAACCCTAAAGCCCCAAATTCAGCTCATTCCCCGCTGCAAATGCAGCCATACCCCATATTGCCTGGCTGGGCACCTCTGCCAGCAGTGAAGTGTTGGTGACTACTGTGGAAATTTTTACTAGAAATTACTTTTAAATGGTTTTCCTATGAGCTTTCTAACTGTGTGCAAAGGACGGCATAGAAGAGTAGGAAGGCAAGAAAAGCCTGTATTAAAATTTCATGTCAGCTGGCTACTTGCTGTTAGGGAAAACCAGAAATTTATGCCCCAGTTTAAGCTTATCATGGCGTGCAACCCACTTTTGGGGTGTTTAGCAGAAATCATCCTAGTTATAGTTGGGACATTCATTATTCCCACTGGCTTTCAAATTCTGTCCTTGTGCTTTTGTTTGCCTCAGACGCAGAGAATCATCGAACTATTTAGGCTAGAAAAACCCTC
The DNA here is from genome assembly GCA_013400515.1 of Erpornis zantholeuca. NCBI lineage: Eukaryota > Metazoa > Chordata > Aves > Passeriformes > Timaliidae > Erpornis > Erpornis zantholeuca. The sequence continues at coordinate 489,695 of VZTN01006700.1, read as the reverse complement.
TGAGATCAAGTCCAACCATTCACACAATTATTAGTGTTAAGGCTGCTCCATGCCCCTTGCATTTCTTCTGCCCTTGAGATGAATCCCAGCCCAGCTGGAAGATGGCAAGGGTTTGCTGGAGCACTCAACACTACAGCTGCAGGAGATTCAAGCCATAATTTGATTTATGTCCCACAGGGAAGTGCAGTATCAGATATTTAGGATAAGGTGCTGAGTATAATTCGATCTTGACAACTATGGGGTTAGAAGGACAAATGCTGCCAAAAGTCTTAGTTTCTTTTCTTTATTGGTACTTATTCAGTTGCAGAAGGACAGGAAGAGAGGGATTCAGGTCTTGGTGCATAGGAAAAGCAGGATCTAGCCTTTCATTTTGCACCTTTAAACTCTCAAGGTTTGGTTTTGCTCATGCAAAATTTGTTCATCCCTCACATGCTGCTGGTACTGCATTTGCTGGCCAGGATCAACGTATCTCTGAGTGACAGAGGGGATTCTAGCTCCAAAAGTGCTCCTTTGACTATTTCAAAAAGATATAGTTAGGATCTGTGTAAGAGCTTCAATGCAGTGGGTAATTTGCATGGTGGCCTCCTTTACCCCATGAATACTTCTAATTAGAGGTGTCTCATTAACCAACAGCTATGTTTTCGGCCTCGTGGCAGTTGCTGGAAACTTGATGTTTCAAGGTATTTGAGCTCTCTCCTTTAGATACTTGTCTCTCCTTGTAAGTATTTGTATTTGAACAGCAGACAGATTGTCACTGAGATGTGGTTCATGTAAAGGCTCCTCATAAAAAACGATTACAAAAGAAAACAGAACGATCACTCCAGGTTCACCTGGAGGAATAGGAACAAACCCAGGCTTAAGCAGCGATGAGTCAATGCAGAAATGAAGTGCATATTTATTGGTAAATAAAGGTTGGATGCCATTCCCTGCTTTGAAGCCCACGTGCCCCCAAGGGGTTTGGAAAGTGGTGATGCAAACTGATGAATCACAGTTTAGAACAATAGTTTCTTCATGTGAAATGACTCAGGATAAAAGAAAAACAGGTTTTTCAAGAAGCTAATGAAATTACAAAAAAACAGCAAACCCAAAACTAATAGGACATCTTTAACCCTGTGCTGAAAGTATTACATCTGTTTCTAAAGGGTAAGGTGGTGGGTGCCTGAGATCAGGGGATCCGGTTGTACCTGCTTTCAGCTCCCTTTCTACTTGCAGAGCATGCATGGGGATAACCAGAACAAAAAACAATGAATACCATGTGTATGAGCATCATGTATATAACAGCATCACACATAACACTGGATTGTGGTCGTTCGCCTGCACCACAATCCCTGCCCTCTCCTCTTTGCCCAGTGTGAGATAAAGGTTAGTGCTGCTGGGCAGAGGGCAGTATGAGGTGAGACCTCCCTGTGAGGTCTGGTGGGATTCTCTGGAAGATGGGAGATGTGCCCTGTCATGGACCAAAGAGCCTCTTCATGAACTAAGGGCTCTGCTAGGGACAGTGCTATAAAAATAACATCTATATTATAGATGTGTTGTTACCTAAAACATTATCGATATTAGAGATATCCCTGTTTCTTCCAGTGGAGGTGGAATATGCTGCTCTGTAGTTTTCATGGCCCCACAAATATCCATTTCAGGTGTTTTGTAGAGTATTATTGCAGAAATTACCACCTTAGAAATCTGAATGCAAATATGTATAATTTTTTTAGGATTGAATTACAATGGAACTAATAGGTAAAGGGAAAGGCAAACTACAGTCTGTCAATGAAAACACCATAATCAGATTAATCCAGCAAGCAAAAAGCCAGGCTTATTTCCTCTCCGCCTTACATGTATTATATGATGGGTAGCAAATTTCCCAATACCTTTCCCCAGCCCTTTGTGTCCTGCACGTTGTTGGGTTTGCCTGAAGAGGGAGAAAGCTCGTGTCTTTCTAGGCTGCTGGCATCTCCCCACTGCCAAGGATTTCATCCACAGTTCAGGTCTCCTTCCAGTCAGGCATGCTCCCGGGAGGATTCCTGCTCTCACTGCTCTCCTTCCATCCATAGGTGGCAGCAGGCTTTAAAATCTTTAACCTCTCAACACTGATGTTTTTTAAGAGCTCAGGGAGTTGTTCAGCGATCTCCAGAACTACTGTGCACAGAGCTGGTGTAAGAGGAACGGATTATTTTCAAGGAATGAAACATCCTTTGCAGCTGTTTGCTGAATTACTGAATTGTGAAGACAAACAACAGAAAGTCAAACTCGGGAGCAAGAAGGGGGAAACAGGCACCTATTTGGGGCCAACATACCCTTGCAAAGGGCAGCAATTTCATCAGATCAGCAACTCAGGAAGAATAATGTGGTTAACAGCTTTCCCCTGCAAAAGCAAAAAGCTGTGATGTGGATTTTAGCCCCTCTGCTCTGATTTGCATCTATGTGCCTCTGCCTGCAGCTGGGGTTCTCTCCTCTCTGCTGTGGTGCTGCCTGGGTCAGCTGCAGGTGTCAAGGTGTCAGCTGGGGACGTGGGGACAGCAAGGGGAGACTGGCTCCTCCTGCTCCAGCAGCGCATGGAGTGCAGTCTGCTCCATGGTGATTTTAACTCCAGCTCTAAAGGCTGCTCAGGATCTCCAGAGCCTGGGATCTCCACTTGGATGCCTCCACCTGCCACAGTATCTCACTGGCTGCCTTGGGTCAGACAGTACTGTGAGCAAGCCCTCCTCCAGCCTCCCCACCCCAACCCCTTCTGAGGATGGAGCAGGTGGAGGAAGAAGGTCCGCATCACTGTCTCTACTCACATTAACTTTAGACTGTGGGTCCCTGCTCAAACTGCTCAGCTCACCCTGGGGACCGTGGTGCCACGTGCCAAGCACACTCCAGTGGCTGACTGTGATTTGCCTTTTATTTTCCATGTGTGTCGTGCCAGGTTCACACAAACAGAGCAGATCGTGTTGACAGGGACCAGCCAAAAGCCACGTGGGCTGGAGGCAGGGCTGGCAGGTCAGAGGGCTCCTCGGGAGGCAGAATGAGGCACGACTTGCTTGGAGGAGGCAATGAGTCACGGCAACCTCCCAGGGTGATTAATTGGGAAGTTGTAAAAGCATGGAGAAAGAAAAGCTCAGCAGCAGGTGCACTGGCCAAGGGTGAGGGAAACCCTCCACAGAAGTCATTATACTTCTGCAAAAATTACTCACTGCTTTAATTGAAGGAGATACTATTTTCCATCTGCCCAGTAGCTGATGGGGTGTTGCTGGAACAGCGGTAATGACTCACTTGGAAACCACAAAGGTGACAGGAATTTTGACAAACAATCCTAAATAAAACCTTGCAAGCTTTACATGGTGCTTGTAAGATTAAATAATAATAAAATGGTAGTTACAGTAGTGCCTGTATGCATAGGCACTGTGCATACAGCTCTGTGACTTGGTCTGGAGAGAGGCATCTGAAGGGGAAGGAGAAAGCCTGGGTTTATGGATGGATGTCTTGGGGCTGTGAGGGAGTAGGATCAGGCCTAGTGAGCAGAGCAGCTGAGAGGGGACATGGTTCCCTCACTGCCTCCTCCAGCAGACAGGGCCCATCCAGCTCTCTACACATGCTGGAGTGGGTTCTCTGCTCAGCTGAACCTCAGGGAAAGGCATCTTCCCCACATTTCTATCCTCAGCCTCATTTTCTGATCCTGTAGGGAAAAGTACATGCTGACTTAAATTTAACTTTTCCTAATAACATGATTAAATACATGTTTTACACAGCTGGCTTGCACAAAGCAAGGAGGTGATTTAATGTGGGGGTGCAATGCTGGTACCAGTGCTGGGATGTGGGAACTGAGGCTGCCACATTCCCTGGGCAATCATTACCCCACACCACTGGCAAGGGGATGCCCACAGCCCCTGCTCCACTGCAGAGCTCTGAAGTGAAGCATGACCACTTGTTTACAGCCACGAGCTGGCTCTGCAGGCAAAATTACCCCTATTTTGACACCTCTCAGAAGCACTGAGTGACGGCTCTTGGAGAGGAGCAGCAGCTCTGCTCAGGCTGCCATTGACAGTTCCAGATGACAGGAATATGAAGGCTTAATTATGATATAATTCAGTTGCAGTGATCATCTCACGTCTGTTTAGTGTCTAACATAAAATGATCTGGTGATCTCGGTCTAGTTTGCAGTGGCCTTGGTTAGAAAGCAGTAGCATGGGGGTAGGAGTGGGTGCTGAAATCCTGGGGGGAAAAGGGGGTCAGGGAGAGGGGTCCAGCCTGGGCAGTGGAGGCTGCTCAGGAAACTGGGTTTCTGCAGTGTTCTGCCTGTATTTGGGTAGCTTTTTACTTTCCCTCCTCCAGGAACTTCCCAAAGAATGATTTCTGTGTCAGACAACCATGAGAACAGCAGTTCTTCATCTGCTGTAGTGTAAAATGCAGACTTGTGCATGACACAGGCAGTGGCTCTCCTAGGCTCCTGCCTGGCCTGGCGTGGGAAAGGGGGAAGCCCTGAGCCTGCAGCACTCTTGCTGGTCCTGAGCACCCATCTGTCATGCTCCCAGTGCCCAGGAACACAAGAAAAAAGAAAAATATTTTCTAGAAAACCACTATTCAAACCACCAATGTATACTCCAGCTTCTTGGTAGCTGCCAATGTCATATTTCCTTGGAAGCAAAGCTCAGAGGATGGATCTTATCCAGGATGAGCACCTGCCACAGGACTGCAGGGAACCCCTTGAGCTCTGAGCACCCCAAGACTGAGCCTTGGTGGTGGCTGGTGCCACAAAGAATCACACAGGATCAGAGAATATTCTGAGTTGGAACATACCCACACGTATCATTAAGTACAACTCAGGACAAAAGTAAACACTTCTCTCTCTTCAGATGTGGAATTGGATTTTTCAACCTTATATTCTAGGAATATAGTTTTTCACCTATAGATTCAAGATATCTTGACTATCTGTAGATGAAAAACTATATTTATAGAGCTGTCTATCTACAGGTATTGATCTATATATATATCAAGATATTCATGATAGATGTGCATGTAATATACTTTTATAATACTAAAAACCTTTTTAATTCCAGGCAAATGTGGATGCTGGCATTGGTGGGTTGCTCCGCTGTAATACCTGAGGAGCTTCTGTGCCTGCAGGTGGGAGCTGAGTAAGGAGATGCTCTTTAACCCAACAGCTTCAGCACAGATTTGGTCTTTGGTGGTTGCTGGTGCCATTCAGCCTCATTTGGTTGCTCTTCTCTCAGCAAGAGCAGGGTATGAAATGTTAGGACAGGTGTTAGGCCATGTTTGTGTTTTAAAGGTGTTTCATGTTGGGGTTCACATCTGCCTTGGGAACACCCAGAGAGGAATTGCAAGTCAGTGGGGGACAATTACAATTTAAGCATCACACTCAAAAGGAGCCTGTCCTGCTCAGGCTGGGCTCTGTTCTGTTATTCCCAGCCTCCATCTGTCCTGCTGCTCTGACACACCAAGGGCCTGCAATTACTTCCAGAAGAAGTTCAGCCATTTCCCTCTCGTTCAAGCGGTCCATGCCTATATCCAAAAAGGCTCTCCAAGTGCTTTTTGACTCTGAGCTGGGGATGCAGCAGCTCCTGGGCAGCTGAAATGGAGAGCTCTGTCTCTGTCAGGCAGATTCTGCTCCATCACTACAGCAAATGCTGCTTTTACTTATTTTCACCATTTCTTTGCATTAACCACATGGGAAGTAGCTGCTCTAAAGCCAAGCAGTGTTTGTACCTGACGAGAGCCCATGAATTTCAGCTTCTCTCCACCCTTCCCCTGTGGCTTTGCTGCAATGTTCGTTGCACTAGTGGTTCATGTGGAGCTCACTAAAAGTGCCAAAGCAGGGAGCTGCAGCAGAGCTGTCCCTCCACAGGCACAGTAAGTGCCACTGCAGGCAATAGGACCGTTTCCTCAGATGCTCCTAGGCTGTCCCAGGGGATGAAATAGGTCTGCAGGCACTCAGTGTGATCCACGTGGCAGTTCAAACCAGCCCAGTGGCAATGCACTCCCAAAAATGCTTTCCCCAGCACCGGGATGCCTGCCTACAGTCAGCAGTGTCCAGACTGGAGCATGCACAAGTGGGGTGTTCATCATCAGGATCTTGGCAGTGGCCTTGTTAGGGCCTTATATTCCTGCAGAAAAGAGCAATTCCCACGTGCTGCTACCACAAAAGCTGCTCCTCCATGCACAGCCCTGTGTCACTCTGGGTCACCTCTGCTCCCTGTTCCAGAGGCTGGTCTGGAAGAGTTGGAGTGGGCTGGGGAAAACCCTGTGTGCAGCAGGCTGAGTGTTGCTCCTTTATGAAGGTTTTATTTATTTATGGATTTATTTTGCCAAGTCCAGCCTAGCTCCCACCCACCAGCTTGCTGGGTGGTGAGCCGCCAGGACAGGCACATGCAGACAGCCCAGTGACATTTGAAGGAGCAGCGATGGCTCTGGTGTGTTCTGCAGCATGATCACCTGCCCGTGGGGCTGGAGTGCCAATTTTCCATCAAATTAGACTTGAAAAGTCATAAAATTATTGTGGTAGCATCTTCACACTGTTTGCATCACTAAGCATCTGCACGCACAGAGCACAAGGAAGCTGGCGGTCCTCAGGCTGCAGTAGCGCTGATGATCCGGGCATGCCTCGGGGTTCGTGTCCTTACCCCTGTCCCTGTTCCCCTCCCTGTCCCTGTCCCCGCTGCTGCTGGGGTGGGAAGGAGCTCAGCAGGGCTGTGCTGCCAGTGCAGCAGTGAGGGGAAGCTCTCCTGGGGCAAAGCCCCTCTCCACTGCAGCACACCCAACACAAACTGCTTGGAGAGCTGCGTCAGGGAGGAGGACAGCAGCCCCGGCTTTTCTTCCTGAAGCCAGCTGGCCCAGATCGAGCGCAAAAAAACCCCAGCTTTCCGAAAAACAGCATCGTCTCGAGCAGAACCGGTGGCTGTGAGGCGGCGGCGGGGGGAGGAAGGAAGGAAGAAGGGGCCGGGCGCTGCCGGGAAGCCAAACGCTCTCGGTTTGGCCAGCTCCCCCCGGCAGCCTGTGGGATCCTGCGGCTCAGGCTGACACCGGCTGCTGCCGCGGAGATGACTCATGTGTTTCGCAGCGAAGATGATGCTCTCGGTGCAGCCAAGTGATGCCTTCACTTATCTCCCCTCCCCAGGTGCAGGTCCCAAAAGCCTTCCAGTACCTAAAGGGGCTGCAAGAATGCTGGAGAGGGACTTTTTATACAAGGGCATGGAGTGACAGGAGAAATGGGAATGGCTTTAAGCTGAAGGAGGGTAGATTTATATTAGATATTAAAGGGAAATTCTGCTCTGTGAGGGTTGTTGGGCACTGGCACAGGTTTCCCATAGAAGCTTTATCTTCTCCATCCCTGAAAGTGCTCAAGGCCAGGTTGAATGGGGCTTGGAGCAAGCTGGGATAGTGGAAGGTGTCCCTGCCCATGGCAGGATGGGTAAGTAAATGAATTTTAAGGTTCCTTCCAACCCAATCCAAACTGTAACTTTATGAAAACTGCACTGAGGGCAGATGATGGCTCTGGGGGATGGCAAAGCAGGGATTAAGCCTTGCATGAGATCAGCAGCATCACAGCTCCTCTTCTTCATTAGGGGGGAGTTATGTTCCATGCTTTGATAATTTGGGGACATAATTACCCATGCTGGAGTGGGAACTGGGCATCCCCCAGTACTGCTGAGCTGCACCAAGCTGCACCAGAGCTCAGCTGCGTGAGGCACTTGGGGAGTGGGATCAAAGCCGCATATGGGCTGGGGGCCAGTGACGAGAGGAGCAGAGCTGGGGCTGGGTCGAGGGCAGAGGTGTTTCAGTCCAGGCTTTTCTTTCAGTTTATGTTTGATTGTGAAACAAGTTCTTCTGCGGAGGATCTGAGCCTGTCAGTCCTCTTGCTCAGATTGGGTCTAAGAGCATCCTAAAAGGGGCAGCAGCACCCATGGGAGGTCGGGTTTGGAAGCCTAGGTCTGACAGTCAGAGGTGCCAGGCAGTGAGTGTCAGCCTGCCCACTGCCTTCAGCTCCCGGTGCAGGTACAAGCCTCCCCCAAGTTTCCATGTGTAGAGTGTTGTTTGCTCCCCCACGCCAAGAGTTTAGGGTTCTGACTTTCAGTCTGGGGTGAGTCAAACTATCAGAGCAAAATGTAAATGAAATCACTGCCTGTGGCTGGCTTTCCACATGTACCAAATCGTGGGAGCATCCTCAGGGGGAGCAGCCCTGCTCTGAGTGTCATTTGCTACAGGAGGACACAGTCACAGCCCCACTCTCTGGGAAAGACAAAGAGGCACAAAATGAAGAGAAGGGGACAGGGATATTTTGTCAGCAAAACCCCTGCTCCTGCTGCTTCCCTTCTGAGGGCTGCAGATGCTCATTCCAGCTGGGTTTAGCCTACGGCTGAGTATGAAAGATGTTTCAGTTGCTGCTGCAAACAGACTCCTGGTTCATTCCTGTCATTCAGCAATGAGTGAATTCCTTGCTTATTTATCTCATCACTGCACCCCTCCAGGTCCACAAATGTTTCCCCTGATTACCTGATTTCCAACAAACTTCTTTCATTGATACATTACAGAAACCAAAAGGCAAAATGAGTTTGTATATGCACGACAATTTCAATTCTGCCAGCCCTCAGCATCACAGCTCTCCAGCAGCCAGCAAACACCACACTCAGATTGGAAAATCAGCTAAAATCTGATTTTTGTGAGGGTCCCAGTGTGGTTTCTCTGGCTATCAGGTAGCACTGCCCTTGGCTTGGCCATCCCTGCCTTAGTGTAAGGTAATTCTGTTTGCTGAAGCAACTATTGTCCACTTAATTGTCAGGAGGTGGGAACCCTTAGCTAAGCCAAAGACTTTATGAAGCTATAAAAATAAAAAACAGTGAGCAGTCTCGGAAGCCAGAAATGGCATCCTGTGTTCCCCCATTAGGAAGCAGAGAGTTATACTGAGTTTCAAATCTCAGGTCATGTTTTCCAACAGGCAGCTGAGAGCCAGGGTCAGCAGTGACATCTCCCTTAGTGTCAGGTGGATCTGTTACTTCATCATGACTGAATATCCTCTAATGCTTGGGATGGAAAACACTGCAGAAGCCTGTCAGGGGAGCTGGTGGGATGCTGGGAGGGAGCTGTGGTTGCTGGTGGAGTGAAGGCTGCACAGCCACTCTTGGCACACTCTCAGCTCTGGTTGTGGTTTGTGACAATGCCATGCCATGCCCTCGCTGCTCCCAGCCTGTGCCCATGGAGCTCAGCTACATGTGCTCTTTTATTTATAGTCACTCTTCCTGTTGGTGTGTTTGTATGAGCCAGTTTTGGACCTGCTGTGCACCACACACAGAGGACTTGGGAGATGCTCGCAAGCTTCAGATCAGAGCAGTGACCTAAGTCCTCAGGGCTCAGCAGACATCGGGTTCTTGCTGTGCCAGTAAATGTGCCTTGTGGCTGACTGTGCCTTGGCATCCTTGTGATTCAGCCTAAAATACCAGCCATGGGTCCTTTTGCTACTAGAGGAGAGCTGGTGCCAAGCAGCTAGAGGTGCTACTAGAGGTGATGCTGGTGGCACAGGAATGTGTGTCCCTAATCTGCCTCTGGCCATATAGTGATGCTGCTCGGCCTTTTGCTGCTCTGGAGCTGCTCCCTGTGTGGTGGATTTAAAAACCTGTTTGGAACCAGCTCGCTCCCCATGGCTCTCCAGAACAGACCTTTGGGGGCGGGGGGGCGGAGCTGGACCATGCTAGGTCTGTGTGACGGTCTCTTTGTGTGTCAAGGACTCCTGTGTCCCCCAGCATGGCACTTGGCTCAAGCTGGCTTTGGGAATGAACAGCACAAGGGCTGGCATCCCTGCTGCTGTGCTTTATCCCCCAAACTCACTCATTTTAAAGCTGGAGCTGCAAAAATTGCTGATTTCCCTCTTTTAGTAGTGCTTTATTTATCCTGCTTTCTTATTAAGGGCAGGAATTCATTCCCCGCCTGCCGGTTGCTCTGTGGAGTGTCAGTGTTATTTGTGGTATCCCATACAACAAACACCTATTTATAGCTGAGCATTCTTGGAAGGGGTTTTGGTACCTTGTTTTCTGCAGGGAATTTTCTCACTTGCAGGGTACTGCATTCCAGCCTGCACAGGGAGATGTCTGGGTGGAGGCAGAGCACAAGGCAGGTCCATTCCCACATGGATGGTTGATGCCCTCAGCATCTCTCTCCTGACAGTAATTTTCCCAGGAATCATGGCTGCAGATGTGTTATTTTGCTTTCTTGACCTGCCCTGGAAAAACTCCATTTCATTGATCCAACCATTTGGAGCTCATTGCAGGGCTGCTAATGACCAGGTGTAACAGCAGTATTTTAACCTCTGCATTTTCTCCTTGTGCTCAGTGTCGGCATTATAAAGTACCACTTAAAATATAAGCACAGGCAGTCAATTACTTTAATCTTTATTACATCTAAATGTACAGCAGCTACTCCTGAGGAAAAACACTGCATCTGATATTCAGCAGAGTGGGTTTATCTGGGAAACACCATCCCAGCACTTCAGGAAATGACAAAATTCCACCACTTTGAGAAACTCCATCCCACCACTGCACACACCAGCAGAGTTCAGACTCAACAGGGCTCATTTCTCAGGGCACCCACAGCACAGACAACAACACCTCCAGCACCTGACTTCTGATTTTGGAAGGGAGCCACATTCCTCTTACCTCTTAATTCCCCTATAAACTCCACTGTTTGCATGATTTATACCCCATGGCAGACAAGATCCAGGATCTGTGCCCATAGCACCCTCTCATGGATGAGGCATGGATATGGGCAAAGCTGTGGGCTCACCCTGTGCCCCCAAAACTTGGCTGGGGGCTAAGCACCTCTCCACCATGACTTCATGGCGGATCTCCAGCATATTTGGCCATCTCAGGAGAAGGAAGAGGAAGAGCTGCCTGCAACCAATACCAGTCCCAGCTTATCTGCAAGCTAAGTTGCCATGGGAAAACATACCTGGTTAAACACTCCACAAAAAATCCCTGGTTAGACCCTCCACAAGTCTATTTTTCACTTGTGCATTAAACAAACAGGGAATGAGTTTGTCAAAGCTTGGGATGGGCAAGACAGCAGAGGCAGCACTTGTGAAACCCTCCGGATCAGCCAAGGTCGACACTGGTTGCAGTGGGACTTTTCCCTTGTTTTGTGGGTTAGTCATAGGTTGTTTATTTTTTTAGAGATTTTTTTTCTTATTCATCTCTTGCAATCACAGTGGACACATCATTTCACAGCCCTACATGGAAATCCAAGACCAAGGAACTATTTTTAGAGCACAAAATGTCTCCCCTAAATGTATTAACTTTGGAAGAGTAAATATTAAATATGGTCTCATCACATTAGAGGCATTTATGCAGAAGTACAGCACTAGCGGTTTTAATGGTTAGGGGAAATTATGTTATACCACCAGCACTTAATCAAACACAATAAAACAAGGTCTTACTGTAATTCTTTCAGCAGTAAGCTGAAGGAAAATTAATTAATTTCCACATCCGTTGCTGATGGTTTACTGACACTGGGGCGTATTTGACCCATTAGTATTTATGATGGCACTTGCAATACTTATGCAAAACATATAGGGACTAGCATAACATTTATTTTGCAATTAAATTGAAATGATTCTTTGGCTACTCATTCCAAACCGAGGCATTCAGCACCATCTGTGATGAGGATACTATAGGCAAACCCTGAGTGAGCACCACAGGGAAACCCTGTGTGCTCTAACTGCCTACAAATGTACATTTTTAAAAATAGTTTTTTGTGACTTTATTGGGGAATCATTTCTCAGGCTGGGCTGTAGGATGGTGTGGTGCTGCTTGTGGAGCCCCAGTGCCCCAGATCTGTCTGTCCCTGCTCTGTTGAGTGCCTGGAAAACCAGCAGTGCCCTTGTGTCTGGTGGCTCTCCCCTGGTGATGGTGATGGGCAGTCGGGTTGCTGCCTGGGCTTGGTACCCAGGGTTGGGGTCCTGGCCTTGTGGAATTCCCTCCAGCACTTCACTCCTTCCAAAGCCAGCTTGGGGTTTAGAAGGTGTCTGTCTAAATAGAAAAATGTCAGATGTGAGCTGCTGAGCTTTTCTTGGTGAGTTGGTTTTGTTGTCAGCTTGGTTATTTTATCTCCTGTGAAATGGGCTCAGAGGCAACATACAGAGGTGATGCAGTCTTTTCAGCAGCCCAAAATTCTCTCTTCCTTTACTTGCAGGCATTTTTGTTCCATTCCCCATGCCCATTTCCATGATACACCCAGCTAGACCATCCCAGCCATTTCTGGTCTAATGCAGGTGCCAAAAGGCAGGGATGCATCTTCCCAGGAATTTGGCTAGCTCTCTCTTCCGTGAGCCTTAAATATTTTGGAGACAAAATCCTTGCCAGTTTGTAAAGATGGTGCCTCATGTTCGCCAGCATCAGATCTCTGAGATCCATCTGGGCTTGGCATCATCCCCTTGGACATTTTGAGGCTGGGAAAGGGGTTGCTGTTTGGGGTTGGACTGCAATAGGCAGGCTGGCCTTGCTCTCTGCTTTATGGAACTGAACTCCTGAGTATCAACCTGCCTAGAACAGGTGAAAAACTTGATAAAGAAGGCAACTCTTGAACTGGCTTTTTGACAAGTTCATGCATGTTGCTATGGGCATCACACCGGCACCAAGGGAGTGTACGGAACAGGCAGGAGTTTGAGTTCATCACTGGGGTGCCTGGAGAGCTGTGAGCAAGAACACAGCCCAGTAACAAAAGTCTTAGTTTGCAATAAACTAATCTGTTGCCTTTTTATTGAAGAGCTAAATGTAAGGCCATGGTAGTTGGCTCCATCCCCCAGAAAACTCATCTCAGATGAATGGTTTTCCTCCATCTTCACTGTGCACTGTGACCTGCCTGATTAATCACTTCACTAACAAATTGACAGAAGTATATCTAATAAATAGCTCATCTTCCTTCAGCAGCTTGGGCACTTGGGCAACTTTACAGAAGAAAAATGTGCCAGTAAATGCCAAAAGAGATAGAAGAGCCATTCCTTGATGACTCAAATATTTGCTGAAGCAAGGCAGCACCCTTGCTTGTGGGCTCCAAACCCGCCAAGCATGCACAGGAAGGTGTGGAACCCATTCAAAAAAGCAAAAAAGCTGTGTGATGGACCCTGTGCTCCCACCACACCCCACAGGTGGAGGGTCAGGCCCTAAACCGCAGCCCATAATCCGCAGAATCAGAGAATGGTTTGGGCTGGAAGGGACTTTAGAGATCATTTCATCCCAATGCCCTTCCATGGGCAGGGATGCCACTCACTAGATCAGGTTGCTGGTTGGTATCAGCAGGATACAAGGAGAGTCTTACAAACAGGAACACATTGCTGAAGTATTTTGGATTTCACAGCTTGCTTTTGCTCCCATGAATAGCAAATCTAGCAGTGTGTTTCCCTGCCTGTTACACCAGCTCCTGGCGCAAGAAGCTGTTCCTCTGAGCATCCTGTCTCGCAGCAGGACTTCCTCTGCGGGCTTTGCTCCAAGTCTGCAAAACAAGACTTAAACCTCCTCAAGAAAGGTGGCTACCTTGAATCATACAAACTTTGAGGCATGGGGAACTTTGTGAACATCCTCTTGCTTGGGCTTGCCCTTCCAGCTGTGACAAATGTCTCCAGCTGTGTTTCCCAAGAGCTGGCTGAGATTTGGCAACGGAAATGTCAATGGAAATGCAATGGAAGTTGGAAAATTTGCTACTTACAGGCAGAGTGGCTGCATCAGCTGGACCAGCCCTGCATCCCCACAGAGCTGCATCCCTGGGATGAGCTTGCTCTGCGTGACTATGCTCACTACACCGACACGAGGTACACAGAAAACACCGCTTTATTGACTGCATTTGCCAACACATTGAGGAATGCAAAGGGTTTTTTTCATAAGCAATGGGCCATGGTCCCAATGTGTATTAAAGCATACACTGTATCTAAACAGGATGAAAATAATGGCAGACAGAGCTATTCCAAGGCAACACAAATAGCATGCATAATACAGTCTCACACAGAACGAGTTTGATAACATTATATTGCTTTAAGGATTAACTAACATGGAAAATGTACAAAAAGGAGAAATAGGTTTCTGCATTAATGAAAAATACATTTTTTTCTCTACAAAGGAATTTCTAATACAAGAAAATAAATATTGCAACATAAGCCAAAAATAATTTAAAATTGCTCTTTTCAATATATTTTCAATATTTCTCTTTTGTATTAACAAATGGCACATCACGTTCTTTGAAACAAAGAAAACAGAAGGGTTTCTCCTCCTGCGACATTCATATCGTTTCCTGTAACTGATGTGAAGTGGGTTGTTTTGAATGTGGAATGGTGCAAACTGCAGGGGATTTCCTTAAAGAACAACCAAACCTCATGCCCTGCCCTGCCCTGTAGCAGCATCTTCCCACATCCTGCATCCCTCTTGGCTCCATTCTGCATCTGACCTTGGGGCAAGCTCCATGGGACAGCAGGCATCCCAACCCCATAAAATAGGTGCGAGCAGGAAAAAAAAAAAAAGAAAAAGGAAAAAATCAAAAGATGGGTGTGGGGAAAATGGGAGTGTGGAATGGGAGCTGTCCTGGGGAAACTCCCCAAACCATCAGGGCTGGGGCTGGTGTGAGGCTGTGCTCCATCAGGGAATGATGCTTTCTGCATCCTCATCTTGACAGCAGCTGCTTCTCCAAGGAAACAGGTGCTCTTACAGTGCAAATGTCAATTCCTGCAGTTTATACATCTTAAAAGATAACATTTCTGTACTAAAATAAACCTTTTTTTTCTTCTCTTTCTATTCATTTCAAAATACATTTACATTAACATCAAAAATATTTTCCTTGTGCATTTTCTCTCTAGAACACCAGACTCACCTGCTCTGAGGACACTCCAGGCAGGGATGCTCTGGGGTGGCTGCAGCCATCCTGCCATGGTCCAGCCCTTGCTTAGCCCCACAGCTCACCAGAGCCCTTTTCCTCCTCTCAATTCCCTCCATCCCATTCTTCTCCCTGTGTCCCACCAGCTCCCTTAGCTCTTCCTCCATCTCCTGATGGCAAAACACGATGCCTGATGTTTTGGGAGTGTTTCAAACTGTGTTATTGCCCAATGCTGGAGGTGCCAGGTCGGTTGTTCTTTAAAGTCTCCCCCTTTTTGCTTTCCTGTACTGAGAAGACAAGTAGTGCAGAAGCTGATGAATGGAATTGTGTACAGTGAAATTTGTGGATTGCTTTTTTTTTTTAACCATAATTGAGTGAAGCACACTGAAGCAAGATTCATTAAAAGGCAGCATATTGATTATTGTTATGACTTGTATACTAAGATACTGGAGCTAAAGCTAGCAAGCCTGATAAGATAAACTAAGTCCTATTTACTGTATTTAACATTATCTGAACATACTGAGCCTTAATTAATGAGCAGATTTTCATTTCCAACCTCAATGGATTATGCTAATTTATAACAAAGGTGGCTCCTGTTTTGTTGGTATTTTGCTGTTTGTTTTCTTTTTTTTTTTTCCACTAATAACTTGTGTCACGTTTTTCCCATCTGAGCAAGACTCCTTCCCAGGCACGGTCAGTCTCAGCCAGGTGAGTGTTGGGCTTAGGCAGGGCTGGGCATCCCACCCAAAGCCCCCACTGCTCGCCGTGTCTGGGATCAACTGGGCTGTCATCGCTGATCTTTGCTGCAATTTTATCAATAATAAGGACTTTGGAAGGCTGATAAAGATGATGATCTACTCTAAAACATCAATCGAAATAGTCTCAGAGTTTCAAAAAGAAAGCTCACAGTGAAATGAGCAAAAAGCATCGGAAACCAAAACAGCAGGATGCGGTCTCGGAGCAGCAGCATCCCTCGGAGCAAGCTTGGAACCTAATGCCGCAGCAGTGTGGTATGAGTGTGTCTTTAGTCCTTGGTTGCTAAATAACTTCCAATTTTTTTTCATAATGACAAGTTTCCGGTTTCTGGCTGTGCTGCTTGAGTGTCAAAATATTTCTTTGGCATCCACAAAATTCTTTGACTGATTGGTTTGACAATTGCAAGGTTTTTTTGTTTAGTGATGGGTTTAACCGGTTGCAGAAGTGTCCCAGGTTTGGGTTGGTTTTGTTTTTTTTTTTTTTAGTTTTTTTTTTTTAAACATTTTTTATTTTTAAAAAACAACAACAACAAAAGTTTCAGTGAATTCCTTTTTTTTTTTTTGTTCCCTGAGCTCACACTGGGGTCACTCCAATAAAACACGTAGCATGACTTAACTGTGACCTTTGAAGCCAAAACCGAAGTAATGGTGCAATTAAGTGCAAACATGGAAATTCGCCTGACTTATAGGTAACATGGGCTTTTAAACAACATTTAAGGCTTATTGGGGACATTTTATGCATTAAATTATTGTAATATTTATAATGTCAGCTTCTGTGAATCACCCCTCCACAACGAGTCAACAGCTTGTAACCAGGATTTAAGGTTAAAAAAACCAAACCAAAACAAAGGATGGAGAGGAATAAATTCACCATTTCTATTGTAGCATTTAGTAGGAAAACACAATGGTGGTGGCAAGGGTTGTCATTTCCCCTCAGTGACGGCACATTTGGCCTTGGGGCCATGGTTTTGGTGTTCAAGGGGGATTTCAAATGTGCTGCCCTGGCATGGTGAGACCGTGGCAGCATTGGAGAGAAGCACGGGCAGAAAAAATCGCTCAACCTCCCGGGTTACACCAACCCTGACTCCCCACGGTAGTTTTAAAGGATGCTTTCTTACTCCATCCTGCCCCACATTCCCATTTTTCACTTTCATTCACCTGAGTACATCACTTCAGTGTTTCTAATAACCTCAACAGGGGCACAGACAGGGAATAATTTTGCATCCTGGCCCCTGGACGGATCCCAACCAGATGGAAAGGTGAGGGGAAAAATAATGACCAAGGGGTTTTCTTTCCCTAAAAATAGAAATGTAACATTGCTCTCTTCCACCCCAAGCGTTTTCCTCCAACAAGCTTTTTGTGCTTTAGTCATTATTTATTTTATAATCGCTTATTTTGCTTCCTTGTCTCCACACACGCAGGTGGGAATTTCCCCTCCCACAGCTGGCCACTGCCAGACCCTGTACTCGCTCCCTGCTCTGAGGGCAACTGTCCCAGGCAGAAATCTGCCCCTCATTAAATAATGCCCATAAATTGAACTGTCATCCCTGCAGAAAGCACGGGTACCGGCACCCTCTACCCCCTCAGCACCCTCGGCTTCGGTCCTGGCAGGTGCCAGCTCGCATTCCCGGGAAGTGGGGTCTGGCAGGGAGCTGGGGAGGGGCCACTGCTGTCACAGTCATCGATGTTGGTGAAGCTGAAGCTGTATCTCAGGCGTATCGAGAAGAGAAAGACAACAGTGCCAAATTTCCAACTATATACACATATTAAAAACCCCCCTCGCCGTGATACCAGGCAGAAATTGGACATGGCAGTTGGAACTGGGTTGAGGCCTCATCGAGCTGGCGTGGTCGGAGGAGTTAGGATGCCAGGATGCTCATCCTGACGATGTCCTCGCCGGCCGCGTCCAGCTGGCCCCGCTGCGCCCGGCCGCCGTGGGACTCCCCATCCGAGTCGCTCATCTCGGCGTCGGAGAAGTATCCGTCCGTGTCGGCGTCGAAGCGACGCAAGGGAGCTCCGCCAGCGCCATCGGCCTTGGGGGGCTGCGACCGCCGCGCCCCCCGGCCCTCCTTTGGTAATTTGAACCGCACGATGGTTTTGGGGCTACCTACGGAGTCAGGCACTTTGGCCGCGGGGCTGGGCTCTGTCTGAGCGCAGCGCGGCGTCTCCTCCTCCTCCTCCTCCTCCTCCTTGCTGACGCAGCCCCGTGTCCTGGCAGGGGGGTGAGGCTCGCTGGCTTTCTGGAGAGAGCCCTTCCTGGACGCCTTTTTGGCCTCGCCCGTCCCTTTGCGGTCGGTGGGAAGCTTTGCTGCCCCTTTTTCCGACTTGCTCGGTCTGGAATCCAGAGCGAAGGGTTTGGCGGGATCATCCAACAGGTTGCTGGCATTGTTAGTCCAGGGCTCTGAGCCCTCTGGGTGGCCCCCACCCACTGCAGAGGGGCTGCTCCTCAGCAGCTTTTTCTTAGTGTTCGTTCTTGTTCTGCTTTTCACTTTCTTTGTGGCCTCACTCTGCCTGAATGGGGACCTGAGGGAATGATCCATCATGAAGCTCAGCAAGGTCTCCTCATCCTGGAGGAGCTCCTCAGAGAGGCCAGGGGTGCTGTCCTCGTGGTGGGCGTTGTTGAGTGACCACTCACTCATTGCCATGTTCTCCGTGGTGATCTGCACTGACTGTGCCAACCAGCTGTTGAAGAAGGTCCCATCGATGGGGAAGGAGGTTGACAAGCCTGGGAAAAACAAGAGTGGAAGATTCAAAAGACAGCAACAGCCATGTTGCCCTCTATCATCATCACCAACTCTACCAAAACTCCCTAGCAAAGGGGAAACACTTGAAAGATCAACTATAACACACCACACCCGGACACACAGGAGGGTTTACTCCAGCACACATCCAGTGCTGAATTTGTGGGGTTCACTGAGGTCACAGCACAACAACCCAAGCAGTCCCTCACATCCAACTCCGCAAACCTTCCTGAATCCAAACCAAGCACCTTCCTTCAGTGAAGATGACAAGCAATGACACATCCCAGCACAGGTGGAAACATTCTTGTGCAAAGGCAGAAGACAAACGATTCAAGTGTAAGTTGAAAAATGTGGTGACAGAGCAGGACTTGTGTCCAGGCAAGGGGTGACAGGTTCCCCAAGAAGCAGCTGCTGCCAGGTCACCACCAGAGCCAAGCAGCCAGTGTGGTGATGGGACCACTGCTACATCTGCACGTCTGAAAATATCTCAAAAGGTGTGGAAACTGAAGAAGATGAGCAGAGATGAAGGCAGGAATGGAAAAAGCTGAAAAACTTTGATAATGATCACTGAGAGCAAGAGTGAGCACTGTGGGTTGGGCTAATTGAGTCCAATAAGCAGTGGGAAAGGTGCACCCTTAGACAGGCACAGGCAGTTTTAATCTCTGAAACAGAAACCCACAGGTTCAACATCTGAGTTGGTTTCATGGATGGAGGAAAAATGAGGTTTGATTTTGGATTTCAGGAAGAGCTTTCCTTTGAAACAGTCAGTCTAGCAACAAAGAGGGAAAGAGCAGTGGCCTGGGCAGGGTGACTCACACCCACAATGTTTGCTGGTAGCAGTGACAGCTTTGCATCACCCTCACCTATGAACAGCAACACAGGCTGTGACCCTGCAACTCCTGCAACTCACCAGGGCCCTTTTGGAGCAGACAGCACCCCATCTGGACACCAGCCCAAGGCAGGGAAGGTGAAGCAGGAGCAGGGATGAACCTAAGGTACTGCGTAGTACCCAAACACCAAAGAGCCCAAGCTTTGCGGGTAAGGACACTGCCCAGCTCACCTTCCCCAGCCCTTCTCTGGTGACAGCAGCCCCAGTGGATGCTTCAAACCATTCACAAAATTCAGGTTACAAGACCTTGGTGAAGCTTTGGGTCAGCTGCCTGGTTTCCCAAGCTCATAGCAATGCAGCTTTCCTCTGAGATTCTCCAGCCTTCCATTGTTTGCTGGAATTTGCCCCAAAGAACCCAAAACTTCTTTAGGAAAGAACACAGCAGAGACAGAATGATAGCAAAAGCCCCACTTCCCAAGGTCCTAGAACCCAACAGCTCCGAGATGACCAGAAAGAAGCAGAGTCAGGTGAGCAATGTGCAAAGCAGAGCAAGGCAGGGTGGTCCAGACTGCCAGACTGCCCACAGAAGGGCTCTGTACCCCCTCTCCTGAGAGCCCCACAGGACCAGTGCTCCCCTGTGCCCCTGTGGGGCAGCTGGGAACACATGCGCTCATCACCTTCTGCCTCTGCTGGTGGAGGTGGCAGCACCAGAGGAAGTCAAGCAATAACCCAATTCCATGTAAAAACCACATGCAGGTGTCACAGACCTTGTCCAAAACAACTTTTTTATTCTGTTTCTTTTTCTTCCCCCAGCCCTGCCTTCTGCTGTAGCCAATGGGGATAAGCTGGAGGTGGTTGAAGCATTTGTGGGGCCAGGCTCCTCATCCTCTGAGCAAATTCAAGAGATGGATGCACTTTGTGCCTGACTCTTGGATGTTCCTGCACCACTAGCACAACCAGCATGACCATATATGCCATGGACAGTCATAGCCCACGTGCTGTACTCACTGCTGCTGCACAGCACAGAGGACATGGGGGAGCAGCCCTACCATGGGGTGGGTAAGTCTGATTTTATCACCTGAAAGTAAAATCCCGCTCCAGCAGGACATCACAGGTTTTGTAACACGTTCTCCCAATCCTGGAGCTACGGGGGGAATTTTAAATCCCCTGCCCTGCCAGTGAGCATGTTTCTGACCCAGTCTCCCTAGTATAATTCAGGCTGATTCCCACAATGAAGAGATGGAAGGTGTAACTCTACTGTGTACATGCAGGAGGGATCAGGGGCTGGAACTCTTAACCCTGCTCCCCAAAACAGGGAGCCTCCAGCATCACGGGTCAACTCTGAGCCATAAAATCAGACTTACCCAGTTGTCCCAAAACAGTTTCGTTGACCGATTTCCTTTTCTCTGTCTTCTCAGGACTATTTTTTCTACCATCTCTTCCTTTCCTTCTTGGGTCACTTTTCTTACCCTTTGTCTTCTTCCCAGTTTGTTCTGGCATTTTTTAGAAAGAAAGGAAAACGCCGTGTGAGACGAGGCATCAGGGATGCTGCAGTGAGCAAGTTCCTCTGGGCCACCCCTGCAGTGGAGAACCTGGAGCAGACCTGCAAACAACTCCAAGCCAAAGGGAGGACAAGGGCCATTCTTTGGCCAGCTGAAGGCTAAGGCCTCTACATGTTAAGAAAATCTGAATCCTGTAGGTTATATAAAAAGGAGATTTTAGCCTTGGATAACTTAGGAGTGGCCACAGGAGAAGCCCCAGTGAAGGCAGGGGACTTGCTGGAGACTCTGCAGCAATGGCCCTGGACCAGGACTTTGGGGTAAGGATCCACAAGGGAGTAACCCCAGATCCTGCTCGGATACCTTCCAGGAGCCATGGTGACCTACAAATCTGGTGCTGTGTCACCCATCACTAACAAGAGCATCTCCAGAAAGGAGACTGGAGATGCACAGCCAGACTGACAGAGGAAAGGTACTAACAGTTTTAAAGCCAACCTTGATTTGACCTTTTGGCAAAACTCTCTTGCCAAAATGATATAGGTACATGAAGGAGGAAAGACGACCAGGATCGCCTACGGAATGACAGGGATCTAACTCTTAGCTACACAGACATTCAGCTAAAAATTAGCATTTCCTAAATGGCTTTGAACTTCTACTGGATTTATTCCTCTTGGGTAAACAGGACAAACACCCTATAAAAGTACAAATTGTATTGCCAAGTAAAATATTTCCAACAGTCTTTACTTACTCTGTTAGGTCATTCTCCCCCAGAAGTCCATGCTAAAATTTCTATTAATTTTCAGAGAGGGAAGGATACTGCCCTTGAACCAAAATGCGGGTGGCTCATGGAAACTGAGGTGGGACAGGCAGCTTTTCAGAGTCCAGCCCAAACAATGATCTTAAGGAAGAAATCCGTTTATTGTGTTAGCCAGCAGCAAATCTTCAGCCGAGAGGCCATGGGGTGGACGGGTCAGAGGGAATAACCTCGGCTCCCCCCCTGCTGCAGCAGTGGAAATGTACTGGGTGAGCAGGGGAGGGAATTTGCATTTCACCTGCCTGAGTCTGAATTAACAGAGGATTTACAGTCCTGGAGTTGCCAGCCAGGAACCCCTCCTGACCAAAGGACTTACAGAAAGAAAGAAATGCAAAAGCTAATTTGGTATTTGCTACGTTCCTGCCAAGTAATGGGAGGAAGGCAGACACATTTTTCACTTCGCTTACAAAATCAAAATCTAACTTTGTTTAGACAGCAGAATGGGGCTAAAGAGAAACCCGAGCAGCACTTTTTGAAGAGGAACCTGTCAAAATAGTAGCCATGTTTCAAAGCCAGACAGTGTTTACTTTCCACTCTGTGCAAGAAAAATACAAGGAAGAGAGGAGGGTTCATTTTACATGGGCAGTTCTCACTGATTTTATTAAGAATCTCCTGCTTAAATGATCATTTGACAGTGGGAAAAATAAACCCCTCCTGTTCTGAGTTTTGTGTGGGAGTCAGTCCAAAAAAACCTTTGTGCCAAAACCATCTTTGGAACAACCCCAACAGATCTCGTTTGATGGCTACTGTAACAGCAGTTAAAAACTGGCCTTATCCTGGTGAAATAATGGAGACTTCTTCCTTTCTCCTAGGAACCCCAGTTATGGAGAGCATCCTGGTCTAGAGCTGTGGGGGAGAATGCTACATGGAACCATCCCCCACTTCCAAACCAGTAAGTGCTTGGTAATGCTGGAAAATGCAACAGTGAGTTATCCAAAGCTTTGGTTCCACTGGATGCCGAGTGTCTGCTGCTCCTGGTATGGTCACTTGGCAAGAGAACTCCTCCTGAGCTCAGGACACTCTATACTGGTGCTGAAACGCACTCGGGTCCCTAATGTCACCCTGGAATTAAAAGGACCCAGATGCCCAAACCACCTGGAGATTCCAGGACCAAATTCCTGGAGCTGTGCTGTTTCCCTGGCAGCAAGGACTCGTGGGGGCTGGGTCCCAGAGGGAGCAGTCAGTCCTTGCTCAGGCCCAACCAGTAAGTCCATCCTGGGAGAGACAAGCAGCTCAGCTCAGTCAGTTCAGAGTGGAAAAGGAAAACGCAAACGCCAGCCAGGTGGGGCAGGAGAGAAGAGCAGCTGTATCACAAGGTCTGAAGTGATCCCTGCACACCAATTCCCACCAGAGCCACCCTCCCATTGCGTGTTTGTCTTTGATCACTCACCTTTAGGCAGAACAAACATCATGGGAACAGCAGCCACGATGTTCTCAAGTTCACTCAGAACATTTTTGGGAAGGGCAATCACATAGTACCAGCACTGGGCAGTGCAGACAACCCCAAAACACCACCACCAGAGCCCCAACACAGCTCCCCATCATTGGCTGGCATCTGGACTCCACTGCTGAGGCTCCAGCTCACCCACTCCAGCTCTCCCTGGGAGGAACTGTCAGCTCCCAACCCACTGCTGCATCAGAGAGAGGGTTGGACATGTACCCCCATGACATTTTGGGGAACACTGGTTGCCAAGGGCATTTCCAGCTATATAACACCTTGTTTGCAAGAGAGGTGAGCTTAAAACCCTTCCTGGCAAACTACCCTGTGCCTATCTCCTTCTGAGAGCTGCAAATGCTGGACTGGGTTTGCCTAGATGAACTAAAGGGCATCCTGAGGTCCCCTATGATGCCTCCCACAGGGGAGAACACCCACAGAATTTAGCAGTGACAGCACATGGCAGGTGGTACGTGCCAGGGGATGGATGTGCAATGTGGGGTCTCCAGTTGGTGGGAACACCATCTGTGTGTGTTCAGGCTGGTGACCTGTACCTCTGGATCAGTAAGCAATACAGAATGTGACAGGGACTAGGATTTACAGGACCCACATCACCCCAGAGCACACCCTGGGGTCCCAGCTGTCCCCCATCGCTGCCTGGCTTTGGCTATCAAGAGGCATTTGCAGGGGCCTGAGTCACAGGCATCTCAACATACACATTCCTCAGCCTCCAAAACTTCAGTCAAAGGAGACTTTTGTCAAGGAAAGCTCAGCCCAGACAGTTCCTGAAGAAACCCCAACCATGTGATGGCTTCAAACACAACTCCAAAGCCACAAACACAACAGCCGTCGGAAGTGGCTGCCAAAGCACCAGATGCTGCTGCTGGAAAAACTGTTCTGCAGCCACGGGGTCTGGTATGCCCTGCCACCGGAGGCAAAGGAGGAGAAGGAGGAGGGAGCAGGAGGTGTGGGCTTCGGCACTGCTTGTGAGAAAGGAAAAAAAGTAGGACAAAAGGAAACCAACTTTATTTCAGCTCCTTAATAAAAGTTGGCAGAGGCTTTGCATACAGCAGCATGATCTCCACTAATGGGTATGAGAAGCGGGGAGCTGCAGCTGATCAGAGCTAAAGGAGCTGGTCTCCTGGAGCAACAGACCCCCCACCAGCAGCTTAACCCTTGATTCTGGACAGAACACTCAAAGGCATCTGCAAAGAGCCTGAAGCAGGGCTTCCACCCTGTGCAAGGGAGCCAGCTGCAGAGCAGCCCCATGCCCATGATGTGCTATCTCCTCCCAAGCAGTCCCAGCTCACAAAAGCCACCAAATACTGTCTTAGCATCCCCACCTAAGCAAACGCTTGGTACTTCTGACTGATTTCCAGGAAGGGGAGGATCAAGAGGGATCTGTGAAAACAAACAGCCCCAGCACTCCAGTCACCCAGAGTCTGGTTTTATTGAGTGTTTCTGAGTCAATGTATTAACTATGCCAAAATAACACATTAGGAGAGGAGGCAACTCTGGCTTCCCTGGTGCAGGGAGCTGGGGCACACAACTTGGCTTCAGAGGACAGTGGGGACCAGCATCTGTGAGAATGAGCTCTGGGAAGTGGTACTGACCTGGGTAAAGATCGTTCTCAATAAGCTTCATCTGGAGATGGAAGATCTGCTCCTGCAGTTTACAAATGGTGTGTTTCATTTTCTCCCGTCTTGTCACCATGTAACAGAGATTTCTAACCTACAGAAACACGAGAAAGAGTCTCTGGTTCAGGCACAGTCAAAGCAGGTCCCCTCAAGTTGTGTTGCTGCTCCTGCTGCCCAGGGAAATGCCCACTCCCTGGGATTCCATCCTTTTCACCTCACCATCATCTATGATGCACTCCTACCAGGGCCCTTTGGGTGAGCCAGGGCTAGCAGCGAGGGCTCTTGATCCAAACTATGTGATACATATGGAAAAACCATGCAGTGAATAATTCCAAGCCTAAACGTCTCTGTCCTGTTTCCAACAGCCAGGACCCCACGGTGGGCAAGGCAGGCTGGCTGCCTTATCCAGCATGGGCACTGGCAAGTCTCGGGGGAAGGGAAGATGCTATACAAGGAGCATTACAACACAGCTATGCAAAGGTCCAGCTCCAACCACCCGAGCATTGTGCTGAGTCCTTGGCCCAGCAGCTGCATCATGCACGTGTCCTGTTCACACCTGACATAGCCACCTGCACAAGCAAAATGCCAAATTCTATGAAGCACCTTGGTGCCCTGAGTCAATGCACCAGTTCTCATCCACAAGTTGCACCAGTTCTCATCCACAAGTTGCAGGGAGGGATAAACCCTGTTCCCACAGCCAGCGCAGGGAAGGGGATGTCAGAGCCTCACAGAACTGCCCTAAAGCAGATACCAGGAAAAACCATAGAAAATACAGCAAAATACCCTGGTGATACTGGCCCAGGTGAGCAGCTGGAGCAGCTCCCTACCTCAAATCTGGCCCCTCCAGATGGTTATTCACACTTGCTCCACATCTACCTGCAAATCACTGGTGCATTTTGTCCCAGTTCAAGAACTTTCATTAACCATGGCAGCGGGGTTGGAACTAGATGATCTTTAAGGTCACTTCCAACCCAACCCAACCCAACCCAACCCAACCCAACCCAACC
>VZTN01006700.1:418887-464105 GCA_013400515.1 Erpornis zantholeuca | reverse complement strand
CCAACCCAACCCAACCCAACCCATTCTATGATTATCTGAAGCTCTAAACACAAACAGCAAAGCACAAAATATAACTGCTCACATGAGCCAGTGCAGCAGCATGACAGAGCTACTGCTGATAATCACTCCCAGCACCTGGCACTCAATGAGTTTCAGTGCCATGCTTTTGCCAGCCCCATGTAAGGGTGGCTGGAGAGCCTGGCACTGCTGCCACAATGGACATCAAGGCTTTTGGAGCAAGCAGAAGCTTTCAGCTGCAGAGCAGAAAATGCTAATGGCAGCTAACAGGATTTGACAGCATTTACGCAGCTTTCTGATGCTCTGAAAGAGCAAAGCTGCCTGTAATAAGGTAAGGAGGAGGTGACCTGAATAGAGGAACATGCACATGGGTACGTCCACACTCACGTGACCCTGATGTCTTCAACTCCTTCCCCTCCTCATGCTCAAACCTTCCTCTGCAGGGAATATTTCCAGGCTTGGGGGACTGCCTCAGTGAGGCCAGGAGCCTTTGTGGCTCTCACAGTGACAGAGCAAGCCAGGACATTGTCCCATGCTTACCTCATATCTGCCACCAACGGCTGTGAGGGCAGCAGGACAACTGCAGCCAACCCCTAATATTGTCTCACCTAAGGACAATTTGTGAATGTTTAGAATAAAAGGAAAAAAAGCTGCTCTTTTTTTTTGTTGTTGTTGAATCCCCTAACTGTAAATACAAGGCAGGGAGATATACAGTGTATTTTACTATTTTATCTTTTTTTCTTTCTGGATTGGAGAAAACATCAAACTATTTCTTTATGAAGAAAATAACTGCTTCTGGCAACCTGAATCTCCAAGTGTTTTGCGGTGTCTCTTCTCTATGGTTTGATATTCCTGGAAGAAAACATTACTTTAGCTTTGCTTAGAGACTGCTGGTATTTACCCACACTTACACAGCTCAACACCACCCAGTGCTGCTTCCCCAAGCCAAGTTTAGATGCTGGTGTGAAAGCCTGGAAACCACAGCTTTTTGTTAAAGCTAATTTAAACATCCAGTCCTTGGAAAAAGCTTTAATAAAAAGGCAAAGAGGATTAAAAAAGGCCAAAAATAAAATGGGGGTACTGTATTAGGGTTCCCAGGTAATAGCTTTAATTGCTGACACTGTGAAGTGCAGAAATGACAGGGGTTAAGAAATGACAGAGGGAGCCACCATCACTCTGGCTGTCCCCATGTCATCTGCTCTCTGCTTCTGCCTCCCCAGCTCCTGGATCCTGATACCATTATCAGCCCCAAAATCACTTCTGCCAGATTTACTGCTGAAATTGCTAATATCCAACATGATGTCCTGTGGACACCCTCTGGAAGCCTTCAGAGCCTTCCAGGCTCCTTGCCTCTGACCCCAATTTGATGTGACTCCTCACTATTTGTGAGTGAAACAGGGTGGCTGTGACCTGCCAGGTGCTGCCAGGCAGGATCAGATACCTGGGATGCACTGGCAACAATTAGATTTAAACCCCTATCACCCATTTGAGCACTGGACTTTGATCCGACTGGTGTTTATTGTTCCACTCTTGGAACCAGAATAAACAAACAGCTCTTCCAGGGCCAGGCAGTGAAACCTGGCAGGGAGTTGCTAAGCAGAGGCTGAATGCTGATGGGAACATGCCACAAAGCCTAGAGGCAACTCTGGAAAATGAGAAATCTGGTAAAACACGTAGTTTTGACACAAAGAAATCAAAGAGAAACTGCCGTGAGCAAAGCATGGCACCCAGGGATGCACAGTGGTTCAGTGAAGCTGGAAAAGCCAAGCTGGGAGCAAGACAAAGCAGCAGGAGGCAAAGCAACCTGATTTAGATATACAACATAGAGAAGATGAGGGGAAAAAGTGAGTTGAACTTGTCACCCTCGGATCAGGCAGATGCAGCCTGTTGCTAAAGACCCACTAAGGGTGGCACCAGCCCAGCCCAACACAGAGATGGAAACGTGATGCAGTAAAGGCAGGAACAAAGCAGGGATAGCCTGGCAGAGGGATGGCAATGATGACCACAGGGATGAAGTCCCAAAGGATCACAGAAAAGAGACCAATAGCTTCAAACCCAACTATTTTTTCACAAGAGAAGGCTCTACAGCTCCAGGAACTGCATGAGAGGTGGGTGCAGCAAGGGACCAAAAGGTGGGTCCAAAGCTGGTCAAAAGCTGAACCCCCGCCTGGACATGAACACAGTGCCCACCCACACCGCCCTTCTCCCCACAGGTTCAGTTACACCACAGCTTGAAAAGAGGGTTCAGGGACAGGCAGGGGCAGCATCTCCATCACCTTCACCTCCCAGGGAGCAGCATGTCACCTACAGCACCCTCAGCCCCTGCTCAGGGAACCACAGCACCACATCCACCAAGTCAGAGCAATGCTATTTTCCTCCTTTTCTTCTTCCTTGCTCCTGGAGTCTCCCTGAGCTCCTCCACGGCTTTTGCACCCTGGGTGGGTGGTCAAACAGGGACCTGGGCAAGGGCCATGGATTCACCCCACTGGCAGGAACACAAGAGAGGGGACCTGGCAGGGCTTGGGTCTTAAGCAAAGGAGGAGAAGGAGCTTGGGCTGTGCATGCCAGGCGTGGCATCCCTGCCCTGCCTGTCCCTGTCCCACTGCTGCCCTGTGCTATGCCCAGGTGCCTCTCCAGCAGCAGCACTACTGCACCCATCCCCTCTCTGCCATGCAGGTTCTGCATGTGCTTCTTCCCCTTGCTGCTTCTTGCCTTCTCTGCTGCTCCTCCTCTCTGGCCTCTGCCCATCCCTGCTCCTGCCCTCTGTGCAGCCATGACAGCCAAATCCACAGGCAGCTGCACAGTGTGGCAGCAAGCCCAGCCCAGAAAGCTCTGGCACCACTCAGGCACTGCTGCTCCATCAATGCTCCCTCTCACCCAAAAAGCTGCCGTGGAGGCCACTGCTCCTTTTGCTGTGGATGGGAGGACTCAAGGATGTCCTGCACCACTGGGAGCTGCAGGTGCCTGCATCCTCCATCTGCATCCTCTGGCCTGGCTCTCCTCTGCCAGCAGCTCCCCAAGGAGCTGACCCACTTTTGGCTGCAGCAGGGCAGGGGATGCCCAGTCCCACTGGCCCTGCTCTCGCTCTGCCTTTCACTCATCTTTGATGTTTAATGTAAATAATGATGTGTTCCCAAGCCTTGCTGCTGGAAAGCATCTGAGAGGCAACACACTATAATTTTGTGGTTTGAAACTATTTAGGTATAGTGGACATAAACTGCAGCATCATCTGCCTCCCATCCACCAAGCCCTCCCAAGGCACCTCTCCCTGCAGACATTTGTTCTTTTGAACCCGCATCTGAGACCAACACTAACTTATTCCATCAGTGTCAGTGTTTTGGCAGTGATAATGTACACACACTGAGCACTGTTATGTTTCTGAATGAAGAAAGAACAAAACTGTCAGGGGAGTCAAAATGAGTTGGGGCTTGTGCTGTCTGTGGGTGCCAGCATACATTACAGTGGCCCTGAGAGAGCACATGGGTACACCACTGAAGAAGAAGCTGTACTCACCCTCTCCAGGTCTTGCCTGAGGTGCATGAAGAGCTTTAAGCGTCGGTAGAGAACATCCTGCTCTTGCTGAGCCAAGTTGTCCACTTCATCTGTTTTTGGTGTTAGCAGCGGTTTGTTGGAGTTTGCTTTCCTCTTCAGCTTCCAGTACTGGTAAACAAAATCCACCAGTGATTCACTTAAGTCAAGGTTCTCTGCCACCTCTGAAGGCTTCACGAGCTCATAGAAGTCCTCCTCCAGCTGCTGGAGCTTCTGCTTCCGCAGCGTGACCTTCTCCAAGTCCAGTTGGGCTTGGTCGGGCTCTGTCCGTGCCTCCTCAGGCAACTTGGTAGCCCCAGTGCTGTGCTCAAGGCAGAAGGACTTGAACTTCACTTCATCGTTGTCTGCAAGGATAGTCCGCATGTCGAGGTTGTGGTCGAAGGCGCAGGTGACGTGGAACGCAGTGACGCAGGCGGGCATGGAGCACTGCGGGACAAGGACAGGGCTCAGAGCCAGGCACCCATCACTGAGGGGACACTCACCAACACAACAGGCAACAAGGGTGTACCACAAACCCAGGGAGACCATCAGGGTGACACTCGCCATGAAGTAATGGATGTTCCACAACAGGAACTCCTCTTGGAGGAACACCTAAACTGCCCCAGTCACAGAGACACGAGAGCCCAACACCACAAACCCAAGCAGAAGAACCCCAGGGTTCAAGAGGTGGCATTTTCCCACCTTACATTTTTTAATCCACTCTGTAATGTGCCCTGCTCATCTCTGACCTACCAGGAGCTTCCAATGGTTCTTCCAACCAGACATGTTGAAAGCCAAAGAACAGCACGGGCCAATGGGATGCTCCAAGACTGTCAACGGATTTCTCCTGATGGATAAATGCTCACCTGTATTTCACCCTTAAGCTACTCCCCCTCTGTTACCACACCAAAATCCAATATGCCACTTTCATGAGAAGCATACAGAACATGACAAGGTTTAGGAATGAACACGGGATCTAAGAAGCACCCAATGCTCCTGAATGCCTTCCTTCTCCGGAAATCACACAGACTCTAACTCTCTCCACTTAAAAAAGAAAGCAAAGGGTAACTGGAGCAAAATATCACAAAATGAATGTTTTAGAGCTTGTACAGTGGCTGTAATGTTGTAAAACTTCTATCAGATCAAATTTTTAATGTTTTTCCAACTTATCTCAGGCTTAAATTACTTTGGATCCCACAGGCAACAAATCTTAGCCTGGTGTCCCACAGAGGAACTCCCACCAGCCAGCACTGTGCCTGTGTCCATGTCAGTGCCTTCTCCCCCTCTACTCATTAACTGTGGAGTGTCAGGTAATTATTTCAACTATAACCCATAAAAAACCAGTCTATTCCAGATGCTAATGACCAGTTAAACTGCAATAATGAGACATTTTAAGTGGGCTATTACTGTAGGCACTACTTTGGCATTAATAAAATTGTTCTTGTGGGGGATGAAGATGTACTTGTGGCCTGAAGGACCAGGTGGAGGCATGTGAAATTTCCTGAATGTTGACGACAAACCATTTGGTTTTACTGGGGCTCTGCTGCACCTTAATTGTCGAAAAGAAAAATATATTCTGGTAGTAGTTGAGGAACAGAGGTTTTACAGCTTTTTATCATCATCCTACCCATCAGCCCTGAATCCTGCTCAGGCACCCAGGGGTGAACTTTTGATGTTGCTGCTTTTAGATATTTTCCTTTGACTTTTTAAATGAGTCTGCTGGTACTCAAGAAGCTGCCAGGATCAAGAAAAGCATAGGTAAGCATTGTCCAAATCCATCACTTCCAGAGCACTCCAGGTCCTGCTCCAAAGCTTCAGAGAGCAGTGAGAAGAGCTGGATGCAGCTCTGGCTGTACCAGCATGGCTCTAGGCAGCAATGCTGGGCACTAACTGCCGCAGGCACCACAGGCAAGTGGATTATGAACTCTGACACTGAGTTTATCCTGTTTAAAAATGGCCATTTGGTCCTAATTTCAGTCTGAAATTGTTCATGAAAATAGCTGGTAACTTGCAAACCTTGACTCCCTCTGCTATACTGCTGGCACTCACTTGGACCCTGGCATTGTGAGGGACCCAGTGATGTTCCCTGTGCCAGCCCAGGGCACTCACCACCACAGTGGGCAGAGGGTACCTGCCCTGCCACCCTAGCCATCCCCTGGGACAAGCCCTGTCACAGCCACACACACAGCTGAAGCACCGGATCTGTTCTCAAGTATTTATTTTTGGCAACGAAGGAGGGACAGAGGGAACCCAGCCTGACTTGCAGCTTCCAGATTTACTCAGGGCAGTCAGTACATCACAAACTGGCTTTTAAAGCACACACAGTGGTGTCCCTTCCCTTCTGTTTCTGCCATCAGTGCTAAAAGCAGCATTAACAACACTCCCATGTCTTCTGCCAGGACAGTGGCCTGCTAACAGGAATGACCGTCACTCCACCTTAGGAATGAAGTAAATCCAGTGACACTCATCCTGGATCTCTCTACTCCAACAGATGGCAAGCAGCACTTGTCAGAAACTGTGCCCAAAATGCTAACAGAAAATAATTAGGCAGCTCAGCTGACAGGGCAACAAAGAAAGATACCTGGTCGGCCACAGCCACTGAGGGACCCTGGATAAACTAACGATGAAAACATATTGATCCATCCCAGAATGGCGCTGGAATGAAGCCACTTACAGCAGGAGGGAGGGATCTGCCACACAGAATAAACCAGGCTCAAAAGACTGGAGCAGTCCCTGCTTCGTTATTGATTTGCTTCATTATCTTATGGCACCTTTCATTCAAAGATTTCAGCATACTTTGCTTATCCAGGCAAATCTATTCCCAAACAAAATTCTGAGAGGGAGAGGGTAAAAACTGCCCTGGAGACTTAATGTGGGCTCTTAATCCTCAAATCATTCTTACTGGGAAGAAACAGAGAGATGATTTTAGTTGCCAAGGACATTCAAACAGAAGTTTAGCAGCTTGCAGTGGTGCTCTGCTGCAGTTTGGGGCTGGAGGGGAAGGAAGCAGCTCCTCCAACAGACCTGCAAGGGGAGCTCAGGAAGGAAAAATTAATTACCCGTGCTGAACACTGGCCAAGCCACCAGACACAACATTTCTGCATCCTTAAAAAACTACCATGTGATTTTTTGTGACCACAGATGGTCTGGAGCCTGGTAGAGCTTCTCAGCTGAAAAAGGCAATTTAAGCCTCACAGACTCCTTGGAGGATGCAGGGCAGAGGATGGCTGGGACTGGGGCAGCAGGAGCTCTGCTCTTATCCCTGATGCCACGTGCTGCCTTTTCAGGACTACAGGCAGAAGATAGCTTTGGGAAGCACCAGTTATCCCAGTGGATGGGCACCAGTGGCACTGCTTGCTCAATGGGAGCGGGCGGCAGTGGGCAGAGAAGTGATGATGAATGGGGGGGTGATGGAGGACATTTCCAAGGGCTTTTTCTCCAAAAAGTGACAACATTAAGAAAGCTAGAAGATGATGACAGCAGAAGACTGTGCCCCTTGGAGAAGCTTGCCAGCAACCAAGAGAGCCCTGGCATTCTGTGGTGCCTTGATGAGCTCTTCCAGTCGCTCTGACAAGCGACGATGAGGGAGAGGAGTTCCAAAAAAGCATGGTCAGGACCCAGAGCCTGGCTGCACCAGAGCCTGGCTCCTGACACTCTCTTTTCTATCTCAGAAATGCAAACAAGAAAATTCCTCCTGCATTCTGAGCTCTCTGGCATCTCCTGATGTCTGACCACAAGAACCACCATGAAATAATGACTTCCCCTTAAGAGGAGTCAGGCAAAGAGTATCTCCAGAGCTGCATCCCTGCACCACATCCACTAGTTTTGGCTTGGTTACAGTCACACCGAGTTACACAGGGCTCAAAGCTCTGTACCAGAAAGCAGGGGTTGAGTTACATGCAGCAGCAAGGGCAGAGGCATGGACAGCAGTGGGGAGCCCTTCCTCAGGCTTCTCCAAGTTTCTTTCCCTTTTGATGGTCAAATTTGGATGGGGAAAAACACCTCCACACACAGAGGTCCCTACAAAGATTTCTCGTGTTTGTCTCTGCAAACGTGGCTTAGGTGGGTGTTTTCTCAAGCTGCAGTGCTGCCTCTGAGATGCCCTGCTGGGATGACAGTCTTCTACTCCTCCAGCCTGCCTCCCAGATTTTGCCTTTCCAAACCCACCTGGCCACTTGGAAAACCCCCTCCTGGAAGCAACTTCCTTCTCTCCCCAGACCTGCCCACCTGCAGCACCTGATTGCTGTGGCCAGAAACAAACACCCAGTGCTTTTGCAGAAAACAACCTCCTTCTTTCAGAGCTGGGTCACAAACCCGAAATGCTGACAAAGGTGCCTGTATAAACAGGCACTAGCAAAAATATGCTCCATAAAATATGCTCCATAAACATAAGCTTTCAAAACAGCTCTGTACCACTGATGAGTACAGAGCATACTTATTTACCTATGGATGGTAATTTACCCTATAAATCCTTAAGTAAAGGCACTGCCTGCTTTTTTTTCACTTCTTCCCCTCTTCCTTGAAGCAAAACCATCCTGCACACAGCAGGGTAGCCTCAGCAAATGCTCCACTGACAATCTCATGAAGACTTATAAACCACGAGCTGCCAGCACATGAGGCAGTAAGGCTCCTGTTCCGTCTTAGGTGACCTTTAATGCAAATCCATTCAGTCCCTGGGATCTCACAGCTCCATGTCATGATGGCACTAAGAGGATGAAGCCTGAGAGACACTGAATTCTTTTTGATGCTGCCAAGCCTGTTTGCTTTCTTCCCTGCCCCTCTGTTCTTTGAAAGCAGTTGCCATTCTGACACAGTATCTCCATCTGGCAGGGTGAATAAGCACCCAGAACCATCAAAAAAATGAGTCAATGCGACAGATTTAAAGAAGTATGGTGAGATTTCATTTCAAACTATAGGGATTACTTTTAAATAGCTCCCTTTAAAGAATTAAACCCAAGATGACAGCACAAACACAGTAGAGACCACGGAGCTCCTATCCCTGCTGTCCTTCTGCCACCAGCCAGCAGCTCCTGGCCCATGGTCACTGCTGCATCCACCGACCTCCACCATGCAGCTCCTGTTGAGGTACCAGAGCTGATCACTTGGGATCAGGACACATCCCTAACTTCCTCTCAATTTTTCAAAGCTTAATGGCTACCCTCTGGGACCACCAGGACATGATACTGGCCAAGCAGGTGGAAGGAGGGGGAATCATGGGGTTTGGCAGGGCTCCCCAAATGCTCTCACAACAAGAGTGTTGCATTTTGGATGGGAGCTTCTGCTCTGCTCCCCAAGAATAGAGATTATGGCACGGGAAGCTACGCCCCACTTGTTCAACAGAAAAGCCTGGAGAATCCTGCCTTCCATCTGAAAAGAGAATGTCAGTTCCTCCTGCTGTGGGCAATCAGGTATCTGCAGTGGTTTGATTAGGTGTGGCAAAAGAAAAAATGTGGAAATGTAATACATGGTAAATACTTTATTTTCCAAGCCAGCAGGCCAGTGAGGACTATTCAACCCTGGTGCACCCTGATATCCCCCCAGATGAAAAGCTGACTCCCTGAGGTTTGTGAGATACTTGGATATATATGTATCCCATGAGCATCTCACTTTCCTGGCAGCCTCACAAAGCCCTTCTCCTGGAGGTTTGAGATCCAAACCAAGGTCATTTGCAGTCCCAGTAATTACTGTCACTACAGCAACATCACTGTGTTATGCAAAGAAAGTTAATCTAGATTTCTAGCACTCGGTGCATTAAATGTTGCAAACCAACATCTGATGATGCCTGACAGGTTCTTGTTATTAGGTTTACTCAGAACAGAAATAAGCCTCATTCAGACCATGTACTTCAGCGTCTCAAAATTCTCCAGTGGCTAATACAGGTAAAACCCCAGACATCTGAGTTTCTTCAGTACCAAGTTACATACCTGAATGCATGTCCCAGTGCACTCCTTGCAGAGGCTGCAGGACAAAGCCCATCTGCTTGCTGGGATATGTGAGATCTTTGTAATGGGTTCCATTTTTTCAGGACATCCAATGCTAACCTGGCCACAAGACAGAAGACAAGTTGTAAATACAGTCCCAAATCTCCTACAAGGGGCTGTCTGTGGCAGTCTGAATAAGGGATGGATTATATTTCTTATTCTTCAGGGTCGGTTGTAATTTGGAAAAAAACCCCAAACCCCCAAAACCAGAAACAAATACGGATGACACAGAAGGAAACATTTATGTTGGTTTTTCCTCTGTATTACTTCCCCATTTGAGATGTATCTCAGACAGGCATATAAAATTACCTTTACTCTACTCAGAGATATGCCCCCCAACTGTGTGGTCTTGCAGCCTAATTCTCTGCACTCCCTTAACAAGGTGCCCCTTGGCTGCTCATTAAACACATGGCCTGATAACTGCCTGGCATTGTGGCTCTGGCACAGCTTGATGAGCCAAACTGCATTTGATATTTACACCATTAATGAACACCCTGGGCCAACACCCGAAACCAGGACTGTGCCCACCCACACATCAGGAGGAGGCTGGAAAACATCTCACTTCAGGTATCCATAAGGCACAGCTAACGTGGACCCATTTCGTCCCGCTGCGGGTGGGTTTCAGCGCGCCGCCCCTTTTGGGGCACAGCAGACACTTGGGCTGAACACCGAGGGCGCAGGTCCGGCACAGCCAGCTCCCGATGGGCACCTTCAGGATGCCATAGCACGCCTGTGGAGACAGGAGGGACGAGGGTTAGTCCCAGCAACCCAGGATGAACATCCTCCCAGACTTCCTCACCTTTCTCACTGCCGCTGCAACCCAATAAAGAGCAGACTCAACGCAGCACCAAAGCCACAGACAGGGAGCTGAAGTTCCCCCTCACTACCTTCCCTGTTTTCACGTGGATGCTCGTGGAGGATCAGTGTGTCCTGTGTTTTAATTAAAAGCTAAGTATAAAAACATGCCATGTATCGTGCCAAGCACCTGCCTGCAGAGCCCCCACCACCGGCAGCTCTGCGGTGCAGACATCTGCCTGACCCATGATGACTCTGCGTAAGAAATGCTGTGCAGAGAAATCTTCTGAGGTCACTGAGGGCTGAAAAGCCACAAGCCCAAGATTGAGAAAGCTGACCACACTGGTTACAGACCCCGTACAGCCCAAAGGGGGAAGCAAAAATAACTACGGAAAGGTAAAAAGGGGAAGCTAATAGTCATGAATGTAAATGAGATGGAAGGAACTACAAGGGATAATAAATCTTAAGGATGACACATCTAAAGGGGGCATAGACAAGTCTCCAGCCAAGAGAGTGAGAACTGAAGGACTTGGGCTGCCCATGGAGCTCCCTGACCTGCTGTGGTAATGCAGGACAGCGAGAAGCCGAAGTGTTTCGTAAATATTTCTCTTCCGTACTTGGGGAAGAGCCAAACGATATGCCAAATCACATAATGAAAAACTACTTTCCACTTCAACCATAATTTATGACTGTATTAAACAACTACTAAAACTAGACAGTTTTTAACTGTCAAGTCCTGATAACTCACACTTAAAGGGTTTTCAGAGGGCGATACACACTGCCTGGGGCACTAACACAGGGCTGTGTCACTATTTAAAGCAAGGAAATGTAATTAATCCTACATCTGGCTGCTCCGACATCCCTGCAGAGGGCAAGCAGACAGTGTTGACAAGGACCCCCAGCACTGGTGGCTGCAAATTGAGCCCAGGCATTCAGCAGCTCCACTTCTTGAAGTTTACCCCCAAAAAGAACAGCTTTTCCTCCTGCTGCTGCAGGTCATTGACACCACAAGTGACAGTGCTGCAGGTGGGGAGAGGAACAGAGGGGACACATGGAGATGTGCGAGTGTGGGAAAAGCACATCTTCAGTCTTTACTGGTCAAGAACAGAGTATAACACAACTCTTGGTTGCCCCAAATCACAAGTTGACTCCGATAGTGATTTCCAAGGGGAAAAAGCCACTTTGTGAACAGATTATTGGGGTAACAAGGAATTAAGAGAGGAAATATTATTGCTGCGAGTCTGCATGGTTCAAAGAGACTTAACTGTGTATTTCACATTGCCTCCAAATTTGACAGATAAATAACTTCTGGAACACAGTTTTATGAAATATGTGATTTAGTACCAGTCAAGATACCAACCAGATATGTACTAGCAGCAGAATGATCTCAAAATCTAGGGGAAAGCAGGAATTATGACCAGGTGCCCATCTCTAGCAGATTCTTAGATCTTGGTTATTTATTTCTAGTGATTTTAGAGCAGCTGAAGGTGCAGTTCTGCTCCTGAGAAGCAAATACAGGGCTTCCATCCCAGACAAGGAGCGGCTCTAGAAACAAGGCGAATTATCAGCTAAACACACTCTTCCAAGTCCAGCACCAGGCAGAAGGTGCTCCAGAAATATGAAGCTAGAGGAATGCTGTACAGGAACAGCGCAGCTATTTTTATTGCATCTGTCTGGGGTGCAACATCACTGAGAATGAAATGCCAAAACCCAGGGAGGATGCCAAGCCATAGACAAGCTTGGTATGGCCCATGGAACAGAGGACGGGTTCAGCCATGTGCCCACACCAGGGAAACGGAATTCAGTGATGACAGCCCCGTGGCATGGTGGCTGGAAACTGGAGGTGGATCATCCCCATGCTAAACAGAAGTGTGATGTTGTCACTGTGAGAGCAACGAACTGTGATTTAGCAGCGGGGGGCACGGTTCCACCTTGCTGACAATTTTAAAAGGACGACTGCATGTGCTTTCTAAAAGCTTCACTCCATAGGAAGTGAAATTAATTCAGTATGAATTAATTAATACCAAGCCTCGAGGCACGTGTTACGCAGGTGAGGTGAGTACAACAGTATCTCCTGGCACCGTAACCCACCCCATGTGCTTTGAGCCCCTTCGCGATGGGATGCAGGAGGACAAGGTACGGCTCGAGTGAAGCCCATGGCACCAGCACCCATATGCCCACAGGAAAGCCTCATTCCCAGCAGGTTTTGGATGTGGTGCTGGCAAAGCACAGCGCAGGTTAGATAACCATGATGCCAAGTAACACCCTGCACTGTGGCTGTACACTTTGTGGCTTAGGGTGTAAATCAGGGCACAGATTAAATCACGGGCAGTTTATGGGCTGGCACAGGGCTTAGGGCTGGACTTCGCTCCCTGAAAACAACTGAAAATCCCTCTTTTCTTTTAACAGCCTTGAAACCCAGGCTGCTGCTTGAAGAGGAGCCCACAGGGTGCCACGGCTTCCCAGGTACCTGCTGTGGCTCATGCCAGCTCACAGCCTGACACTGCCACTTGGGCTTGTTTAAAAAGAACCCAAGACAAAAAAAAATACCCCAAACCCAACCCTGAATCATTCTGGTATTTTGTGGAATCTGATTCACTGATGGAAACCATTCAAAACACCCACCTCCCGCAACTATAGATATCTCCAGTGCTCTCCCACCTCCAGGAAGCACTGATGGAAAAGCTGCCCAAAAGATGAGCAAATGGCTCTCTTTAGAAGTAAAAAAACCCAAAACAGTTCACACAGCGGGTGAAGCCCAGGTGCTGCTGCTGCCATCCCAGCAACACACAGTGCTTCCCCTCAAATCATGACCAGTAAAACCTCCCTGGGTCCATGAGTGACCCAGGAGACCCTCACGTGGCTGCCTTCCCCTTGTCAAGGTTTCCCCAAATGGAGGAGTCCACAGACCACCCTCCCCACCCCCTCAACCCCGCTCCAGAGCAAGGGCTTGAAGCATTTGCATTCAATTCTAAAAATAAAATTCTTTTCCTCCAGGCAGCAAAATAAAATGAAATCCCACGCTCACACAGTGGGGAAGCTGGGCAGAAACCCTGCAATGTGAGACAGCACTGGTGGAGCTGGAAGGTCCAACCACCCCCCAGATAAAGCAGAGGAGGAGGAAGCCTAAGGGTCTGTGCAAGCCCCCTCCTCTGGTGAGCACAGGACTGCAGATTCACATCCCACCCAGCCACCAGCCAAGTCCTGCACACAGGGCTGGTCACCCCAGGGTGCTAAAGATCCCACTGGAGAGCAAAAAATGGGGTAAGTAATAAGCATATTAAAAGATGAGGAGACATAAAGTATCAGAGACCAGAGAATAAGGAGGAAGGGGCAGTTCAACTTCTGGCTGTGTGTTTCTGTGGGCACTTATAAATGGCTGGGGGTAAGAAGTAAGAAAAGCAAGTTTGCTGTCTCCCAGCTATCCAAGACCCCACTGCTATCCCCACTCCACAGGAGCTGCACTGGGGATCCATGAGGAAAGCTTAACAGGAGCCTACAGCAGCCCAGGGGAGCAGCTGGGTGGGGATGGGAGGAACTCAGAGGAGGAGGGTACCAGAGTGTGAGGAGCAGAGCCAAGCACCACCGCCACCCTGCCCTGCAGCCGGGGCTCACCTGGTGCACGCAGACGTTGCACTTGTCACAGAACACCATCTCGTTGCCGTCCTCCCCCTCTGGCGAGCGGCACACGTCACACACCACGTCCTCATCGTACTCAATGCCCAACCCCTCCTCGGTCTCGATGGCGATGTTCATGTTCTCGTAGCACATGGTCTCCAGCTCCTCCAGCACTCGCTCCAGGGTGATCTCGTCCAGCTCGGGCTTTTCTGCAAGGCAGAAGGCAGAGCATGAGGGCGAAGCTGCTGATGCAGATCGGGCACAGGCGCCCACCCGCCTTTGGGGAGCGTTTTGCCAGGGGCTGAGCGTTTCAGATGGCAATTCAAGAGGCAAACCCACAGCGATGGTACAAGCGGCGATTCGGAAAACGGCTGCTCCTAACTCGAGATGTAGTTTACATTTCATAGACAGTAACAAAATATTGCTGCTGGCTGAGAGGAAGGAAACCCATTCAGCTGAAGCAATGCAGATAATAGGGGCTGACAGTTTAAATGTTCAAGGAGACAAGTTTTGCAAAGATGCTT
Source organism: Erpornis zantholeuca (assembly GCA_013400515.1). Classification (NCBI taxonomy): domain Eukaryota; kingdom Metazoa; phylum Chordata; class Aves; order Passeriformes; family Timaliidae; genus Erpornis; species Erpornis zantholeuca. Next base: position 449,641 of record VZTN01006700.1, on the reverse strand, counting down.
TCTGCAGCAAGGGCTCAGACAAGCTTTGGCAACACAAAGTCAGTGCTTTAATTGTTAAGACTGAAAATTGACCATTTTAAGGCCAATTAAATGGAAGTGTAAAACTGAAGCCAAAGGCAGAAATTAAGGATAAAGGAGGAGGCTTTTTGTGTTTGGTTTTAGTGAAATCAGGAGGTCAGACCCAGGTGGGTCTTTTACTCCCCCCATACCAGGATCTTTAATGGAGAGAGGTGGCAGAGATGCTTTACCAGAGCTTTCTCCACAGAAACAACCATGAATGTAAGGTAAATAACCAGGAGAGGTTTTTTTGAGCAGCATTCTCTAGCAGTGGGATACCCAGCTGCCTTTAGACAGGGCATGCTGCTGCCAGGAGCTCAGCAGCCCCAAAATGGTGCCACGCTGAAGGCTGGTCCCAGAAGTGCTTCCTCCCACCTGCACACAAAGATCCTGGTGCCACAAATGCAACGTGAGGTCACTCCAGGTAAGGAAAAAAATCTGTCACCAGCAGCAATAAGGTTCTCTGTGAAGGGTTAGAGGCAGAGCGAAGTCCCCACCACACCCTGTCTCCCAATGAGCACTATCTCATCACAGAGACAACAACAGAAGTACCAGCAGGATGCAATACAAAACAATTAGACTTTGCAGCTTGTTAGAGTGAATTATCCACAACTGGCCAGACAGTGGAGGAGCCTGACCCAAACAGCTGTCCACCCTCCTTGATGCAAAGCAATGGGAGAAAATACCTCATTTATGAGCAGAAATGGAGAAAAAAATGCTTAAGGACTAATAAGGAGCAGTTACTAATTAAATGTTCAGAGAAAATCTTGGCATCCTGGGCATCTCTCGAGCCACAGTGTGATGTCCCTGTCCTAGGCTGAACTCTGGGCTGCTGAAAAGCCCCCAGGGATGGGGTTGCAGGGGTCCTAGCACCTCTGGCTGGATGGGGCTGGGAGAGGCTGCATCTTTTCCCCCACAGCCACCGACCAACTGAAAAAACTCTGTCAAGGGGGAGAGAGCATCACGTAGGCGAGCTCGGCAAGCAAACACACCATTGTCTGCCTTTTTAAGCTCTTCCCCAATGTTTCACTGGCACGGCTTCCCTTGGCTTGACAAGTCTCTGCAAACATCCAGCCTGGCATTTTACACGTCTATGTCGAGTCTGAGATACCATCTAAGACAGACAACACTGTTCCCTATCACAGCCCTTTCAAGAGCTCGGGCTGCTGTGCTGCAACACGCCAAGGAACCTGCTGATACCTGTTTGATTCCGGAGCAGCCCTGGCAATGGGCGCGGGATCTCAGCCTCAGGCTGGCACAGGCTGCCCAGGGCCTCTGGAGCTCAGCAATGTTAAGTATTCTTAGGGAGGTCTGAGCACCAGAGCTGGGATGGAGCCACCATCTTGCTCTTGGCATAGTGCTGGTTGGATGCAGCAGGTCAGGATGCACAAAATCATGGAAATGTGGTTTGGGTTGGAAGGGACTTTTAAGATCTTCTTGTTCCAAACCCCCTCCACAGGCAGGGACAACTTCCAATAGACCAGGCTGCTCCAAGCCCTGCCCAACCTGAACTTGGACACTTCCAGGGACAGGGCAGCCACAGCTTCTCTGGGCAACCTGTGCCAGGGCCTCATCACCCTCACAGAGAAAAATTTCTTCCCAATATCTAATCTAAATCCATCAATCCTCTTTCAACTCAAAGCCATTTCCCCTTGTCCTATCACTGCCTGCATGTTACAGAGAAAGCCAAAGCATTATTTTTGCCTTAATGGAGTCCCTTTATAAACACACCACCTGGGGTACACTTGCTCAAAATGACTTTGTATGAGTATTAAACCAGTCCACCAAGAATATCCTCCTCTTGGTCAGGGTTTCAGCTCCCCATCTGTGACTATGAGCCTGGGCACCGGAGTGTCACTCTGGAGTTACTCCATTCCTCCCAACATGTCAGGCTCCGTTCTTCTAGAAAGCAAAATGACTATCAAGGTGTTCCCGGTGCTCTTCCCCACACACTTTCCAGAGGGAGACCAGCACCTCGGTGGGGCTCCCTTATCAGCTGCTGTGCCATGCAGCTGTTACACCATCACAAGGGGAAATATGGATCTGTCCCTCCCGCACACACACACGCAGGCGCTCTCACACTCCATTTAGATGTAATTACATTAGCAAGGCGTTTGCCAAGCGTCATCCTGAATACCTTGGAGCTTATTGAATTGACAATTGCATTTGATGGGGATGAAGCGATTAATCGTTTATGAAACACTAAACAATGGGGCCTGGGGGTGAAGTGCTTTTTCCATTTGTGCTCCATTTATCTCCTTCTGTATCACATGGAGTTTGTGCTACTGAACTTCATTCATAAAATTGTCATCTTTTTGGTTGCAAAACCTCTCTTCTTATTGATCGTGGCCAGCTAAACAGTAAACAAAAAAATTCCCCACCAAAACACTCCCTGTGTACAACTGACACTATTATTGTCCCCAGAGAAGGAAAGTAAAGACACACACACTGATCTTGGCTACGATGAACAAATCCAGTGATGTCCACATTTGGGACCATCACCAGCTCAGTGGACTCCACCTGCTGACCAAGAGAATGTCATTTTCCCCTGGTTAAGATGTGGTCTTAAGCAAGAAAGAAAGCAAGAAAACAAAGCTTTTCTGAGCCTCCATAGAGAAGGGCAGTGATACTCACAAACTTCTGAGTTTCTGTCTGGAGGGACACAGGCAGAGCTGAGGCTTCAATCTCATGCCAATATAATCATCGTGATTTGAAGCCACGTTCAAAACACCGACACAGGAGGAGTATGTCCCACCATCCCTTCCAAGAGGCCAGCTGCATCCTTTTCCCATTAACACTGAGTGCACTAATGATGATGGGTTTTGATGTGGCCACCCAGCCTCCCTGGAATACCTGGTATTGCCCCACAGGAGAAGGGCTGAAATCTAGGGAATGCCACCTCCCACGGCATCTCAGATGAGAAAAACTGTCCCTTCTTTGCACAGGGCAGGATGTTGGGGTGTAGCACCCTCCCAGCTAAAGGAAGCACCAGAATATGGGACTTGGTTCAGAAAGGGAGGAGGAGAAGAGGTGACAGATGACGATGCACTGCAGGAGGTCTCCAGATCTGATTCATGGAAGGAAAACCTGAAAGAACTTTGCTCCAAGCAAAAACTCTTCCCTGTGTGTCTTCATCAGGTCTGCCATGATCCCTGCAGCTCCACAGCCACCCAGCAGCCCCATTATCCCAGGGGGCTCCCAAGGGGCCCAGCCCAACTCCACACGACTCAGTCCTTCTGACTGCCCGTACAGCACCTGAAACACAGAATTTAAACATTTTATCCCAAAAGAGCTGGGATTACTAGGCTGGCACTGCAGCCACAGCGCCGCGCCTGGGAGAAGTACCGGGCACATTCCTTTACACAACGCCGCCCTCCATTATAATTATTTCTGTAATATCATAATTTATGTGGCATGAAGGAGCAATATTCTTCTGCTAAATGAATTCTCAGCTACTCCTTGTTGTGGTGTGAGCCAACTCACTGTGAGGGGAGGAAAAACATAGCTGGAGAGCCACCTTTCACAAAATAGAAACCTATTTCTGACTGAACTGTACTCCACTAATATCAATTTACTGAAACAATAAATCCTTTCCTCCTGTGGAGAATACCCAGAGATAGAAACAGCTCATGAACAAACAGCTATCAGGACTGCAGGCTGTGCCATTCGTTGATTCACAGACTATAAACCTGGTAGTCTACTTTTCAGGAAAAAAAATCCAAACCAAAAACCCAACAAAATTACTGTTTTTAAAAATAATAATTAAAAAAGGGAAAGCATTTGTGAGATGATGTAGGCTTGTCTCTGACTATCTTTGAAAACCTGAGAGGGAAAGAATGACAGGTCCCTGATGGGATGGGATGTTCACACATGGTACATGGACCACGGACTCCAGAGATCTCCCTCCAGCTCACTGTCCCTCCAGCTCGCCCCAGGCAAGTCACTTCAAACATGCCTGCTTTGGCACTCGTGGGGACACCAGCCACCCTGCCCCAGGCTGGGTGCCCCCCTGGGCACCCCAGTTCCTGTCCCAAGCATCCTTCAGGGACATCAGGGGATGATTCCAACCACCTGAACACCACACCAGACCACCTGGAACACCCACAGCCACCTCCAGCCCGCCACACTTGCAGATGCACAGCCCTTGGAAGATGCAGCAATTGTACATGAATCTTTTATCAATGTTATTCATAAACAAACCCTGCATGTAAAGTGTGACCAACACACAAACAGCGAACTGAGCATCCACAGTGAAACTTCCAAACATTTTGTTACAAACACAGGCTGCTAATGCACTTAAAAGATTTACAGGAACCAATTATCACCCTTTCTGCCACCCACCGACATCAATTATTGCTCAAATTTAAGATGATGACAAAATGTTTCAGAAGCCACTTTATAAGCTGCTGCCTCTCTGCAGCGATGCTTCGCTCTGACAGGGCTGTCCTAGAGCACTCCTGATGAAAGCCTCCTCACCCCATCAGCAGTAAAACTGGAGTACTGCTGGAAACTACTGCAATTACTGCCAGGAATTTATGGAAACAGCAAAACAGCAACTTGACATAAAAACTGATTGTGCTGAAAATGTGGAGGCAAAATGTCTGAAGAGTCTCCCACTGATCTCCAACCCTGCTAATCTATACATTAATACATCACATGCACACAATTAATACATCCATTTACACATGGTATCTATTATGTGTATTAAGGAGCTAAATAAGCTCAGCTCCAGAGGCTTGTGGTGTTTTATAGAGGGGAATGGCTTCAAACTGACAGAGGGCAGGGTGAGATAGGATATTAGGGAGAAATTTTTCCTTGTGAGGATGGGGAGACCCTGGCACAGGTTGCTCAGAGAAGCTGCCCCATCCCTGGAAGTGTCCAAGGCCAGGTTGGATGGGGCTTGAAGCATGTGCTAGTGGAAGGTGTCCCTGCCCATGGCAGGGGGCTTGGAAAGGGATGAGCTTTAGGGTCCCTTTCAAACCAGCCCATTCAATGAGTCTATACTGGGGTGGTCCTGCAGAGTGGGACATGGACACACATTGGTGGGCAGCAGCTGCTTGGAGATGGGCTCAGCCTGGGGAGTGCCAACTTGCTGCCTCAGGGTGAAAAAGGGGCTCCCAGAATCCCAAAAGGATGCAGTGGGATGGGAGCAGCCTTAGAGTGTGACACCCAGGACTGCCAGGGAGGGAAGCAGCCACTCTCTGAGGAGCAGGACTGACAGCAGCCTCTGCTCCACTGAGCACATCTTCCCCAGGGTACTCCACCGATTCCAGCTTATTTCACATCTACTTGACCAATCTCACCTCCGCCGAGGGAGGTATCATCTCATTAGTACACAGACATATCTCAAGTATGCAGCGATGAATTCCCCCTGGAGCTTCAAAAGCAATCCATGTGACCTTTGCATGTTCCTGCCATAAAATACCAGGAACACCTCCAGCTCCCAAGATAGAAGCTGTGGTGGGCATATGTGAGCAGAATACACCATATGGATTAAGTCAAGGGAATACTTAGAAACTTCGACTCTGCCTTCAGCAAAATTGATTCCGACAACAATTTTAGCAATTTCTTGAGGATTTTCCGTGTGTTTGTGAAGTGCCGATCACAGCAAAAGGATCTTTCAGCCTTGGTCTTTGAAGTCTTTCTAGCTCCGCTCTTACAATAGCTTTGGATTTAGTGAAGATCACAAAATACAGCATAAAATGTTAATATAAAAACGAAGACTTAGGGCATGGCTCCTGTCTAAAAGGAAAGCCTGTGCTGCCTGGAGTGGCATGGACATTAATCTGGCTCAGGGCTTCATTCAGCCTTCTTCAGATCCACTTTTTTTACTATCTCATATTGCAGCAGCAACAAATAAAACACTTAGGCATGCCTAAATACTGACTTCATCTCTAGCACACAAAGGTTCTTTAAACAGCACATTTCCATCGAGGACAGCAACAGCTACTGAGGCATCTTACTAGGGGGTTTAAAACTATTTTAAGCTGTTTTATTTTTAAAACTTTTGTTTTTCATGTATAACCTTTGCTTTCCAGAGCAATTCCACTTAATTGGGAGAGGAGTCAGAGGCAGAATGCAGAGAGCTGGAGCTATCTACAGGTTTATCTGATCTTGGTGATAAAATTCCATCCCTGGGGTGACCTAAAAAGGACTGGAAAAGGCATGTGCTATGTGCTGCATGGATCCACGAAAGGTGAGCTGGATGATCTCATAGGTGTTTTCCAGCTCTCCTCCCACACATCCTCAGGAGCCAGTCAGAGATCAGGATCCTTCTTTGCCATTAAATATTTTGGGAATGACATATTGTGCCCCTGGACAGCCCAGTGACAACAGTTCAGCCAAACACCCATGAGGAATTCAAACTTCTGCCTACCTCTTAAATTAATGCTGGGAGATAACTCCTGTCTCCTCTGAATGGGAGGAGAGGCTGCAGTTCTCTAGTTAAGTCATGTTAATGATCTTGGAGATTAGCAAAGCAGGTCTGGCAATCTCAGCGAGTCATTAATGGTGTCATTAATGTCAAGGGCTTCCAGGAGAAAGCGCTATTTATGGACTGCCTTTGGACCAACCTAGGTAGTGGCAATCCTCTGCCTTGGGTGGTGAAGGGCACCCAAATCCTACCCTAGCTTTTCCCATCTGGGAAGCAGAGCTAGCAAAGCCCCGGTCCCAGCCTAGGAGCTGAGCAGCAATAGATTCACTAAAACACCTCTGCTCTACGAGTGCCCAAACCCATCAGTTCCACGGGCAGGAAAATGCATCCCCTCAAAGAAGGCCAATGGCCTCCATGGTGGGAACAGCTGCCATGATGTGACCGTGGTCCTGCAGCCAGAAGCACCAGCTCCCATCCTGCTTCCCACCAGCCAAACCCCCAGCTCCCCACAGTGCCAGGGATGTGACATTAAATCAGTGCCACATCTTTTCCTTTCCGAGTCAGTGGAAAAAACGTACTAGCCCTTGCACTGCTAGAGAAGTTGGGAGGACTGGGCGGGGGGGCAAGGTACCAGAATCCATTGGGCTGAAGCTGCATCTGCAGTGGATTTCTCATGCCAAACAATGGTTTTCAGAGCTACTCTCTCCCCAGCATATTTAAGGCTCAGCCAATAATGACAGTGCTCCCTCAGCGACGGGAATGGGCTGGAGAAGCAGGTGATGGGCAGGGATGTTCTCTGCACTACCACTGCTGAGATTCCCTCCGTTCTTATCACCATCTAGAGCTGCTGATGGCAGAAGGCTCAAGGGCTTCCTCAGATTCTATGGTTTCATCCAGCCCAGCCCTGGACAAACACCTCCTAAGGACACTCCTTGGAAAAGGTGACTGGCCGATAAATGACAAGATAAAGGAAAAAAATGCAGCTTGTTCAGAATGGCTGAAGGTCAGCTGCAAAGCACTGCCTGTGTCCTGACTTGGGATTCCTCAGGATACTGAGGTGCCAGCCCTCTCCTGTTGTAGTGAAGGTCGAAGGACCAGAGGGCTCTGCTGAGACTGCTTGCTCATGGGTTAGCCCCGAAATGTAAACTCACCAGAGCCCTCTGGTCCTTCGACCTTCACTACAACACACCCACATGCCTGCACAGAGCAGGGGTATGGCAGGGACAAAGCTCAAGCTCCCCTCCTAAACTCTACTCATTCCCAAGGCAGTGCTGCTAGAGAAGCTGCCTCTCCCTCCCAGCACTCGTGCGTTTGGCACATGCCAGCCCAAAGGTGACGTGGGGACAGCCAGCAGCCCATCTGGCAGTGACCTTCCAGTTACCTCAACCTTCCATCACCATGGGAACTCCACATCTGGACACTGCATTTGAAACCTAATACTTTGAAGAAATAATAAAACCAGGCAAATTTAACCCAGCTGAGCTGGAGAAGCCAAATCTCTGCCCACTTCATTTCTAGAGACTTATGAAATGCACATAAGGGGAAGTGGAAATAGAGACAACTCTTCTCTGGAGCCCAGAGACACTTCTGATGCCATGCAGCTGTGGAGATGGCAAGCGAAAGGTAGCAGGGGATACAGTGAAGTATCAGCATACAGTGAGGTCAGAGGGATGCCCAGGGTGGTAGAAGCTGTGTTCCTGATGCAGCAACAGCAGCTGTTAGGATGGTTAGGAAGGGTGGATCCTCTGCAAGGTACCTGAGCAGGACTGAGGCACTTGGCTTTATCCAGCTGCATCCTCTGCTCTGCCCAAGGACTTCACTGTAGCTGCCAGTGCCTCAAAACCTGTGTGTGCTAATGACAGAGGCTGCTAATACAGGACCAGCTAATGAGGGCAAAACTGACTTGTGATTTCTCTGTGATGCTACATGCTCCACAACATTGAGATTATGGGAAATGCAATATACAGGATACCTATACCAGATAATCAGACAAACTGTGAAAGCAGCCTCTACCACTTTCTCAAGGTCATGGTAATGAACTTGCACTGTAAATCATGAGTACACCAGAAGGACAGATCTTCCAAAACCAAGATCAGTCAATGACCTGGCCAGCTTCTCAGCTCACCTGTGCTCCATGGAAGCTCACTGAACTGCATCTTCCTGCCCTCATCCTGAATCCTGCTGCAGCCTCAGCCAGCTGCCTATGGTAACAGCACAAGCTTCCTGCTCCGCAGTGCACAATCCCATCTGCTCAAGCACTTGGTAAAATCCATTTCCCCACCCTTGAAAGACCTCTGCCACCAGCAGTAACCCTTCCCGTAGGCATGCTTGAGCCTTCCCTGACCTCACGAGGTGAATGTTTTATTGAGGTATTACTCTCACCTGCAGAGCAGCAGTCACACCACAGCAACCCTTCCCTAACAAGGACTGGAAAATCCCTCCACAGTCTGGCAAGACTACACACCCATGGGTCTGTGCCAACAAATCTGCCCAGCAGACCATGCTAAGCACTAGTGCCAATGGTCAAATTCCAAGCTCAGGTACTTGCACTCAACCAAAATCCACTAAAGGATTTGAAGAATGTGCAGTGATATAACAGCAGTGATGCAGGCAATGTTATGCTCTGATATCTAGAGATGCTTGGGGCAGGAAACAATCATGACCAGCATTTCTGACATTTCTTCTTCAAGGCTTTTAGTTCCACATGCTTACTCAAAAAGCCTGAATGCCCACTGTGGGACGCCCAGGCCAGAAAAAAACAGAAAACCCATACTCACCCATCTCCTTGAGCTCCATGTTAACAAGTTCCAACCAGCAGGCATCGAGCTCGTCTAGGTCGTAGCGGCTCATTCCTTGCAAGTAAGTCCTTGTAGCTTCTGAAATCTCAGTGCCAGGCAGGCTGCTCAGTGAAACCTCTGAAAGTGAGTTCTCCAGCTGGGGTATGATCCTGGAAGAAAAGAAGGGGAGGTTGAGAAAGAGCTACAACTCACAAAAACATTCTGTTTCTTGCCATGGAGGGTGAGACCACACCAGGTACCTGACTCTGTGAAGGAAAGCAAAGTCACAGCACCCAAAGCCAGCCCATAGACCAGCACTGACAGACGGCCCCAGCACAGCAACTACAGCAAGAGTGTACCCATTCATCCACAGAAATTAACTCTTTACATAAGAAAAATGAGGTGCAATGCAGATGATGATCCAAGTACTGACAGCAAGCCCCCCAGCCATTAACTCCTCCATGAACACCTCCAGTGTGCTGTTCACTGCAGTGCTACATCCACACTGTGCTAGGCAGCACTTTAGCACACTTGGCACTGGAGAACATCCCATGGTGGCCTGTGAGATTTGTTCTGAGTGCTCTCTAATCACAACCACAGGGATGGGAAGAGGAGCTGCCTCATCTGCTGCAAGCTCCCTGCACAGAGAGCGACCAGGCTGTCAGCTCTTCTGCCTTTCCTTGGCAACTCTGCAGCAATATGCATGATACTTGCCATGCACATGTCAACAGTGTCATGCCTAATGACATGCAAGCAGAGGGCAAGCTGGAAATGAGAAACAGCCTGTGGTGCCAGCTGACAGATCTCGGCAAGGTCTGGAACTGGAGCTTGCTGCAGTATTTGCACAGCTCACATTTCCTCCCCTGAAATCCACCTCCTGGCACAGATATCAAGCCAGAAAGATGCTGCAAAGAAACAGCAACCAAACATCAACTTGCTGCAGCACGTCAGCCCCTTCCAAACAGCTTCTCCCTGTGCAAAGCTGGAGGACTCAGCCTTGCTCTTCCACCAGTGCCAGCTGGGAAGGCCACTGGTCCCTGGAAGAGTTGTCTGCCTTCTGTGCCGCTATGTAAGCTAATGTCAGAGAGTGCCTTGTGCTCTGTGATGCATCTGGGGCAAAGCCATGGTGTCCATCACATAACCAGATGAATTGTGGTACCAGGTGCTCCAAGGTCTGTATGTGCCAAGGAGAGACACTTGGGCACAGCTGTCTTTGGGAATGAGACCCTACCTGCCTTGCCCAAGGTCAGGAAGGAAATCTGTGGCAGGGCAGGAAAAGAAAATGAACTTGGAGTTTCTACAGACCCAAACATGTAGTTTAATTGCTGTCCTCTGTGGTCACAAACACTGGAGGTATTTCCAGAGATGCCAGCAAGAGAAGCAACAATTTATGGCTCAGAGACGGAAACATCAAGAAATGGGTTCCTATCATCTCTTTTGCTTTACTTTCCCCACCAGTAAATTGAAAATAAAGATGTGATCCATTCCCCACCAGTAAATTGAAAAAAAAGATGTGATCCAATGTCCTGAGTACATCTCTAAATATAAGTTCAAGAACCAAAAAGAGCCACATGGAAGGACAGCTCTTAGTCCCCACATTTTAAAACAATCTCACTGTAATCAAAGACATGACTTAGGGATTCACTGACATTTCTGTTTAACGCAGACAGCAGTAAGAACACTGAAACTAGGCATGCTCTGGCCACAGCTTCAGGACTGGCATCTAAGGAGCTCCCAAACCCCTAAAATCAGAGAATCACAGATTGGATGGGGTTGGAGGGAACCTTAAAGATGATCCAGTTCCAACCCTCCCTGCCATGGGCAGGGACAACTTCCACTATCCCAGGTTGTGCCAAACCCCATCCAGCTTGGTCATGAACATTTCCATGGATGGAGTACTCACCGCTTCTCTGGGCAACCTGTGCCAGGACCTCATCACTCTCACAGGGAAGAATTTCTTCCTAATCTCCAATCTAAATCTGCCCTCTGTCAGTTTGAAGCCATTCCCCCCTGTCTAGTCACAACATATTCATTTAAAAGTTCCTTTCCAGCCTTTCTTGCAGCCCCTTTAGCATCTGGAAGATGCTAATAACAAAAAAATAAAGCAGGAGCTGCTGGTACAACGTGCATTGGTTCACATCAGACTGAACCTCTCCTTCCCATGAGCCCAAGCCCAGGTCATCCCGGCACAGAAACAGGCCCTTGGTGGAGGAGCAGCCAGGCTGCTGGAGAAATCTCAAAGCTGCTGAGAAAAAAACAGTCCTCCACTTGCAATGAATGTTTCTGTTGGGAAGAGCTGCCCGAGCAGGCACGAGGCCGGGGCTGTAAGCCTTCATTAAGCCGAGTTACACAAGCTGCTCACACAACGGCCCCTGCAACAGGTGATGCTCTGACACTGAGCCAGCCACAGATGCTCAGGATGGCAGGAGGAAAGAGCTGCTATTCTTACCCTGGCATAAAATTGCAAAGATTAATGTTCTGTGTACATATCAAAGGAGTATCCCGAACAGGTCATTTACTGTATTGACAGTACTGAAATGCACTCAGTATGATAAGGATGTGACCAGAGCGATCCCCTGGGGTTATCTCACACCATGCATACTGCCTGCCATGAGCAGTGTGTGGGACACAGCCCCTGCCTGAGCCTGGGCACATCCACTCCCACCATGGCACACAGCCTCCACCTCCTTTCTGCAGGTATCTCATGAAGAAGTTTTGCTGAACCTGATACTCATAGACAGGAGACAAGTGACTCTCCCCTCGTGTCATGCACTCACCTCCCCAGTGCTCCCAATGTCCCCAAACCTGGATGCATGTTTAGATTCTCAGGTCCTGGCTTTGCACCCTGGTGATGCAGAGACCACAGAGAGCTCAGGGGCTCACTGATGATAACAGCACCACGAGCACTCAATGTCCAGCTTTTTCTGACACTGTAATTAAATGCAGTTTGCAATGCTTTAATGGGCACTGGCACTTACAGAGTGACATTTTGCTTCTCATCACGTCACTGATGATGAAGATCAAGGTAATGAAGATATAAACATCTAACAAGCTCACTAGAACTCTGTTAAAGGTTTTGAAACATGCCAATGCAGTGATGGCAGGTGCCTCTCCCTGTCTGGGAACACAGGGATCAGGGAGGGATGATCAGGTGCTGCAGCACTCAGCAGCCACTTTCCAACAAGGAATAATTATTAATATGAATACTATCTTCTTAAGAGGACCACTAAACTTTATTTTTGAAGGTTCTTTACCCTTGACCCCATGCTGATCTGGCAGCATGGGCTGGGATCCCCTGGAGTTAATTCAGGCTTGGGGATGCTGGGACATGTTCGTGCCATATTGTCACCATTTCAAATATCAGCAAACGGAGAAGGTCAGAAATGAAGAAACTGAAATAGCAGCTAAATTATTTTTTATTCAATGAGCAGCTTGTATAACCCTATGAAGACCTGCTGGAAGCCTGGTCCAGACCAGCTCCCTGATTCATCTGCAGCACTCAGTTAAACACAAGGGTTTTATGGTTTACAAACAATTCAGCAAACCCTAAGAGAGGCTGTGCCTGTTCCCATGAACATTCTTCCCACCCTGAGGAGAGCTGGAGGCTGCCAGATGCTGAAGCTCACATGGGGCATCCCAAGCCTCTGGGAAGACCAAGCAGGATGCAATGCCCAGATGTGCACAGCCTCCTGCTGATTCCTGGATTTGCTTTGGTGGATAAAATCACATTCCTAAAAAGCAGCCCACTCCTTCCTGACACATGCTAACACCCCTGCTAAGGGCTTCTTGGTGTTGGGATATAAAGATCAATGACTGCAGTGACAGTGCCCTAGGCTAGGTGGAACACTGGAAGGAAGAGATCCTACAGTTTAATACAAGAGAACAACCCTTTGGGAAAGACCATGCCCTGCCTCACAGCAATACAGAAAACAAGCCAGGCACCCTTCCTCATCTCCAATAGCTTCAAGAAACAGGAGCCCAAAAAGCTGCAAGCTTTGTGCTGTTCCAACACTGCAGGAGAGACATAGCAAGAAAAAGGCAATAAAGCACAGAGGCTGCCCTCACCAGTGTCTATCCATCTGCTGCTGGGCACCAAGTGCTGGGAATGTCATCAGGGCTCCCCTTTTGTGCAGGGAAAGTCTTAATCCATTTGGAAACCATGTTTCCAAATAGCTGCTTGGGGGACAAAGAAATACCCAGGCTGGGTGATGAGGAGTCTGCACACGTGCCACCAACCCATCCAAATTCCCTGCACCATCACAGCAAAGAATCACAGAGGCAAAGCTTCCACCAAGAGCCAAACCATTCACAGAAGCTCAATTACACTGGAGGAGCATTTACTCCTTTATTTATCCAGCCAGCCAGAGACACAGCATTTTTTAAAAATCCTGTATCAATCAAAGGCTCATTTAAACCAAGAGCTGAAAATTGGGATCAGCCTGAAAAGCACAACAAACCTGAGGCCATTAGTCTGAAAGTGGGTCTCAAGGGCACTTGAGGAAAAGGAGTAAGTGGACCCCAATACTCTTGAGGATCACATCTATCCCTGGAGAAGATTACACAGTAATAAAATATACTCAGCAAATTCCCATGGTTAATCATCTCTGTAAACTGAATGCTTCACTTGGCTGAAGGGAGAAGGCATTTTTTTCTATATGCTCCCTTTTAATATATCAGATAGAAATAATTAATCCTGCATAGTGTTTCTCATCTAAAAATACTTAATTTTATTACAATGAAGACTTTAGTCAGTCATCTTTTCTTTACCTCCATTCCAGTCTAAATTAGTCTTGTCCAATGTCCATAAACAAATCAGCTTAGGAAAGTTACTGGAAAGACAGCTCTGCCAGCAACCTTCAGTGGATGCTGATACTGTTCTTACTGCTAGCTCTGCTTAGGGGGGAATTCTCCTATGGCACATGACAGCTTGAAAAGGACAATTTAAAGGGATGATTTTCACCTTCTGTTTATTAAAATAGCATCTAGTAGGCCATTTGGACTGGATGCCCCATCTTCTCATGAACTTAAGCTAACAGATTTTATAGATGCTATTGCCTCTCAACAGCAGAGCAGAATTTAAGACGTTAGAAAAACAGCCTGGGGGTATAAGGGAGAAGGACAGGGTTGGAGATGATGGCGGACTGTCACAACAGAGCCACAACCCACACACAAGGGTTTGTGACCCTCAGCATACCCACACCCAGATTTACTGACCATGTTACTCCTGCTTCTTGAATTTTATGGCTTCTACTAAAGTCCATAAAACCATGAGCCAAAAACTATACTTCCAAAGCTGGGTTCAAAGAAGAAAGGGAATGCCAAGAAGATATTAAATGGTTAGGTTTTAAATTTATGGGCCTGATGTTCAGACCTGCATGCAAGCTGGCTGGACCAGCTGGATGAGCCTAAAAGTGTCTTTAGGATCCAGTTCTTGGTGCTAACAGGTACCCTCCCCTCCTTGGCTGAAGATACTCCAGGTAACATCTGGAGCACCCTGGTCAGCAGCAGAGAGAGCTCAGGGCCCTACAGGCACCCTGCTGTCACTCCTGACATAAACCACCTGACACCAGAGCCCCTGGACCCTGTGGGAGGGACCACGGGTACCCAGAGTCTGTCAACACATCCTCCTGCGGAGGGAGGAGAGAGAGGGCTGGAGGTAGCTGGTCCCAGGGAGGAGAGAGGTGACACAGTGTACCTCAACAAGCCAGTGTCACCAAACTCTTTTATTTTAAAACAAACAAGAACTTGAGCAGAAGGAGATGGCACCACTGGGACCACTTTGTGCAGAAAATAAACGATTTGCAGTATTTCCTTATTGGCTGCTGGAGCCAAAAGCCCCTCAAGATTTGGCAATAGCCTCTGAAAATCCATGAAAATTCATCATATGTACATCAACAGAGCAGCCATGGGAAGGGGAACCTGTGGGTCTGGGAAAGGGAACCTGTGGTGGCTGATGGCCCTGTCTGCCACCCAATTTGCACCATTTGTAGGCTATCATCATGGCAAGGGCTGTAACAAGCACATTCCTAGCAAAAAAAGTTGTTGAATGGAACTTAACATCAACCCTTCCAATGTACATTTGTGCTTGAGCAAACAGCCCAGTGCCACTGCGCAGTTTGTCCCCGCTGCTGTTAATGGGCACAGTGGGTGGCTGGACTAGCACTGCCCTTTGCTATAACCTAAACCTTCCTTTAAGTGCTTGTCCCAAAACCCTACACAGCCAGTTACACGCCCGGTTCAGCCGTGAGGCTACACTTGGCTTTTACTGCTGTTCTGAGAGAACAAAGCGGCTGAATTTGGCCCCAGGAGGATTCACCAAGCTCTGGTAACAGGAGCAGCTGTGCCCAAAATGCACCCCCTGACTGCACAGACATCAGTGGCTAATGCTCAGCTCTGTGAAGGGTCCCTTTGTGTTACCCAATGGCACTGAGGATGTTGAGGAAGGGGTTAATGCTGCTTGCAGCAGCGTCCTGCCCTCCGGGTACCAGCAGCCAGTGAGTGCAGCTCCAGGTGACGTAATGCCTGGGTGGCTGTGCAGGCTGCACTCCCCATCCCTGCACTCCCCATCCCTCCTGCGCTGGAGATACGTCAGGGACCCCAGCATGTCTCGGGGACCCTGCTGTCCTCTGCCAGGCAGGGACCAGCCCAGCCCAGCACTGCACAGCTACGCCCACCATCCCTTTAGCTGCCGCCGCTGTCTTTCCCGGCTGAATGCTGACACTCAGTGCTATGCAGTGAATATTAGAAATTTTTATTATCAGCTTTTAAAACATCCCCAGCCATCAGGAGCATCTGATCCGTGACCAGCACAGCACAGCTCTGCAGGGCACAGCCTCGGCACAGCCTCGGCACCCACAGCTGCCAGCATGTCAAACTCCTTTTGGCTCCGGGACCATTCAAGGGCTTTCTCTTTGGGCGTGGAAATCCCCCTCTGACAATCCCATTTCTGTGCAGAACGTTAAGGATCGGGTAGGGTGGCCCCTCCCGAGCTGCTAGCAATTTAGGATTTACATAGGCAGGTTCTGGAACTTTTACAGAAATGCAGGTGAAGCTCCCAATTACAATTAACAGGTGCAGTAAGAAAAATGCTTCGTTGTTCCCTCCCCATCTGAAACCTCCTTCTGTAACAGCCTGTAACCATAGTGGGTCCTTCCAGGCCTCTGGAATAACATAATCCTCTAAGGAGAAAGTGATTCACTCTTCTTTGATGTGATAAAAAGAGGAAAACAAGTGAACAGGAGGCACTAAACAGCCATCTTGTGAAACCCAGACAGCTTTTCCAATTCCATTTCTGAGCTGTTTATCACCACATAAAAAGCCTGATACCAAGCAGACTAGAGAAAGACCAGTGTTGATGTCCCTGTTTTTCTCACATTTATATTCCAGCCTAAATCTCACTGAGACTTAGCTCAACAAATGAATTATTTAAGTTGCAACTCTGATTCAGTGCCCAGAGAATCATTTTGATATAGATGGGAGTAGGGACCTGGTACAGAAGCATTCAGGTGCAGAGCAGCGTCTGCTTTCCCAAGGCAGAGGAGAGCACCATAGCACAGCTGGGTTCATCTCCACAACTTCTGTGAGAGGAAAACCACGGCTGCAGGGACACAGCAATGGCTGGGCAGTGGTTTGCTGGTGGGCTGGTTGGAACAACAAAATGCAGATGTTTCTCTGGGTGACTAGACAAAAGCAGTGTCTGGGCTGAGAGCAAAACACACATGTAATTTCTGATGCTGTGCAAGGATTTTCTCCATATTCCCTTCCCCCTTTTCTCTCTGTGCCATTCAGCTCTAACAGAGGTGTTGATAGCAGCAGGAGGGGACTGTGCCCTGCTGCTGGGAGGGGACACATCCTGTGCTGCTCTTCTGGCTCTGAAACCCAGCAAAAACCAGCAGCCTCAAGTTCCAGGGCAGCTGCATAGGACATTCACACAGCACCTGCAGGCAAGCAGGGCAGAGCCAGCCCCAGCATCCATGGGTGCTGCTCTCCCTCTTCTCCCAGAGCATTACTGACCTACCTGGTGGCCCTTCAGGGACCCATGTCACACCACAACATTCTCCAAACCCAGCCTGCAGGCTGACAGTATTCTGCTCATTTCCATTTAAGCAATATATATCTTGGAACTGCTACTAGACAAGCCAGGGACACTTAGTGTGTGTTTTCTGGATATAAAAAGACAAAAAAAAAAAATGTTGGTTCTTTATGTAACTTAAGCCAAGCTACTAACATTAAAGCATCTGGAATTAATTATCCCAGACAGATAATGTTTCCACAATTACTTCAGTAATGCAAACAGCTCCATTTGCCTTTGTATCCACCTACTAATGGAGACCAGAAACAAAAGACATGGGCAATGGTGGCAACTCTGCACCTGCCATGGTCTGAGCATGAGCCATGGCAGATCAGGAACTGGACCAATCCCCCTGACACTGTTACTCACAGAGCTGAGTATAGGAAAGCTCAAAACACAGACATGGGCACAAGACGGCAACTCCCATCCATCAGCACGGTGTCTTCACACAGGTCTCCTCAAAGGAACCCAGCCCAGTGAAAGCAAGGCTTTGAGGAATTTTAAAAGGCAGCATCCAGACTCTTTCAATGTGTTCTGGATCACTGAACTAACGCTGAACCCTGAAACACACGAGAACAGTTCTGAGGCTGAGTCACTCAAAGCAGCACAGAGCCCATCCCAGAAAACAAGGAGGGATCCTCCTGCCTCTTCCACCATCCACGTGCAGTTACACTTGTTTGGGTGCACTTCATGAGGCCCCAGAATGGTTTGAAGTGGAAGAGACCTTTAAACATCACCTAATCCAAGCCCCATGCCATGAGCAGGGACACCTCTAACTAGATCAGATTTTCCAAATCTTGTTCAAGTGCATGGAAAGAAACCACCTACCAGCTCTTCTCCACCTCCCCAAAGTCCTGGGAACATAATGAAGCTCACTTTCCAGCAACGCTTCACCTAAAATGAACAGGATTATCCACAGCAGCACCAAGAACTGAGCAGTTATTTCTGCTGCTGGGCTATCCTGCTCCTCCCATCACTCTGGAGAGCACTTAAAAGTAATAGTTCCTTGCATTGTTTAAAGGGTACCCAAGGTGCACTAAATCACTAAGAGGTGATTTCATTAGTGCTGTGGTTGCAAGCCCAGCAATCAGAGCTGCTGGGGTTTTCCTGGCTACACACTAAATCCATGGTTCTGGATGGAGAGCAGAGGCAATGGAGTGAGAAGTGGAGGCTCTCAAGGCTGTACCAAACCAGAGTCGGTCCCAAGAGCTGTAAACCTTGTTACAGAGCAGCAGGAAATCAAGCTCACTCGTTCTATACATTTGCTGCTGAAGTACACTTGACTTTTTGTGTGCTTGATCCAGTATAAACCACAGGCATCCACTGGGAAGATTAGCAAACATTCAAAATAAAAGTCCAAGTGGCTCAGAATGAGGTAAGAACAGGCTGGATTAACACATTTCCCACAGCAAACCAATAAAGGTGAGGACTTGCTGAAAGCCCACACAAGAACTTGCCAAACAGAGAGTAAACCAGAAATGATGACAAGTAACAGGCAGAGTAAATCACACTCACTCCTTTGCGAAGCACTCAGAGGCACTGGGCACGAGCCAACAACCTTCTGCAGCACCAGTACCACCTGCTGCATGGCCCAGACCCTCTGAACTGCTGCTGCCCTGGGTGTGATTCATCCCATCCTAAAGCAGGTACCTGAAACACTGGCAGGTCAGACCACCCTGTGCACAGCCCATCCCTCCCCACTGCCTGCAGGGACAAGGGTTGCCTGAGCAGATCTGTCTGGAAACCTCCCTTTCCCAGTAGCAGAGCTGGAGATGCAACTCACTGATGCTACATCACTAGGATTATTCTGCTGTCCTGGATCAGTGCCACTGGCCAGCCCATCCTCACCACAGCCAGTTGTCACTGTGGGGGTCCCCAGGAATGGGCAGGCAGGGAGCTTTCTTCTCCCCACACGTCCCAGGATCAAAACATTTAGGCCTAGGGCAGTTGGGATTTTAATTTCTTTTGATCAGAGCCCAGTCTCTGAGGGAAGTGTGCATGTACTTCTGGAGCATACCAGAACTCAGGCATATTTAAGGGCAGGCAGCCACAGAACGGGGATAACCAACCCAAGAAATAGCCCTTTGTAAAATCGCCAGCATGCCATCTGCAAGCTCCAAACTCACACATTTTTCATGATGAGCTGGAGGGAAGGGAAAAAAACACCAGGAAGAAAAAGGATTATGTTTAAAAAAAAAAAGCTCTGCTCCAAAAGCTACTCAAACTGCTGCAGAATCCTGCCTGCCCCTTCTGCAGCAAAGCCCAAGGGAAGCTGCTGATGAGTCAACAGCCAGCCTGCGTCGCCGACCGAGGAAAGGAAGTCCAATCTCACCACTCGAGAACAAAGTGTGCTGGTTCATCGAGTACACACTGAGAACGCAGCCTCAGGAAGCCCTCCCCAGGCTGGGAGCAGCAAGGATACAGCCTGGCTGCTGGCCAGCACTCCAGAGAGACAGAGAGAGGTGACGTCCACACATAGCTGGGACATCTGCATTGTGCCACCCTGCTGCCAGGCCAGCCTGGCCACCATTCCTCAGGCTACCATGCTCCACATCGCAGCTGAGACTGCTCCCGGAGGCATTTTCTCCCTTTGCTGGACTCGCTCCCTCGCAGCACTGGGTGTTCTGGAAGCAGCACCCAGCCCTGCAAGGAGGAGCTGAGGTGTCTGCTCACGGCAAGATGGGAGGGAGGGATGTGTCCCAGTCCTACACCCACTACTGGTGCAGCAGTTCATTCTCCTCCCCACCTCAGTACACTCATCTCCAGCACTGCTCCCCGCAAACAGACCTGCTCCATATGCCTCCTCTTCCACTGACAGTGGTATCGCAAAACCACAACCTGCCAGCAGCTACATACCCTTGGAAAGAGCTGCTGGAACTCCTGGAGACATTTTGGAACTCTTTATGGGAGTCCAGTAAAGAACACCACAGCTCAGAGGAGGTCAACATTGACCAGGCAGCCCCACACCATCGTGATCCAGCCAGCCCTGCACCAGCTGAATGTGTTCTCACGAGCACAGCCAGGAGCTGCTCAACCTGTGCATGTGGCCATTAGAGAAGGGCAGAGGGGACTGAGGGAGGAGGACAGGACAGGGACACAGACAGGAGCCGAGGCAGCAGACGGCGTTTGCACCGGTGCCATCGCCATCCCCAAGCTGGTACTCGCCGAGGTTGTGCCTTCCTGTTGCCACAGCACTTTCTGTTTTCTGTTAAAACAGGGCCACAGCGACGATGCAAGTATAGATCTGCAATGCCAAGAATATCTGGGAAGCCTGCCAGCAAGAAGCAGCCTTCCTGCTCGTCCTCCCGCTGTGTGCAAATTCACAGGAAACAGAATCTACAGCACATACTAATGTGGCTTAATGCAAGATCCAAGAGCCACCTCGAGATCCTGCTTGCATCCCTGTCAGCCTGGGGAAGGAGCCACATGCCAAGAACATTAAATCATGAAATAAAGGAGGAAATAAAACCTGTACAGGTGCATAAAATCCCACGTAGGTGCCGCTGCTTTATGAAGTGATGCTCTGCTGTGCAAGCTCAACATGCTGCCAGCATTGCCATCAGCAGCAAGCCCAGGTCATATATGCCCAGGCATATCCACTGCTCAAAAACAGCTTTAAGGTCTCCTATGAGCACCCATATTGAACCAGGGAATACCACATCCTTTGGGGTTTTTATGGTGTGACTCTGGGAAGCAAAGCTCATCTGAAAAATCTCAATCCCATTTACAACAGGAGAAGTACCCAAAGCCCTGATGCTCCCAAACTGCCGATAACTCTTACTATTACTTTACCTTGCTTAATCCTTAAGCTGTGCTGAGATGAGCCAACTTTGCATCCAACATCCAGCTGCACCCCACACCCAGACTGGGAGCTTGTACCTGGCTCTACTCATGCTGGAAATCTCTGTGCCTCTGTTTACACAACTGTAAAATAACTGCAGAGTTCACACGGGGGCTGTGAGGCTCAACTCTGGTTCAAGAACCCCAGTGGAGATCCTTTGACTATGGGCCCGAGCAGAGGTGGAATAAGTGGCACCACTGGGATGCCACCACCACCCAGGGGGTGACCAGCACAGGGGCAGGGGATGCCAGCCTGCCTGTTGGAGGGGAAAGTTGGCCGGACTACTCATTCCTCTTATAGCTCCCATCTGACTGGAAGTGGCTTTTATCGCCACACAGGAGCCCTTCAAGCTCCAGGCAATTCTCAGGAGTGTCACCATACAAAATAAAATCCTTTTGAGTAGCCATAAGCCAGAAGTGATCATGGAGAGGAAACAGCTCATCTCCTGTGCTGCCTCTGATGACCCTGGCATCCAGGTGGCTGCCAGCAGCATCCTCCTGGGACAGCAAGCCAAGATATGCTGCACCTCTTCCCTCCCTGCTTTCCTCACAACTGCACTGCAATTTGTGCTAACCTAGAAAGGACCCTTGAGTTTAAGGTGGCTCTTAGTGGAGGCATTTTGAGACAGCTGCTTTCTGGGGAGAGCATTCCTTAAAATACAGCTCTTGCCTTCTGCCTCACCCCCGGCTTTCGACATTTTACAGCTCCAGTAAAACAAAATGTTTTAAAAATCTAATTTTCAGCTTTGGAGGCACAAAACCTAGAGGCGGGGCACAGGCAGGGAGAGCTGGTTTCCAGGCAGCCAGGCGGGAGATGGGAAGAGCAGCAGTGGCTGCACGCACGGCACCTTTCAGAGGATGAGCTCCACCTCTGGAGGGGGAAGCGATTCCTGCACACTCCACGGCACAACCCACTGGCTGCCAATGGCTCAGCCCAAAAACCAACCCCTGGGCATCAGCATGATGGGCTGGGGATTATTTTGCAGGCAGTGCTTGTCTGCTCGCCAGCTCCCGGGGCTCTAGTGTCTTCTCCCAGCCCCCCCACCTCCCTCTAGGAAACTCACATGGAAGTGGCTGTCAGAAGTGACATCAGGACTGGATTAGAACAGGCATCCCTCCCTAAGGGCAGGATGCTCTGTTACACCTCTGAAATGGGGAAAGCAGAGCGCTGACAGCGAGGAAGAGTGTCAGCCGCTGGGCTCCTCATTTCCAGTCTACAAAAAACATCAATGCAGGGACTTTTTTCAGCAGATTAAAGGAATTTGGATTGTCCGTATCTGACACAAGAGAGGATGTTCAGCTTACACGAAAATTTTGTTTGAGTAGGGAAAAAGGAAAGTTTGGAAGCAAAGGGGGAAAGTGATGCAGAGGCTATGGGGCAGCAGCCACAGGTTGGGGGCAAAAGCTGCAGCTCAGGTAGGACCAGCAAGGTCCTGGGATAGAGACTGGGGTGAATTAAAGCAAATAAATGGGGGAGGTAAAGAGAGTCATAAAGCCTTTAAGACTGTGCTCTTAAGGCAGATGAAATAGAGTCATCTTTTGCAAAAAACATTTGACATTCCTCCAAAACAGGGCAAGATGCAAGAGGGACTGGTCTAACCCTGGAGACAGCAAAATAACTGCAGTCTGCACTGTCCATGGTAGTCCAACACTGCCCTTTCCACCTCCCATGCTGCCCTCTCCACCTCCCATTCTCACATCAGTGGCCCAAGTGGGAAAACCTTGAGGGCAGGGATGCTTTGGGAGCAAGAGCTGCTCAGCAGAAGCACTACATCTCTGCTATGCCTTCTGGTGTGCGTGTGGAGAGATGCTGTCCTGATTAAAAAAATCTGGCAGTGTCACTGCCTCTCCCCCTGGGATGTGCATCATGGCTACAAACCAGGTGCAACCATTAACACTGCTGTAAAATGAGCTCTTCATTCCACTCCCATCACACTGGGAAAGGCAAAATATCCCAAACAGGCATCTGTCCAAGGACAAAGCCCTTCAGGCCATGCTTGCTGTCCTGCCAGCAAAGAGAGACAGTTCAGCCAGCTGAGACACATGGCAAGACAGGCAGAGCAACAGGAGAAGAAAGAAGAGGAGGCTGAAGCTGTGGGCAAGCAGCACAATCTCCAAGTCGCCCAGGAGAGCCTGGAACGAGCAGGGGCTGTGGAAATCCACCGGAGATTAGCTGAGAGTGATGGAGCCAGCAAAGAGTATCTTTGAGAGGTCACAGAGAATGGGTGAGATTTCAGAACTACAGAATGGGTTGGACTGAAAAGGACCTTAAAGGGGTCACCTAGCTCCAACTCCCTGTGATGGGCAGGGTCACCTTCCACTAGACCAGGTTGCTTAAAGTCCTGTCCAGCCTAGCCTGGGGCACTTCCAGAGATGCAGCCACAGCTTCTCTGGGAAGCCTGTGCCAGCACCTTACCACCATCACAAGGAAGAAGTTCTTCCTAATATCTGTTGCTTTTTATTTAAAAATAAAACAAACTCTTTGTAGAGCAAGTCCTGAACTCAAAACAATGTTGAGATACTGAAGAAAGAGCTGGAACTATTTCAGGAGGCAATTCATCAAGGATTGTGGAATAATCGAACACTCAAAATAATCCTAAGAATTAGTAAATTCTTCAAAGGGTAACCTGACACTGGAAGTGAAACTTCACAGTCAAGGTGAGTGGGCACCTGATATTCCCTCCAGAAAGTAAGGGCATATCATTGTGGTGACAGGGGTGCCAGAGCAGGACAGAGCGGGATGGGGACCTGGGAGGGAATGGCCTGTGCCAGACGTCGCTCTAGGAATATCCATGTATGAAAACATGCAGCAGAGCCGCTCCAGGACCCCCAAATCCAAGGTCTTGGAGACAAGCAGAGAGGCACATGTGCAGCCTGTCCTGCACCCCCTGGCTGTAAGGTCTGGGATGCCAAATGCCACTGCTGGGAAGCAGCACTCCCTGCTCTACATGGGCACTGCCAGCCCAGGCAATGCCAAGCTATCACTTTTTGGCTGGAAATAGCCCCAGCACGAGCCCTCAGCTGGGAAGCAGAGCACTGGCGAGGCCAGATTGCGGTTAGCTATCAAAGACAACTAAAAAAAGATATTTCACACACAGGCTTTTTTTTTCCCTTCTCTTTTTTTTTGGTTGCATTTTTTTTTCCAAGGATTAAATCAACTCAACAGCCCCCTTTACAACTTCCCTTTTGATGTGTTCAGACTCATTAAAGTTTCATTTCTTTCTCTGTTTTTCCCGGGGGAGGAAGGGGAGCGTACACAAAAGTTTATTTCAGAAGCAGGGTCGGCAGCTGCAGCAGCAGCAGCTGCTGTTGCTGTGGGACAAGCGGAGACTCCACCAGCCTCTGCTCCGTGCCCAAATCCCTTGGCAAAACACATCCCCCTGCAACCACCCTGCTCCCATGAGCAACCCCGGCATCGCCCTGGCACTGTGCTTCACAAGTGCTTCTGCAGGATGCACACGCCATGTCACACATCACAAAGGGAACACGCCAGACATGCAAAGCTCCTGCAAACCCTGCGGGGACTTTTGGGTCTGATGCTGCAAGTTTTTGGATCCAACCCTGCAAGTTCTGGGGTTTCTTCCCAGCCTGTTCAGTTCCCCCCACTGGCAGCACCAGCCTTTCCCTCACAGCTTTGGCCACTGCCCTGGGATAATCCCCCGCACTCATCAAGGGAGTAGCAGCTCCCCCATGTTTCCTTCTTGCCTGAGCAGCTGTTTAAGTGTCTATTTTAAAACTCAGTTCCCTATTTTAAAATAGCTAATGAGCCCCCGATCTCCGCTGACAGACGTCGTCTCTACAAGGTTTGGAGATGCTTCTCTGTTTGCTGGGCTCCTTTTCCCAAGCCCTGAATCTCAGCATGCCCAGCACGTCTCCAATCTGCACAAACATGGTAAAGAGGGAAGTTTTTAATTTAAGGGCCAACTCCTGCTCCCCTACTGTGAAATACCAGCAGCACAACCACGTGCTCCTAGACAGAGACGCATCAAGCAGCCAGGCAGAGGCTGGCATTCTGTGCGATTTTCTGTTGCTATTTTTTTATCGTCCCTTCGATTTTATCAGACCTTTTTTAAAATTTCCTGACCAAGAGCAAACAAGGAGCTGTCCCAGCTGGCCACTGCCCAAGAAAAGCCATGCACATGAGAGGGACTTTTCAAGATGTGGTGGGAGGTCCCCGCGCATCCCTGTGCAAGCCCAGGATCCCGAGCATCACCTTTACGTGCTCTCTGTGCTCTCCACCAAGGTAGAGGGAACCCCACAGAGAGGAGCAGGTGGAGGGGACCCCATGGACATAACCGGATGGAGGAGACCCTGCTCACTTACCTGACCACAGGCTCAGGGATGGCCTCGGCACTTGCTGGCACCTGGACACCCTTCTCCCACTCCTGCCTCCAAGGATCAGCCAGAATGTAGTACTCGTCCGGGCTCAGCTGGAAGGAGTCAGGGATCTTCATGGCTGTTATCAGATCCGTCCGGAAAACCTGCACCAGAAAAAAACCCACCCTGAGTGCAGAGGTCTAGCAGAGGCTGGGTGCACACGTGTCCAGGGAGGGTGTCCTGGGGAAACTGCCCCCAAGGGACAGCACAGCGAGTGTCTGCATCACCAGTGGTGTGGCTTCAGGGTGAGGTTTGGGCAGGGGAACATGGCAACAGGCAGGGACTGCCCTCCAGCCAGGCAGTGCCAAGAGCCCAAGCCCTGCAACCCCTCCAAGTTCCCCCATACTGGGCAGTCAGGAAATTCAGCCACAGGGTGTGAGCTTGGACAAGATGCAGACCAAAATTAGTATTAAACTAAAGAAACAGGCTGCTTTATCTTAGGGGATTGATGGTTTCAGCACAGCTGCACAAATCTACTCCAAATGCCAAGAGATGTACAGCAACTGGGCTTTTCTATTCAGCCTTCACAGGGAAAATGATGTTCTTGACATGAACAAAGATGTGGGAAACACAGAGCCACTTTGTCCCAAGCACCTTCATGTCCTTCCCATGTCATGTCACCATCCTGAGCATCTTTGTGTCCCCTTCGGGTCACCTCACTGCCCCAAGAGCAGCACCCTCATGTCTCCATCACATCACCTCATTGTCCTGAACTGGGACAGACAAAACCTGAAGGTAAAACACATCCAGGTAAAAGATTACCTAGGTGCTGCTTACACATCCACAAACACAGATTTTTCCTGACTCAATAAACCCCTTGGGAAATCTGGTCTTCCCCTGTAGGAAAATGCTCCAGTCCTTCAGTCAGTGAATGAGCTCATTCTCCATCTCACTCCTGGCCCTGCAGCATCTTCTCCCAATATACAAGGATGAAAAACTCATTCTAAAAATATCCCTCACGGTAAGTAAGGTTTTCCTTCCAGAGGGTTGCCTGACAGCAATGACTCGAGCAATCCTGCCTCTTGCAGCATAAAAATAAATTGTAAATGAAAATGGATGGTTTCTCCTCTCTACCATCTGCTATTAGCTGGAATAATAACAGCCAGTGCCAGCAATCCTGCCTGGTCACCATCTCACTCCATCCCTGCTACTTCTGCTTTCCTTCCACAAGGCTGGGATGGATCAGATGTTTTCTTTGGATATTGTTTAATCTCTTCACAGTCTGTTATCCAAATAAGAATTGCTTTGTCAGAATCACAAGAAATAATACAATATAGTTTTACCTTTATTGATACAAAGATAACACACTTTGGAG
The DNA here is from genome assembly GCA_013400515.1 of Erpornis zantholeuca. Lineage (NCBI taxonomy): Eukaryota > Metazoa > Chordata > Aves > Passeriformes > Timaliidae > Erpornis > Erpornis zantholeuca. The sequence continues at coordinate 422,831 of VZTN01006700.1, read as the reverse complement.
AGTATTTGGGAACCCAAATCGGCTGAAATGCAGGAAACTAGACATTAACTAAGACCACTGAGAGCGGTATTTAGGTCAGTTTGTTTAATCCTCAGAGTCTCAGCTGCTAACCCAATTAGAGTTAAATACAATATATAAACAACCTTTGCTATGTTGGGACCTCTGAATTTTACTGGTACTTTCCCCCTGATGCAGCTGTTTGGAGACATTTTTGACTATGTCTATATAAACCTCATTTGAGTTGGTCAGACACAGTCTTGGCACAACACCCTTCAACAAACATAATTAATAGCCTATCTATTACAGTCAGCTCAGTCTGGGAAAGATCAGGGTCCTGTAAGTCTCTGTGTGCTATGAACACATGGTTACAGACACCACAGTAACCTTTTAACACACTGCCAGTGTGGGAAATAAAAAAAAAAATATTAAGAGAGGCATTAATTAAACATGAGAAGGGATATGTGAGATATCATAGTCCTTCCAGCACCGTGAGTCTGTGTATCCAAACAAGCACAGGAATCCCACTGTAGTGTGTTTTCTAAAATACAGGGCAGAAATACACCCTGTTCTTGACAGCCCTGCACTGACAGGTCACAGCCTGGGTCAACAACATCTCCTTAACCCAGTTTCAGTGCCCAGCTCCAATGAGGACAACATGAACCTGAGTAATCCCTCCTTCCTCAGAGCTCTTGGCTTGGGTGGATGAGATGCTCCCCTGTGCCTGGACCACACAGGGCTGAGGCCACCATGGGGGTCAGTGCAACCTCCCTGCTCTGGCCAGCAGCACCATGCAATCATTGAACCACAGAATCATTAAGGTTGGAAAAGCCCTACAAGATCATCAAGTCCAACTGTCAACCCAGCACTGCCAAGCCCAGCACTAAACCACACCCCCAAGAGCCACATCCACAGGTCTTTTTAATTCCCTCCAGGGATGGTGATTCCACCACTGCCCTGGGCAGCTGGTGCCAGTGCTTAACCACCCTTACAGTGAAAAAGTTTTTCCTAATATTGAATCTAACCTTCCCCTAGCAACAGCACAATACTCTTACAGAAAGTACTGTTTCAGGGACACATGCCCTTGGGATTTGTGGGCAAATCCAAGTAGGAATGGTTTTCAGAGGTGCAGGGCACCCAAAAGCTTTTCTAAACAAACTGAACTGGATCCTGTCAACATGTGAGCACCCTCCTTCTCCCTCGCTGCCAGCTCAGTTGCCTCCTGAGGACACCTCCTTTGATGCTGCAGGGTGCAGGAGCATTACATCTCTCCTTCATGCAGGCAACTACACCCAATTCCCCCAGGAAGCTGTCAGGGCACTGCTGGCAGTGCAGGGCAGGATGGCAGGAAGCTCCTGCTTCCACCTCAGTGCACAGACCCAGCAGCTGGCTCCAGAGCAGTGAAGAACATGGGACTGCCCTTTCAAGGGCAACCAACCACTGGGAGGGTCCAGCCATATCACTATCCTGCCCTGAGGTCTCCCCAGGCACCCACAGCAGCTGTGGCCTTCCCAGAGCCTTACCCGAAGCAAGGATCCCCATTTTCTTTTGCTATGTCAGCACAAGCAGTGAGGTAAGAAGCCCTGTCCCTTTGGGGTAACACCAGGGCTGGGCACCCATGGCCCTATCAAAATCCTGGCTCATCACCCTCCTCCTACTGATAAAGAGGGAGACACAGGAGCCTGCACCGCAACGGGACCAGCCCTCAGTGTAATTTCTCCCCTCTGCATGGTGCAGATCCCAGGCTCGTGTTCTCCTGCATTAAGTCTTCCCCAAATTCATCCCTTCTGGCTTTTCAGCTCGCATCAGCGCAGAAGCTTAGTTTTAATTTTAAGCCAAATAACCATGATTTTATCTATTTCCCTGAAGATAAGGCGCATCGCCGGCTGGATTTGCAATCTCACTACTTCATTTATTTAGTCCTTCTTGGAAAACAGATAAGCTCACCCACCCAATGGCAGCATGCGCGCCCGCACTTTATCACAGCGACGCCTCTGTCTTTTCATGAAGAACTGGATATGCTCAAATTATTAACTATCAAAGCAGAACACTTTAGAAATGATAGAACAGCACAGAAATTGTAAAGGAAAGCAGATCAGTTGTCTGGAAATCTCCCAACAGCTAATATGCTCAAATTGTAATCTAAATGTCTTTTTGTTTTGAATTGTCTGGGATTAGGGTTGGGAAAAGACTCAATTATTCTACTCAAACTCTTCTGAATTATTTATGAAAACCAAATAAAGGATAAATTGGGCACTGATGAACCGAGGACCTGGCGATGAAGAGAAAGTTGGGTACCAGAAAACATGCAATTTTCCCTCAATAGGAGTGTTTACTGTTTCTCCCTGGCCGTGGGAGCTAACAAATTGTCTGCTGCCCTGCACCCGCTCCCCCTACCACCACCACAGCCCTGGCCAGGCTCTGTCCTTCCTTTTCAGCCCTGAATGGGATCTGGGTTATTGTCTATCGATCTGCCAGCAATGGGAAAGGCCAAACCAAGACGTTCCTTTATTACCTTCGCTTGCTCAGAAACCTCATGGAGGTTTAGTGATGCTCAGAAATGCATCACACCAGTGCCCAGGGCCAGCCTCTCCCTTTGCCAATGTCAGCTTTAAAGATGGGGAAAAAGAACATGAAATTTCGGAATCCCAAGACATTTCTGTCTTTGTATTTCCAAAAGAAATGGACACAGAGTCCAGGTTGGTGTTGTTGCGCAGCCTCAGACTCCAGGCAAAGAAAGGCACATGGAGAAAACCTTCATCTCCCTCGTTATCTCACAGGCCAGGCAAGCCTGGACTACCCACCTCTACTACTTCCCCATCCTTTCAGCCCACCAGTTTGTGGTGTTGGACCAACCCACCAGTAGAGCCAGTCCTGGCAGTCCAGTAACATGACAAGTCACTGGGACACCATAGCCATGGTGTTCCCCAACAATACATCTGTATTTTTTTTAATTTCTATAATTTGCTATTTTGAAGCAAAAGCTGCATTGCTTTTACCTCTCAAAAATTTTAAAAACCCCAAACCCTGAGTTAATTAAATGCAACATTTCTGATGTTCACATCCCAATGTGGCACTTGGATCCATCTAGCCTGGCCTTCAAAGGATGCTCCTGTGGATACGGCAGAAACCTGCAAGGCAGGTTTGGATCTGGCTCCTCCTTAAGCCCCTGGCACCTTGTACATCAGTTGCTCCACCTTGGTGACAATCTGCTGCTTCTCCCACTAGACATGGCCCTGCAGCCTCTCCCAATGCCTCCTCAGAGAAAAACACCTACCCCTGGGAGATGCCAAGGCACACAGTGCCTCGCCACAGCAGGAAGGCACACCATGAGGCATTGGAAACGCTGCTCCCCATTCCTCCCTTAGCTAAGGACTCACAGGCTGTGCTGCTTTCCAGCCTTCTCCTCTGCCTCTCCTCCATCACCATCCAGCCCCTTTTAGAGCCTCTCCACCACCTTTCCATGCAATTCTCACATCAATTTCCAGGCTCTGTGATTCACTCACAAACCCCTCTTAATGAAGTGGCCGGCAATCTCCCTGCCATTCAGCTCCCACACCACGTGCTCCGTCAAGGACTTGGCTTTTCCAGTGACTGTACTGTAGGTCTGAGCCTGACAATTATCCCCTTTGCCCCAAATAACCCACCCAAAAACCAAACTCAGATCCCGTGGTAATGACTTTCCACTTGCTCGAAACCAGCTCCTGGGAGAGAGCCAAAGAGCCGGATCTGTTTTGGGCTTTAAATCGAAATGAAAAGAAACACTCGACTAGCGCTGGGTTTAATTAGCTTTAAAGCAGCAGCCAGCCCAGGGACTGCTGTGCCGGATCAGGCGCAGCCGATTGCACCCGGCGAGGCGGCACGGCCTGGGCAGCCCTGGCACGGCCTCGGCACCTCCGGCAGGGCCTCGGCACCCCCAGCACGGCCTCGGCACCTCCGGCACGGCC
>VZTN01006700.1:404693-418849 GCA_013400515.1 Erpornis zantholeuca | reverse complement strand
GGCAGCCCCAGCACGGCCTCGGCACCCCCGGCACGGCCTCGGCAGCCCCAGCACGGCCTCGGCACCCCCGGCACGGGTGCTCTGCCCCAGGCTGCAAACCAGCCCAGGAGAACACCAGCTCCAGAGGGACCAGGCGGCTCAGCCCAACACAGATGGGCCCCAGCAGGCCGGGTCCCTGCACACCAGGCTTCCTGAGCCGGCGGGAATTCTGTTATATATTTTCACCCACATCTGCACCCAGCTGACTTTGGAGCGTTCAGACCTTGCTCTTGAGGCAGAGGAATAAGCTCGGTCCGTCCTTCAAGTCCCAGGATGGGATGCCATTTTTTTAATACACAATAACATCTCTGTCCCTAGGAAGCTTCAGTGAAAAGAACTCTTTCCAAAGCACTCCATGCTGCAAGGCAGTGGTACAAAACATAAGAGAAGAGAAGCCCAAAGTGAACTGCATGCAGAAAACACTGTGCTCACTAGGGTGAGGGCAGGCAGGATAGGTGAGAAGGAATGGTCACAGCCTGCATCCGAGATTTCACCTTTGAATCCACTCCCTCCATCACCCAACAGATCTGCAACCCTCCCTGATGTCCCCACACCCACAGCACCACAGTGATGACCCCTCCACAGCAAGCAGGGGCGGTGGGTGCTCTGAGCATTGCTCCCAAGCAGGGGCAGCAGCAGGTCACCAGAGGCAGGGTGTGGGAGTGCTTCCTGACACTGAGATAACAGGTTTTCTTCAGGTTTTGGCTCAATCCTCTTTTTTCCCTCCCTCACTGCAGTCCTGGCAGCTGAGTCCTGCACACCATCCAGCCATAACCATCTTCCTCCATCCACAGTGGGACCAGGGAAGTCTCCAAGCTGCCTCATTCGCAGGACTCCCTCCTCATTTCCAGCCAGCTCTGTTAGCCCTTCACTCTCTCAAGCATAAAATTGTTTGTTATAGCTCATGAGTCACAAGGATTTTTAGAGAAAGAGACAACAATGGGAACAATGGGAGCCCTGGGAATAGTTTTTGGTTGTACAAACTGTCTTGATATCAGCTTGAGACGGCACCTCTGTGGGTGCAACCCTGGTTGCCCCACCCCACTACCCTCTGGACCTCCCAGTCCTACATCCCCTGCTGTTCTATCACATTTTTCCAGCCCTTTCCAAAATGAGATGGGTGTCGATACTCGGTAGCAAGGTTTTGAAATGTGGCAATGCCAGGAGTGTGTGTGCAACCAGATATAATCTGCTTGTAGGGGAAGAAATCCTAAACTCCCATGTCCATTTGGGAGCCAGCCTCCTATCTCTTCATCTAGTCTTGTTTCCTCTTGAAATGCTGGATGTTAAAGTTTCGATGAACAACAGAACTCAAAACAGGAACAAGAAGCATTTTTGTCTGGCCCTTCTCAGCATTCAGAAGACAATGGTTTTAATCTGTTATCCCCACACTGGCATGGGAAAACTGGCAAAGCCAAAATGCAGTCAAACCTTTCAACAGAGACAGATTTTCTCCCCATCCAGCCCCATAAAAGCATGTCAAATCTTGCTTGGCTACATCCATTAAAGCTCTTCTCCAAGCATGGAAGAGTACAGCAACTAATCCACACTGCACTGGGTCATTATATACCTAATGCAGGAGGAAAAAAACATGATCCAATGCAGTAAGAATTACTTTTTAGACAGGAAACAATGAGAATGTTTGTTAAAAGAGCTAAATCCTTGTAAAGAGATATAAAAAGGCGCCTTTCAAAACACGGAAGTAATATCTAAACAAGGCAAGCAGAAAATAGTGTAAATTGTATAAATCTGTGGTTTCCCCTTCATCCTGAGCCCTGCTTGCAGCTGCATTCCCCTAGCCTCCCAAAAGTCTGGAGTGAGGGAGAAGGGCAATGAGGATGTCCGGTGGGGCGAGCAGCACCTGCACGGCAGAGCCAAGACTGTGCAGGGCTCTTCGGCTGAAAAAGGACAGCTGGAGGGCTGGCACACAGGTGTTCTGCACAAAAAAAGCAGGCTTTTGTCCTTCCAAAATATATTCCAGCAGTGCAGGTGAGCACTGTGGATCTCAAATAGCTCTGGAGATAATGACTAACACAGCAGCTAAGGCAGTGACTCAGAGGCAGCATCCGAGGGAGTCCCCGGGCTGCTGATGGCTGGGAGATAGAACCAGCGACTATCATTACACACTTGCCTTGTTCTTAGATTCTCTCCTTAGACACTGACAACTGTTCCCTGTCAGAAACAGGAGAGAGGCTTGATGACTGCAGTCAAACCAGCGAGGCTCATGCTCACATCCCCAGCAGCTCTACAGCCGGGGGCAGGATTGCACTAATGTGCCACTAACAGAAGCACAAATCCATCCTTCAGGCATGTCCTTATTCCCTGCTGCAGATTCATATCCACAGCAGGGATAACCTGAGCAAGCATTCCCTCCTTCCAGCTCTCAGGGTGGGGAGCACGACCAGCACCTCATTGCAGGGACCTGGGGAGATAGGTACCAGCCACCACGCTCCATTTGCAGACAAGTTAAGAGACAAACGAGCACTAATGAGATTAATTAAAATCACCAAATTGGTACTGCTATCACTGCAGATGCAAAAGCTGTTGGCAGCTGCCCACGTCCATCCTCTGTCTTCAGGCAAAGTAGAGCAGCAGAGCCATGCCCAGGGCACCATCGGCATCAGGTTTTAGCCCTGAAGGCTCTGCTGCCCAGGCAAGGGGCAGGGGAGGACGACTGTCACCTCTGCAAGGGAGAGAGCCAAGACAGAGGCCTGGTGCCTGGGACAGTCAGGAAAGAGCCCGGGCAGAGCCCCGTGACAGGCACAGATAAATATAATCACCCTCCCTGGCAATGGCCCCTTCGCGGATGTTTACAAACAGCTCAGTACTTTTCCATGTTAAGAAGCTTGTTTTGCCAGATGCCTTGTATTGGGTGGTTTTTAATGTGTATAGTTAATCCCTTCTCACAGAGTCTTTCATAATAAACATCACCCCCTGACCTGACTAATAACTATGTAACACTAATGCTTTTGATTTTTTTATCTCCTGCCCGGGTTGTCAGGGGGAATGCATGTATCTCTGGGAAGCAGCTCCCAGAGAAATGAGGACATGACTTCGAGAAGGGCAGCACAGGTTGGTGAGTCCACACACATAAATCCCCTGTTCCCCTGGCCCATCTTCCAGCACATTCACCCCTCAGGACATGCCTGCACCTCCTGAAGCTCTTGATAAAGCTACAAGCCATGTGTAAACCTGGAGTTTGAGTTACTGTTTGAAAAGATGTGTCCAGAGCCAAAATAGCTAGGGGTTCAATACCTGCTAACACATTCATCCTGCTCTCCCTATTACTCTCCTGTGGTTTCCATCCTCAGCAGGATGGACAAGAGAAAAGGTGATTCACTATTTCATGTGAAGTAGTTTTACAGTGGTGTCATTTATGTTTTCCATCTCTCAGTACTTGCTCCAACAGGACATGATGCCCATCCCAGTCTATGCATGAAATCCCCCAGTGTTCCTTGGAGGACATGCCAAACCCTGCAGTGCTTCACACATGACAAGCAGCAGATCCCACACAGGGACAAGACAGGCTCATGGGTGCTCACAGGAAGAGGAGAAGTCTGGTCACTAATGGAAAAGTTTGGAAGATGCTGTTGGAGAGGAAATTCATACTGGAGTGACCTTCAAGCCATCTCCCTGCACTGCTGCAGGTCTTGGGGCAATACTACACCCAACCTCAATTTCTTGACCCCTGGATTTCAGCTGGCTTTGATTTCCAGCAGACCTAGAGACAACCAAGTGCAGGGGCAATGCACGGTGAGGGGAGCATAGCTGAGATCTGGACTGCTCCATCTGTTTGTGTGGCCACCATGCTTTTGTAAAAGATGTGTTTGTCAGCTTGAGCATCCTGGCCAAGCTCCAGCCAGAGTAATCACACATCACCTCCCCAAATTCCCCTGGAGTTTCAGTTCAGATAAGCCACAGAGGTTCACTTTCTGTCCCAACTGTTGCTAAGCTGGGCACTGTTCAGCTTTTGCTCCACTTTATTTGTTCCACAGCTACATTTCACTGAGAATCGTCCCCAGGGGATAATGCAGCATGAAGCAGAGGGATGAGCCCTCTGCAGGCATCTGATGCCTCCCCAGGTGCCATGGGCTAAGATCTAGTTTTCCCTCCAGCTGTTGTACAGCAGCAACTGGGATCCAGGTCTTTCGCCTGGAATCTTGGACTTATATTCAGAAACAGCCAGGTAAATTCCTTAGATGGCTGATTAAACTAACTCATATCAAAGAAAAAAATGTGTCTGCACCAGTGAGGTAGAAAGATGTCCCAACTCTTGGAGGAGGATTTTACTGGGCAGCGGCAGGGTGGCACTTATGACACTGTCACGACACATGAATCACATCCTCTCACATCTAGCATGGGGCATCTCTGTGGCAGGGACTCCTGACAGCACCGAAAGGGCTCACACAAGACCTTTATGGACACATCAGGCACAGGGGTGGGTAGTTATTTCAGAAAGGGGAAATGGTGCCAAAGGAGGAGGAGATGCCCTAAATGCTTCACTTTCCAAGGGAAGATTCAGCTCACAGAAATCTCCCCCACACCCACACTGAGAGACACATCTATAACCAAAACCCAACATTACCAGTGCTAATATTCAATTTTTAAACAGCCTTGTCAGCAGTCAGTGACATCTGACCCCTGGTTCTTGCTCTCTGGAGTGTTTCCTACTAACTCAGCTGGTACTAACAGTTTTCTAGTCCCTCTCTTTACCCAAGGCACAAACAACTTGGACTTTTTCAGTCTGCATTCTTTGCCAACACAGATATATCAATGTAAACCTGCCAGAGCAGTAAGAACCAAGTGCAGATGTAATTCAGGCAGTGTCCACAGGAAAACCTCAAAATCTCTACTCAGCTTGATGCAAAAGGAGGATGTTACAGAGGTTTCTGCTCACCAGGCCACAGCATCAGGAGAGGTGAAACACGGAGGACTCGGGGAGTTGACATGAGCCATGCCAGCTTCATCTACTTCTAAACTTAGCACTGTTTGACTCCAGACCCCAGTCCAGAGGGAAGGGAATGTGAGAACAATGTCCCTCTGGCTTTGCTCACGCTGCTGCTGAAATGAAGATGACCACTGCCAAACACTGTGGTTGCTACAACAGCAGCTCATGCCTGGTATAGTTTCCATGGCTAGTGGAAATGTATCCGAGGCACATAGGGAAAACAGGACACAGCACCACCCGTTCCAGCACAGTCCTGGGGACAAACAGCTCCTCCCACCCAAGGCACAGAACCTGCACTACAGAGCCAGCAGGTGAACCTGGGCAGTGTCCCCAGAATGGGGAACACTGCCCATACCAGTAAGGGGAAACCCTGCAGCAAGGGCAGGCACCAATGGCCTCAGCTTATTGCCCTTGAGCCCCGTGACAGGGAGAAACCAACACAACACAATCCGCAACTCAGCTGTGCTGTCTCTCATTTCACAGCTCTCCACACCTCCCACTTGTTCACGGGGAGGAGTCTCCACATCACCCTCCCCAGTGCTGTGCCATTAATGAAAGGGTACCCAGGAGGGCACTCAAACCAGGGAACCTTGGCATGCAGACACGCCAGTACTGTAGGACCTCCCAGTCCCACCAAACTTATCTTCTCTTTACTTGCATCAATAGGGGTGGAGTGGGCCCGAGGACCCCCACCCTTCACCAGAGATGATCATCATGTACCCCCATGAGCTCCCCCCCAGGAGAGCTGGGGTTGACACCACTGTTGGGAGTTGTGGCTCTGCAACATGGGCTCTGGCTTCTTGGAGATGCCTTGTCCTGGCACCTACTGCCCACAGACAGCCACGGGCATGCTGGTTGCCACACCTAGGCAAGCACAGTCCCATGGGAAAACTCTCCTTTGGAAAAAGCCTAAAAGCCCACGTACCTCAGAGGGCTTCTTCTCCTTCTGCCGTGACCAGGGGGATTTGGTATTCGGAATTTTGGAGCATCTGGAGGTGGATGTGGTGTGACCTGCAACAAGGCAACAGAGACAGGTTACAGGGGAAAGAAGTTTTTTCCACACTCTTGTCACCAGCCCCACCACTACAGCCTCAACCAACACTTTGGGTCAACACTAAGAGGGAATAACACCTTGACATAACATTTTTTTTGTGCAGTATCATCACCCCCCCCGCTACCACCTCCAAAAGGGAAGGGTATCCTAAAGCCTGAAATGTGCTGGAACCACTACATTACTGATCTCTATTTCCAACCCATTTGTGTCATTATCACTTAAATATAAGACTGTATTTGTTAGTAATAAATAACAAACTGACAATTGGAATTTCTGTATAATAATGATGCCAGTCTTCTGTATAGAGGACCCCTCCATATTCCACTATATAAAAATGTTTCTGTGAGGTTGCAACAAAATAACTTTCAATAGGCCTATTTAACACTGATTTTATCGTTGGAGGGCTAAATAGGAGAAAACAACACCTGAACACGACAGAGCCATGTACATGAGGACCTCAGGAAGAGCTCCAACCAGGAGCTGAGCTGACTCAGGGATCAGGCTGTAGTACCACCGTGGTGGGAAACATCTGTGCTTCTACCAGCTCAGGCAGCTGAGCCCAGGTAAATCCCACATGCCTATTTTTTGCTGGCAGGGGAAGAGGCACCAGCTCACCCAGTATTTTTTACTTGCAGTGCTCTTTCTTATACTTCATACAATGAAGACCAAATGTGAGGACATCACTTGTTCCCAAAAGACAGCTTGTTTTTTGAAGTGTCAGGCTAGATGTCATTAAAGAAGGTTCCACATAAATTAAATTCTTTATAACACTTCAGAGTATAACAGGGCAAAGCCCAGAGCACATGTCCCTACACTGCAGCCACATGGACACACTGCTTTACCCAGCGACCTGCTCCAAGGAGCGCAGCAGCAGCAGCTCCACAGCTTTCATGGAGAGATCAGCCATTAATTTCCACCTTACCCCCTCTTCTCAAGCTACAGTGCATTGCTACCGCTATACAGGCTTGGATAACACACCATAAGTACCCTTTCCTGGCAGAGGCATGAAAAAGAAGGTCACCACTCTGTTTACAACTATCCTGCAGGAGAGCATTTGTCAACAGCTTAGGTATCACCTGCAGCATAAATATCCAAGCCCAACAGAGATAAGGCCATGTTGTTTAATACCATGATTAAAGATGCCTTACCCCCGAAAGGCAGTGAAGCCAGCGAGCACAGCTCGGCTCCATAAGCCTTTGAGCATCTGGGGATTAGGAGATGGGAAGTTTGGAGCATGGCTTCCAAAACAAACCCCTTTCTGAGATAGAGCTGTTTCATTCTATGAGAAGCAAGCAGTGTTGACAGAGCCTGAAACACTTTCCGCAGGCACAGCTCAGGCCCAGGCCCCCCAGGGCTCCAGCAGCATGGGGGTCCCTGCTGGCAGCTAAAAAAGCAGGTTCCCGTTGGCAGTTGTGGTGCAAACTCCACTCACACTGACAATTTTTTTGGCTAAAGCTGTGGGAACAGCAGCCAAACTCAGCAAGATCAGCCTTTCCATAACCCCCTGTAATCTCTCCATCATCCTGTTAGGAAAAGGCCCAGAAGTTTAGTGTCTTTAGTAAAGTCCCTTTCGTTCTCGGATATCCAGCAGCCAGATCCTGTAAAGCGTGGAGAGCAAATTCCCAGCACGGCCCAAATGAAATTACTGTGACATTTGTAAGAAACCAAGAGGAACTAGTAAGAAACTCTTGAGTCCAGACAAGGGATTAGGTTGGTGCCTCGAGGGTACTGAACACTGAGGCACTGCGGTATGTCTGCAGCGGGTGAAACCCTGGGATAAGTTGGAAAGTTCTCTATTTATAGCCAAAATTCAGCACATTTGCACATGTTTATTGTTGAACACATGCTTCTGTGCCCTCCTGAATGAGGATGAAGTGAGGTAGATGTTGAAAAGCAAGCGTGGGCTTGCAAGTTTTGCTGGCTTGAGCCTTATCCCTTTTCCCACATCACTCCTCAGCTTCCAAGAAGGGAACAATGCGGCTCCAGTTTTACACTGACTCCAACAAAAACTTCCCTTTCCCCCAGTGCAACCCAAATCAAGAGCAAACTAGTCTCAGGCTGCAGCTCACAGGAAAGGACAACTCATCTACAAAGGCTGTTAGCTGCTTTGTTAGCAGATCTGCAATCAGCAGCTCTCCTCACCCAGACTCTTCACACGAGGGAGACACTCTCATCAGTTAAGAGGAGCCACAGCCAAGTGTTTAAATAAATTGATATCAGCTTGTTGCCGCATTTCTGACAAACCCAGCCCTGCACACAATTCATTGTGCAGAGACTTCCCAGTAAATGCAGATTCCTCCACTCTCTGTAAAGTAATTATTCAAGCATTTTGACTGCTGGAGGTGAATCTTATTCAAAGCTTTGAATTAAAGGTCTTACTGTCAGTGGTGTCTGAATTATCACTGCTGATGGAGTACTTGCGTCGTTTTTCTTCCATCTGTAACAAAAGAAATTGAGCATTACACTTAATGTCCAGAAAACTCACCTCAGCAGCAAAGCTGCTATCTTAGTATCTGCACACCCTCTTACCCCAGTAGCAGTCAGTCCTTACCCTCAGGACAGACAACTACCCAGAGGGTGAAAAAAACAGAAGAAAACAATTCCCACTGATTTTTAAAAAGCTAAATTTAATTGTCTCTCTACCAGCTTTTCCCACTCCAAGGAGTTACAGTGGGTGCCATTTGGATCACTCAGCTTTGCATGGAAATTTGTCCATGCAGAATTTGCATCCAGAGTCTCTTCCTCTGCAAGAGCACTGCAAAGGGAAGAAGCTCCACCATGGACCGGAGGATGTCCTACCAGGCACCCTGGTGCTGTTGAACGGGAGAAAAGATGTCCTGGGAACCACCTGTCTGAGCTGCAAAGTTGAGAAGTGTGAAGACACAAGAATGGAAACTGCACACTCTCAGTATGTCTGCAGGGGGAATTACAAGCATCCCAGAGCTGAAGAAAACCCCTCTGTACCACAAGCTTGGGACTTACCCTTTGACTCATCTTCCCATTCAGCCAGTATCTACTTCTTTTCAGACTTGGGGAGCATCTGTCACACAGACCAGCCCAAAGCACTTCCCATCACTGCACACTATTCTGCCGGGAGCTCCCCCCCTGCCCCAGCAGCACCGCTGGCACCAGAGCTCCCGGGGGTGAGCAAGTGGCTTCTGCACAACTGCCGTGATTTCTCCATCCTCTCAGAGCTAAAATCACAGCAGCGGGTACCACTGCACTGATGAGGAGGCCTGTTTCAAGCTCAGCTGATTTGCTTTGAGACTTTGAACAAGCCACAGGAGCGCTTGAAATCAGCAGGTTCTCCTGAACTCACCCCGTGGGAACCAAGCTCTTGGAACTCAAAGTCAAAGTAGGTGCTCCAGAAAAAAAAAAAAAAAAAAAAAAGAAGAAAGGTATTTTAACTTTTGAAGACCCAAAGTTTACAAATGTGGCTGGTGGCTGATCAACACGGCCCCCAATACAGGGCTTGGATGGAAAGGGCTACCCATGGATGAGAAAAGTATCCAACAAGCTGTGAGCCAAGATAAACCCACAGAAAACAATCTTAACCTCATGGAAATCTTCTAATACTTTCTGAGATATTTTCAAAGAATCTGACTGTGTTGATATGTCGTACTGACTATTGCTTCCACAAATGGTAAATGGGAATGATAATGAAACACTGGGTTTGTGTGGTTTGGTTGCAGCAGGTATAAGCAGCACACAGACTGGGATAGCAAGCTTGAGCATGACATTTCCCCCCAAACATCAGGAAATGTTCCACATAAGCATATAAAACCCGTGCAACAGCTGTATTTTACAATATACGTGCTATCACGGCATTATAAGGGAAAATACTACAAAGTATCCTAAAGATTGTGGTAAGGCATTGCCCTGTCAAAATGTGACTTAAAACACTCCCTAAGAATATGGCAATATCAATACTCTTCCCTTGGTGATTCAAGGGGAAACAGATGTTATTAAACCAGCCTTGTTCCAAGTAGCCATTAGATTTTGCTTGGGGGAAATGAAATTGAAGAGAGCTCTAACTGCAGCTTACTTACTTCTGGTGAAAATCCTACCTGAACCTTCTAAACTGGTTCCTACTGGTCTGAAGTGGCAAACAGACACTTGGAGCACAAAGAGCAATGCTTTTATTGATTCTGGAGTTCCTAATCACAGAGATTAAATAAACCAAAGACAAGAGGGGGAAAAAAACCACCTGAGCTGAAGTAAAGGAATGTTACAGATAACTAGTAAGATTTCCCAGGTTTCCCATCTTTGCTTTTACAGCAAGACAGCATCACTGACATCACTCTCCTTCCAAGGCAGGGAAAAAGCTTTACAATCAATGCTCAACACAGGTAGCAGGAGGCTGGCACTCATTTTGGCTCTGATATATATGAGGAGATGCACTGATCATCCTTCTAACTGAACTTGGTCCCTGCACCCTGCTTCTGTCCTACACCTGCCTACAGAATTAAGACACTCACTACGCACCAGGATGAATTGATATTCAATACAGAAGTGGTTCACATTGCAGGTAAAAATAGTGTCTGTACTTCAGCAAATCATTTTGCCACTGTTTGGCAGGATTCAAGACAGCATTTTCCAAACCAAACTGCATTAAATTTCTGAATGAAATTCTGGCTCGAGCAAAGTACAGACATCTCTGAACAGCAGCACTGAAAGGCTGGGCAAAGGATGGCACACAAGGTACTGCATGCCTCAAGGGAGCAAAAGTTTTGGCCAAAACCAGGCCACTGCAGAAAATGGTTACGTTCCAGGCCGTGCTAAGAAGATGCTGTTTTCTGAGGGACTCATCTTGAGCAGCCAAACAGTAGTAAATTGCACAGCACTTAACAGAGGAATTTACTGTAGGTGGGTCATTGGGCCATTTCCCCATCTGTATCCCAGAGTTATAAAGTCTGATGGTGGCTGAGCCCCCACCACCCTTTTGGCACGGGTGGGGGGGGGAGGACACGACCCACTGCCCACATCCCTCCCAGGGCTCGAGCTCCACCTCCCACAAGCTTTTAAGAGCAATTCAGTTAGTGAACTACTGAGCAACTGAAGTCCCCACAAAATATGGTCTCTGCTCCAAAATTAATCTTTTGTTTACATTAGAAGTTAATTTCACCTTTAACTGACCCATTCCCCACATGGCATCATTATTAAAGTCATAAACAAATACCAAAAAAATTTGTAATACTTTGAAAAGGTCACTGTTAGGTCAAACTTGGCCCAAAATCTAGTTTTTACAGAGCCAGAAACCAAGTGAAAGGTTTCTGTGTAGGCTTGCTTAAAAAATTCAAACAGAAACAGATGTGGGTTTCTTTTATAAACAAATGAACATCCCCCTGAAGTGTCTGCAACTCAAATCCACAGGCATAGCCCTGGCTAATGCCTGGAAACCAAAAAACTGAACCGCTTGCAAACCAACACATGTTTAGCATTGCCTTTGTTCAAGCTGAGAAAGGCAGATAAATGCTAAACCAAGGAAGATGATGGCCCTTCATCAGCCTAAACAAATGTAAATCACTACATCTTTGGACAAATTAGCACCAGGATTGGCGTTAAAACTGAGATGATGGCCTGAGGCTGGCTGGTCCTGCCTCACAGCAGGGGAAGGTTGGAGAGGAGCTCTTGGGAATGCAATTTTGCCCAGCCCATGCAACCTGGGAGAGGTGGAGGCAACAGTACTCCTGACACACAGGGATGCCTATGCCCAGATCCTGAGCTCAACTGGGCACATTGCCAGGGACAGGCACCCGCTCCCATCCACACTAAACCAAAATGCCTCATCCAGCCTTCAGCCAGCACAGAAATCTTCCTCTGCTGATCCCTCCACCAGCCCTGTGCTCTGGGGAACCCCCTGGTGTTTCCCAGCTCCCTGCAAACTCTTCTGCGCATCAAGTCCACGTGGGATTTGGAGAATTTAGTGGCATCCCAGCACCCCATGCAGGGGCTGTTTCCAAAAATGAACCATTCTGAATTGTGGTAAGCAAATAGAGAAATTCATACATGCCTGTACTCCCCACTTCCACGGAGAACAGACACAGAAACCTGCATAAGTTGCAGAAAAAAAAAATATATATATAATTATTTGGTCATCACCTCCTCCCAGCCTCCCAGCAGGTTGAGGGATGCGCTGCGCTCGGTCCCCACGCCGTCACCTCTGACGCTGTGAGCAACACCGGCTGAATGATGTGCTCTGTTTGTGAGCTGCAATGAGACTGCAGAAAAACCACTTCCCTGTTTGTTCTTCCAGCCCAGAAATAGGAACACAAACAGAACATAGTGCCCCCAGCGGCACGCACACGGCTCCGGCCACCGACCCCGCGCCGGGACCCCCGTCCCGGACCTGCCCCGGTGCCTGTGCCCGCCAGCTGACACCGAGCCATGGGGCTTCTCCCAATGCATCCCCCCAGCGCTTCCCCTCTGCCTTAAATGTGTTTTTCCCTCTCTCTAGGAACACCAGCCAGTTGTTAGAAAGTGTAATGAAGGTTGGAGGGCTGGTACATCCCAGTCTGTACACCGTGGGAGGGTTGTCCTCGTCCCATTGCCTTTTCCCATGAACAAATTCTGGAGCCAAGTGCTGCTACAGGAGGTTCTGAGAGAGCAGCAGCATCCCCCAAATTGGCACAGCCCCAATTTCATAGTAACAGAAGAACAAACTTTTGGACCAAGGGATGTACAGCAGCAGGGCCAACGAGACCCTCAGCAAATCAGTGCTCAGCCCCTGCATCTAGAAGGAAGCTTTTCTTAACGTCCCTAATAGCCCTGCAAAGTGTAAGTGCTAAAGGGCAGGATCCTGGTACCCAGAACAACCATTTTTTGGGCAGCAGAAGTCTGCCCCTGCCTGCCGGGGCTCGTCTGTCACTCGCCTCCTCTATAGGCTGCTGCCAGCCCCAGCTTTCCAGCAAAAACTCAGGTGCCCAGGTAAGCAAGAAGCCATCCCTCCTCTCCTCCACACCAACTCTGCTGTCTTGGCTTCCCGGGGCAAAATTTAATCTCATTTCCATTTAAAACAAAATAAGCCCTCGTTTACTTCCTGTGCTTTGCCTTTCTCCACATCTACAAGGGGATTTTTTTTTCTTTACTACTCACATTTATAACTTTACTTGCCTCTTCTGACTCGTTACCTTCTAATTATCTATTTTTCCTTTAGCAAGCCCAGACAGAGCACAGGTAATCAGAAAGGTTACTGAGGGCACTGAGGCCACCCCTGCCTTGGGAGGGGAAGGTGCAGGCAGGGACACAGGGCACGAGAAGGGGACACCGGGCACAGCTCCATGCTCACAGCCGGCTGCCCCATCCTGCAGGTCTTTTGAGCATCAAAAACTCAGAGGAAATCAACAGGAGCTACAGGCACTCCAACCTTTGTATGAAAACCCACAGAAAAGTAAAGACCAGACCTGATCTGAAGGACCACCCACCCACCAACTTTGAGAACTTGGGTTTCAAACACTATCAGCAGCCATCAATACTTCAAAGGAATTGCACCTCCTTGCCTACAGACCCCCTAACGTGTACGCTCCATCCTTTGCTCCAAGCCTACATTTTTGAACATCAACCTCAATTTTCCTAAGAAACACAAATTTAACCTTCGATTTAACCTTTCTGAGAGCTATTTTTACTTCTATCTCAAGCTTATTTTAACCCCAGTAGGCAATAAATGCTTAAAGGTCAAACACCATTCCTAAAAGCCGGGCTCTTTACCCCTGGGGAGAAGGCTGAGATCACTTAATTTTTCCCCCCAAGCAAAATCTTCTCTTAGAAATGTCCCAGCGGTCGGAGGGTCCTGGCTCAAGCCCTTCAAAACAATTTTCACTGTGGGGGCTGAGAAGGCACTGAGAATTTTCCATGTGAATGCCATACCATCCTTCTCTTCCCACTCAAAAAGCGCTCAAAATGTATAGGTATGGAGAGAGAAGATTTTTTTTTTTCCCTTAATTCCAATCGAGGTTGACAATTCAGCAGCCTCCCGCCTTTGCGGCGCTTCCCAACTTCCAGCTCGCTGCTCCCACCCCGGGCGCGGGGCAGGCGGGGGGGCGCTCCCAGCCCCGCATCCGGACCGGGAAGCGGCTCGGCAGGTGGGGAAGGGGCAGGAGCGCGGCGGGGGCGGCG
>VZTN01006700.1:366462-403543 GCA_013400515.1 Erpornis zantholeuca | reverse complement strand
AAAAGACGGCTCTTGCCCATCGCGGGGCGGGCGGGGGCCGCTGTGCGGAGCTGTTCCCTCCCTTCCGCACCGCGTAGCAAAGTTCCGCGGCCGCGGGGCGTGGGAACCGCCGGNGGCGGGGCTGGGGATGCGGCTGCAGCAAAAGAGGTCCCCCGACCCGTGCATGTATGTGTATGTGTGTGTTCCCCCAGAAAAACTTCGCAGAGTTTCCGCGGAGAGGTGCGGTGCGGTGCGGCTGCCGCCCGCCTCCGCGCAGGGTGACCCCGCTGTGCGCTCCCCAGACGACGATTTTGGGCTCTGGGTGGTTCAGGGCTGCCTGTTGCCAGCTGTTTTCTGCAGGATTAAAAACAATGACAGCAGTGTCGTCGGGATAGAAACGGTTTCTTAAATTAAAATAATAATTGGACATACAGCATACATCTTCCCCAATTCCCAGAGGCTCTACAGAAGTTGGCTTCCACTGTTTTAAACCCTTGCTGCAGAAGATTAAAATTCAAGTTAAAGACTCTTTCAGTGACAATGTGCCATCATCTCTTACGATTCGTTAAGCTGGTCAGCCCTAAAACTGTGAATTACCAATTATAAACCATCAGGAACTGGAGCTACAATAGCCAGATGCTCCCCACGGTACATCCTTGTTGTGGCTCCTTATAAATTACCAAACTTGAATGAATTAGGCTGCAGCTTTCTGCCTTGGCAGCCTATGCTGGATGTTTTCCTAACGTTCCAAGTCCTTTGGCACTATCAGGGATGAAAACAGAGTAGGAGAAGAGCATCGCTTTGGTCATTCTTGGGCTTGCTGTGGTTCTTAGGACTAACACGGGAAATAGGGTCTTGAAGTTTGGTATGAAGCAGCCTTTTATTGTCTTTTACATAAACCCACCCAAATTAGTCATGTTACTGGATTTTGAAGAGCAGCTCACTACACAGCAATAAACATGCCCAGTTCTGGCAGCTGAAGTCTCTCAAGATGCTGCTCTTGGGGGTGCCTGCTGCCTTAGGTGCTCAGAGCCCTCTCAGCAGCCCCCCAGCAAATAGGAAACATCAGCTCCTGGCTAGAAGCCTTTTCTGCGATTACAAGAGCAATGGGATTCATGAGGACAGCCCCTGTGTTTAAGTCCCTAACAGGACTTCACCTACAGATCCTACCTCGTCTACACCACAGGCTGCCTTAAGGGATATTGTGAAGGTCATTGTGTTACCTGGTCTGGACATCAGAAGTGTCCAAAGTCAGGCATTCCATACCAATTTCTGGAGATTTTCTTGTGCACACATCCTCTAATACAGTTCTTAGTTACACTGTCACAATCTGATTTCTCTGTGACACCTGCACACCGTGGCTCTGCTCTGCAAGTCAAAAAGGAAACAAATTTTAGGCAGGTCCTCATCTTATCTGCATAACCAAAGCCTACTCAATGAGCAATGCAAGGGCTGCAAGACACAGACAGACTGTGACAAAAGGATAAAACTCTCCCGAAGAAGCAGATTCTTTCCGTGCCCTTGCCACAGCCGGTGTAACACTAAAAAGTCATTAACCCAAACTTTTGGCTGCTGAGGGCTGTATTGCCCACACTGCAGTGCATGGCTGGAAACCTTTAGCCTGAATTGCTGACATCCATCTTTGTGCAGCTGGAAGCAGTGGGTGCTGTGCTTGCATGTATGAAGTGCTGTATCATGTTGAATGCTCTGAAAACGCAGACGTTACACTTTTCAGATGGAGTACCCTGAATTAGTCAAAACTGACCTTAATCCATCCATGTGTCACTCTGACCCATCTTCAGAATGAGTGTTTGGGTAGGATTAATGAAGGTGCTGAAGCACTGAGGCAGTGTAGTGGAAAGTGCTATAGAAAGAGCTATGAGGAAATTAATAATTCTGTCTTTCGAGGAACCTGCAGGTCCTTGCTCTGGTCCTGTAGAGCATGCTACACCCTTACCACCCTCCGGGCCATTTCTCCAGGATTTCTGGAGTACACCTCTAAAGAAGGTCACAGCACGGCACAGCAGGTCCACAGCATGCCTGGTTGCAACCTCAGTACATTTTTGCCACCCAGAACATGAGCACCTTTCTCTGCTTTGAAAACTGCAGAGAGAGATATTTGAGCTATTTTCTCTTGCTATGAAATCCAGAAGTGGTCAGACATGAATAGTGTGCTGAATAATGTGGTCTGCCTAGGCTCACGTGCTGAATAATAGGCATTGCTGAGCCCCTCGCTGACCATCTCACCTCACACACAGTGATGCAGGAGGAAAAGAGTACCTGAACATGCAATTAAAGTCTTGTTCTGCTTTGACAAAAGGGTGTAGATGAAGTTGCACTGACAAGAGTTTGGACATTTCTGCTTTTTTAATACTCCCCTTACTAGATTTTTGGCTACTGTATATGCACACTTAAACACAGCTTGTGTACAAATGCATAAACATGACACACACAGAGACAGCACCTGATGGATGGTTCTCCAGAAAGGTCATGTATATGTTGTATACAACACTCAGTTTACATAGTATGACATTTATGTAACACTTATGAAGAGCTCTGACAGGGTGTTGTCAGCTGGCATTTGCTAAGAGAGGAAATAAATCTAATAATAAAAACAAAAAAAAAAGCATTTTGGAATAAACAATACTGCACAAATCCTTTAAAAGGACAGAATTGTCTGCACAACAAAGGCTTGGCTGATTGATGCTAAAATAAGCAGTTATGCAACAAGTAAGAAATACGATCTCCAGGGAAGAAACCAGCAACATTTCTCTTTCATCTTCATTCACTGGTGCTTATTTTTGCAAACCTGAAAGGAAAAATATAGGCAGCCTTTCAGTGATGAGCACTCAAGTAGAATTAACAGATGTTTTGAAGTGAAGGACAGAGTCTTTATGAGTTTTGTATGAGTTCTGCAGAGTTAAATCTCATCACTAACCCTGAGTCCCCCAAAATGCTGCAGAGCTGTCACCTCACGGTTGCTTTCCCACCTTGGGGGAGCACTGTGCTGGTGTGATTAGGTGTGAATTTTAGGGGTGGATTGGTTCACCTTAGAGCTACAAAAGTGTTAAAGCAACTTCAGGAGAACAAGCATATGAGATAGTTCATCAACACTTTGGTTTAAAAAAAACTCTCAGTAAGAGTTGAGACCAGTGAAAATCTCAGTGCAGATGAGAGAGAAGGAGGAAAGCCCACATTGGCATCAAATTTGATTACCATAGTACAGGAGCACCAGAAGGATGGGACAGGTCCATGGGAGTGCAAGTAGTCCCCAAAGAGAGCAGAAATCCACTGTAATTTTGAAGACCTTTAAAAACATTATATTTTCTGACATTAGCTAGTGAAAAAAACACGAGGAAAGCTTAGCTCCCTTAGCCCATTCCTACCGCGACACCTACCCAGCCCTGGTGCTGGGTGTGGGAGGACCATCACAGAGCAGGGACTTGCTCCAGTGACAGATTGCTCCTACAGATCCCTCAGAAACACCACACGGCTTGAAAACAGCACAGGAGACACATAGCTGCTAATTTACTGCCTTAGATGCCCTCTTTTGAGGCCTCTGGTAGCCAGAAGTCCTCAAAATACCTTCATGGCTACTTTAATTCCTTTCGAGGACCAGGGCAGTGCACAGTCATTCCAGGAGGGGAACAAAAGGTGATGAAAATCTTGCTGCATCCATATCCCAGCTGGGGTCATCCAATATCCCAGCTATAGCCAAGATATTTAGTTTTTATTAAAGTATGTGTTAATTTGGAGAGTAGTAAGCAGATGCAACAGAAGGAAAATGAACAAGCTCTGTTCTAAATTACAATAATTATCATCCCCATCTTCAAGAATGAACTACAACAGATCAAGGGAGAGATGGCTGCTATGGTCATTATATAAAATAATCCCCTTTCTTTCTCATTCATTCTGCATAATTCTTTTCCTCTCTGAAGCTAAGGAAAAACACTATACTTACAGGAAAAAAATTTTATTTGGCAGATCAGTGGATAGTGAGATTTTGTTTGCAGTCTCTATTACCTTCAGTAGCTGTAAATTTGGTATCAAAATAAACTGTAAATTAAAAAAAAAAAGTAGATATAGCCTTACGAATGTCCATCCCTTGACAGATAGCTCGGTAATTCTCTATGTTCTAGCAACAGCTGCTTTAATATTTTTCAAAGAAATGGCAGCCTCACTCTGTCTGAAGGGATTACCTTTAAGGAATGCATCCGTAAGTGGCTTTGTGCAAAGATAGTCACGTTCTTGTGGGGTTTGCACTGCATTTTTTCTGCCAAATTTCAAGATTCCTTTTTTGTTGTTGCTGTTTTTCCTGTTTTCTCTAAGTTTGCTGCTATTGCCGAATGCATCTAATACATCCCACCTTTCAGGCATCACCCAGTCTGGAAGAGCTGGGGCTTTTAGAGGGTTCTTGAGGGTAGATTGGGGAAAATGAAGATCATCAGTGGTCAGGTGGACAGCTTCAGTGCCCTTCCTGTTAGAGGAGAGCTGCTGTAGCTCCTCCTGCTTCAGAGGGATCCTTGGGAATCTCAGCAGACCCCTGCAACTCCCTTCCCAGCTTTCTTTCCTTTGCTGCCTTTTTGCTGGCTTTTCACACTTCCCACGCGCGAGGTGGTGAGGAGATAACACAACTCCTTGGACCACACAGGGCTTCATATGAAGACATTTGATTGCTACAGACAAAACTCTGTGGTTCTGGGTGATGGGTGGTGAATATAGAAGTAGATTTAGAATAACTCAGTCGGAGGGGACCTACAAGGAACATCAGCTTGAGTTCAGCTGCCTCAGTAGCTCTGCTCTCTCTCGTGAAAGGCTATCCCACAGGCAGGACATGCCATTGCAAGCCCTTGTCCTGCCCATTCCCACCCCACAACCCAGGAAACATTCACCAACATGTAAATGCCATTGTGTTGTACTCCCTGAGCAGGCTAGCAGAGCTTTCCTCCTCCTGCAGGTGTCCTGGCTTGGGAGGGAGGTTCAGAGTCCACTGCCAGTGCATGTCTTCCTACCTGCAGATCCCACCACAGAACATGCAATTAGTCTCACAATTCAAAAAAGACTGGGAGACATTAATGATCCCAGTCACAATTCAATGCACCATTTGAGTGAATGGTACATATGCTAAACAATACATGCATCAAGACTGCATTAATCCACATTTTATATGGATTCCCTCTAGACATTCAGTTTACAACCAAGTGGGCTATTTCTCTGTATTTGTCTGGAGTTGGAGGGTGTGAAAAAGACATTTCCATTTCATTGACTAAGTTCCCAAGGGGAGAGTTTATGAAAGTGCAAGTGCATAATTTACTGCCTGACAGGATGAAGATGGTATCTGATTTTAAAAAAATAGTGTACCCTGAAAAACAAAATTGCTAGAACAGACATTTGTTTTCCTTGAGTACCATATTTTATAAGCATTTAATTTAGCTTAGAAGCACTGTTAAAAATATATGCATTATAAATTGCAGCTGTTTAACACGATATTTATCAGATAATGTCACTGAATAGTCTCCTGTTGCAATATAAATGCCAAGGCATTTATAGAAAATAAATGTTGAAGTAGTGAGCTTTCTTTTCAAAGTGGAAAACCATTATCTCATCTGAAAGTCATAAATAAAATTATGAGGGTTTGCTTACAGGGTTGGTTTTAACCATAGGGGGGCTGACATGGACACTCCATCAGCATTCTCAAGCAGCAAACCCAGCTTGGATGAGGGAAGCACATGGGATGGGAAACAACGGCTCAGAAAGACCTAAGAGTAGCCAGAAGGACAAGTCAGCTGCTAATGCATTTAAGGAAAAGAGATAAAGGTGGAAAGCTGGGGATTTCTTGAGATACACAATTTGACATGATATTTATAATGAGATTCCTGCAGCCCTCTCCTGGCTTCATGAATTGTCTTTCTCAGATTTTTCTGCTCCTTTAACCACTTCTTGAGTGGTTCATGTGGTGTATTGGTTGCTCTTTCTCTCTCTGTTTTCTCTCTCTGTTTTCTCTCTCTGCATTTTTCTTTGGACAAACCAAATCCACTGATCCTCTTAAGTGATCATACTCATAGCAAATTGCTGATTATCTGCCTTTCCATGCTCACTTCTCTCTCACACACTTTGGTCTGCCCTGTAACATCACACAGTCAGAGCTGAGGCTGGATGTGCTGAGCTGAGCCAAATCCCTTGTTCTTCACACCAAGTTCATCCATCCATCCATGCATGCATGCATCCATCCATTTCCCAGTCAGAGGAGCAACACACACCTGGCACGGCTCAACTGGTACATTGTCAAAAGCACTTTATATGATGAATGACATGATGAACACAAAAAATATGTGTCTAAAATAACTTTTATGTACAAGACGTGGCTGGATGGATGGATAGCTAATTCACTGACACATCAGCAGAACACAGCACACAACAGCACCCAGGCTTCTGGGTCACACTGAGAAAATATGTCAGTCCTGGTAGTTCCTTGCAGAGGAGATCCCACACTGAGGATTTCCCATCTGTGAGCACTGAGGACCTCTAGGTTGTGCACCATATTAGTAAAATCTCACAGCAACAAGAGCATGGAGACATGTTAGATTACCAGTTCTGTTGTCTCCTGGGTAAGGATTCAGCCCTTTTGCAGAGGATGTACCAGCTACTGATTTGAATTTACCTTTTCCCTTTGAAAGTAGCCACTCTTCACTAGCCCTTCCAAGCTGCTGAGCAGCCCCACATCTGTCTGAGCTCCATGGATGAGCTTTGGTGAGCTCCACAGATGACAGGTATTCATTGAAACAACAATTCCTGCATGCCAGGACTTTAACACGTTGTATATGCAATGCATACCCCCTTATAGTGGTTATAATCTTCAAATCAATCCTACCTGGCAGCGGAAGTTTAACATTAATGACTTTCTTATTATGGATGGAAAAACCTTTCAGAGCTAATGAGCAGAAACAAGATCGCTTGGCTCCTAGCTGAGGAGGTGACTCTGCGGTCACGACCAACACTTGGAGCAGAGCTGTACAGAGCCTGCTTCAGCACAGCCCGAAGGGTTGGTCTGGCAGGTTACACTGCCTCTGCCTTTAGAGCCAAGACCTGAGTTCAGAAAATGCTTTAAGGATCTCAACTCCTTAAAATGAAGATATCAAGAAAAGGTTCTTCATCCAGAAGGTGGTTGGGCACTGGAGCAGGCTCCCCAGGGAAGAGGTCACAGCACCAAGCCTGACACAGCTCAAGGAGCATTTGGACAACACCCTCAGGGGCAGGGTGGGATTTCTGGGGTTGTCCTGTGCAGAGTCAGGAGTTGGACTCGATGATCCACGTGGGTCCCTTCCAACTCAGGGCATTCTATGACTCCATGAATGCTATCAGCAGGGAGGAGGCAACTACCCATCACCCAGCCCTCAGCCCAGATGCATCGCCCTTCCCTGCAGCAGGAGCTGGGACTGTGGTCCCAGGGGAAGCCTTGCTCTCCCCAGCCAGGGACAGCTGCCGAGGTGTGAAATGGAGAGGGGGGGAGCGTTCAGTTTAATTTTATCTTGACAGCCAGGAGAAAACAGGACCCAACCAGTTACACATTTGATTTCCAAGCTGGTCCTGCAGGGCAAGAGGGGCGGGTGAGCCAGGGAGGGTGAGCTCCTGGCCCAAGCGTGCCAGGCATCCCCAGTGCCCTGGGGTGATGGCATCTGCCCTGGCATACCTCGGGGAGCAGCAGCCGCAAGCCTGGCTGCTGGAGGAAAAATAAACAACTACAGTGAGTCACAAAGGCAAGCGGCATATGACGGGGACAGGTACTTATGCAAATAAACTGTTAACACCCAGCCAGACAGAGCTGATAAGCCTCCTAGGCCAGCTGGAGGCTTCTTCATCCTGCTGGGGGGGAGGAGGAGGAAAATAGCTCTAGGACAACAATAGAAACCGAAAAGCAAGAGCAAGGCAGCTCTGGAAAGGTTGCAGGGATGTCTGGTTTGGGTACCGATCTGCTGCACCCTGCCATGCCAGTGTGTCCCTGGGCTGCTCTGCTTCCAGAAGCATCCTGCCATGCCAGCATGGGTTAGTGTGTGCTGTGGTGCCCATCACTGACATCTCCTGCCTGCCAGGACGCATTTCCCCACATGCCTACGGCAGCAAGGTACTCCATCCTGCAGCAAAGTTTGAGATTTGTGAGATTGTGGCACAGGGGGTGCACGGGGAGCTGCCTTCCCCCTGACTGGAATATCCCTGTAACTCTTCACCCTGCCCTCTCAGCTGACCAACCGTCTCAGAAACATGAATGAGAGGTAAATTATCCTTCTGCAACACTGCTGGGGATCCCCCAGGAAGCTTCATATCTGGCCTGGCCGGGCTGCTGATAATCAGATAGAAGGGTTTAAAATAATCAAGCCTAAGCAGCTGAAATCCAAACTGGAATAGGTAATGGGGTCAGGAAACAAACACTGCAGCCAGGGCACAGCCGGGGCTCTGCAGGGCATCACACACTTGGGGTGGGCTGAGCTGGGAGCTGTGTTGCCTCCTCAGGATGCTGCCCAAAAACCAGAGTCTCCCAAGTCCTGCACTTCTCTGGTAGTGGGAAAGCTGTGCAAAGACCCCAGATGCTTCACAGGGAGTCCTGAGAGCCAGGTGGCACTTCTCCCCACATTGCAACCATCACCAAAAGCCTGAGTCATAGAAGAAAGGATTTTGCTGCCCCAGAGCTCTGTTAGTCCCAGTCCCAGCAGCGCCAGCAGCTCAGAAGATGCAGGACACCTCCCTGCTCCTGTAGCATCATTACCCACTCCTGGTTCATGGGTCCCCATCCCACGCTGGCTCTGCCAACACATCCACCTGCCTTGCCTGTGGGCAGGGAAGAGGGGACAGAAGCACCCAGGAAAGGGGGAATTATTAAGTTTAGGGAAGTTGTTTTGCCTGCTGCTCAGATTTCCAGCTCGTTTTAACGATGTAATGCTCCAATGGTGAGAAGCCAAAGTTTGCCCTTCCTCTGGTATTCCCTTAGGAAAAGCATATTACTGCAATGTAAAACTGAAAATTGAAACAGGCTGGTGCTTTACCAGAGAAAATGCCTCTCCCCTTTTCCCTATTCAGTGAGGCGGGGATGAATGTTGTGGGGTTTGAAAGAAAAACTGAAAAAGCCTTTAATTAATCCCTGGAGGCTAAACCCTGCCAGATATGGACAGGATTTCTCCTCTGCCTCCTTTTCAGAGCAAGAACATGAAGCTGCCTTCCTGCTTCAGCTCTTTCCGGGGGATTCTCAGGTCCCAGAGGAGGATCCAAAGCATTTTCCAGAGCTTTTTTTGTGGAAAGAATGGCTGCCAGGGAAGCCTCATTGCTGTCCCAGGACAGTGAGGAGACAAGGAGCCCCTGCTCAGACTTTTGGAAGCTTTTACCTGCTAAGAGGAAACTTTCTGAGTTCAAGGTCAGGTTTGTTTGTCTTCCCTCCTGACAGACATAAACTGTTATGCAATATTCAGGAAGTCACTTTTATCAGACTCAATTCAATTTCTAAGATTAAGAGCATGGAAAAACAAATACTAGTGCTGGATGGAAAGTGCTGGCACTAACCAGTCCAACACTGTTTGGACAAGGATTGTTAATAGGGTATCTCTTATTTCCACAAGTCAGTAGAGGCAGGTTGCAAAATGTGCTGCTTTTTATGGAGGGGGCTGATGAGGAGGAGGAGGAGGAAAATTAACCCTTGCTTAGAGAGCAGAAACCATGGCAGTTTTTTTTGGAGAGCAACTTCTCTGTTTGTTACTGCAGCATCTGGGAGCATCCCAGGATGTAAATTCGGGGCTCAGCCCCTGGCAGAGGGCAGAGGACTGCACTGTTAATAGTTACCTGTGCTGGACACCTTTGCTTGGCTACAGCTGCCCTGGTGCCTGGCAGGGGCGTGGCTGCAGGACAGGTAAAGGCTTTGCTCACAAAAAACCCAACTTGTAAGGGAAGACACAATATAGAGCATGGGCAGTTTTCACAGGGATCATCAGATGGCACAGCACAACAACTTAATTCAGAAAATTTACTGGGAGAAGGCACTGGAGAAAAGAAATCTTAACTTGCAGAGGGAAAACTGCCCTGAGCAAGACCCAAGCTGGTCCAATGATCCACAAGTTCTGGAGTCCTTAAAGAAAAGCACCAGGAACTGCAATGGAGATGGATGGATCATTTGATCTGTGGAGGTCCATGCCAGGATGACACCAGCACCAACCCAGAAGACATACCTGCTTTAATACCAAGAAAGACATACCTTTTTCCAAACAAGGCCCTTAAAACGTTTCAGTAATCACTACTACTGAGAGTAGTTCAGTGCTTTCTCTTGGTATAGGAAAAAAATTTGAACTTTATCTTCCAGCAATGTGAACTCCCTTAATTCAGTACTGTATATATAGGTATTATACACAGAGAAAGTTAAAATGTAGAAATAAGGAGCTCTGGAGTTTGCTAAAAGCTAAGGGAGGACCTGAGGTTTGAAAGAAAACCATTAGCAATAACAGATTTGCAAATTCAGCTGTGGGAAGGACCACAAAATCCAAGCACATGCTATATATCTTCTTTTTATTGACTGCTTTGTGGGAAGCTGCATTTCTTGTTGGAGTTGGGAGCTACAGCTTGCACTCTGTGTTGATTTTGATTATAGAGTGGTGGTAATTAAACCTCTGGAGCATTAAGTTACCATTTTAACCAAATGCCTGCATTTTATCTTGATGGGAAATTGAGAGTGAGACTCAGATTTTCACAGTAAATAAAAACTGTTGGCTGTTTCACAGATAATCCTTTTCCTCAGCTTATGTATGAGAAAATCCTCCTGTACAGTTTCTTCCAGCCCTTTGCAAAGGCACACACTCCTTGAAGAAGCTCAGCAGCAGCACTGTCAGCTTCTGCACACTGTTCAGCTTGTAAAATAATAATTATAATCATAATGTGCCTCCTTAATGACACTTTTAATCCAGAGACCAATATCCTTATCTCCATGTAAGCAAACAGAAGCGTGCAGAATTTTGCTGCAGTGATATAAGTGGCCAAGGTCGAAGTCAGGAGTTACCCAGCACCCGGGTTCAGTGTATCAGCAATATCCACGGCCTGGCTCTGGTAACGCTCTTATCTACAGACTGATAGGGAAGGTGCGAATCTGGTTAGTTCTTGTCTGTGCTGACAGGCTCAGCTCTGTCTCGCTGCACACCTGTAGCTTAGGAATTGGGCAAATACAGCCATTTCAGGTTGTTGCTTTCATTGTGTACCACCTTGAGCCTACACGAACAAGCGACTGAAACAGGGGAATCCCTTAAATCCACTGTTTTATTGCAATTAACAGCAATATTGCTAACGTAAGACTGAGATGCTCAGCAAAAGGCTTTGAGGCCGCAGTGTGTGCTGGCTGCCTTCTGTGCAGGCAGGGGCATTAAGTGCTCTGGAGATCAGTGATTCTGATAATAAACAGTTGCTTGTGCAGAGGATTGGGCTCAGCCCTTTCAAAGCGCAGCCGTTGCCACAGAGCCTTTCATCCTCTGCTTTCGGAGTAAAGTGCATCCTCCCTGCCCAGAGCAGCAGCAGGTTTACCACAAAATGCTTGCAGGGTTTGCTGTCTGCAGAGGCAGGTATTACTCACCCAGTGGCTCCTGATGCAAATGAGCTGCTGTCACTGGGATAGCAGAGCCAGGAGCTGGAATTGAGGCTGCTGGAGATGCCCATCTGTGCGTGCCACCCGAGACCAAGGACAGCCACAGGATTCCTTTGTGGCCCTGTTTCTCAGCAGACAGTGCTCCTGCAGGTCTGTGGGCTCACTGGAGCCTTGGGAGCTGCATCTTTTGGTGGGCACCAGAGTCTGAGACTGCATCACTTCACCATCACTCCTCCTCCAGCCATCTGCTGAGAGGAAATGTCTGTCACAGCACATGGGGGCAGGTACAGAGACTCCTGCACACCTCAGGAGAGCTCCTGGCTGCACAGCTCCCTCGGGGAGAGCTCTCAGGAGGAGATGCCTCAAGCACACGGAGCTGCTCCCTCTTCAGCAAGGTCACATGAGCTCAGGCATGATGAGTGTCCCCTGCCAGAGATCAGGAGCAGCGCTGCTCCTCAGCATCCCACCCCATCTGCATGAGGAGTTTGGGATCTCCTTGTAGAAACTCAAGCAAACCCTGAACCAAATTGTGATGGAGGTTTCTCCAGACAGAAACACAGTTGCTGCTGATGTGGCTGGGCCCTCAAACAGAGTAAGGTGGCTTCCAACTTGAAGAGGATCACAAAGAAGTCACTTATTTTGGAGAAACCTTGAAAGAGTACAAATTATTCTATTATTCTTATCTAATAAAGGTAATGAAAACTGAAGGAGGTATTGCTACTAATGCTACTGCATCCAGGATTTCACACCTTCTCCCCATCATGCCATGCTGAGATATGATGCCCTCCAAGTGTAACTGATAAATCCCTCAACCCATTTCCAACTGTTCTATATCCTGGTTTTATACTCTAATGCAAACAAACCAAAAATATCAATATAAACCCCCCATTTTTTCCCAAACCAAGCAAACTAAGGAAGGAAAACAGATCTACTTAGTGTTTCTAGATGTAAATATTTAGGGTAAGAGAAAGAAAAAGCTGATTATCTTCTCAATTTGACAGGACAAATATAAAAGCGTCTTCTTTGAAAGATTCATCTAAGCATTATTCTGCATTCTGACATTAAGGGAAATGCTGCCTGCTTGCATCTTTTCCCAGGAATGGTAAACTGCTCTGGTGGTTTGGAAAAACATAAGTAAGGATCTATTTTTCAATCATTTTTCTTTTTTTCCACAGACCACTGCCATTTTTTATTTGCGTGATGGCCAGAGTTATAAAGGATAAGCCACCACAAGACAAAATTTTCTCAGAGTATTTTTCTGCTATGAACTTCTGGAAACAGCAAAAGAAACCAATTTTGTATGAAGCTGGTGTCCCATGAGGAAGAACCAGGTTGGGTACACCCACAGTCACCAGTGTTATGTGACACTGGGTAAGTTACCAGAATCAGTAATGATATAAAAATTTTTTCCATTAATCAAAAAATAAATTGGGAAAATACCCAAATAACTCAAAAATACCGTAAGAGCTCAAGAGAGCAGCTCAGTCACTATTTTCCACCCCCCACGCCCCAATCAGTCAGGAATAGGTTGTTTTCTGCCATCCTCCTTTTCCCCATTTCCTTCTCACCCAAGTGATACCACACTGGATTTCTTTGGAATTGAGTCTCAAATTTGCTCTTTTTATCGTGTCTAAAACTTAATTTTTTAAAATAATCTCCTCCAAGCCTCCCTCTTCTTACATCTGTTATTACAAACTTCAGTTTTAGCAGCTACCCTCAGTGCCACATCAACTCACTCCACAACCATACCAGTCCTTCAGTTACATAATTTACGAGCTTCTTGCCTTCTACTCTTATTCCTGTTACCTTTGCTCATCTCCTCTTACCTGGCTGAACCAACAACCTACCTACATATGGCCAGCCCACAACCTTTACCCCACCAGGCCCTGTAATCCTTCTGTCAGCTCCTTCCCAAAGCACAGACTCACATTCTGCCCAGCTTGCTTTTAAGCCTGGGAAAACCTTCCCGATAAAATCTGAACAGCCACTCCTTTCTCCTCCTTCAAAACTATCCTTACAGCTCACTTCTGCCAAAAAAACAGCCAAACTCAGCTTTGGCTGTGGCTGGGCAACACAAACCAGGATTTACTTCCCTCCTTTCCTTGCTCTCTACCTCTGCTCTCAGCTAAGCATTAGCCAAACCAAATTATGCTACCAAAGAAAGGTCATTGCCATATATATATACACACACGTGTATTTTGTGTGTGTGAATGTGCTGTATCTCCTTGGTTCCTAGTGCCTGCAGAACATGAGACACTCAGGGCAGGGATTGCCTTTTTCCCTTCACTTTGCAGAGCACCTCGCAGAGCCATGGCTCAATACCTGTACATGCTCCCAGAATGTAAACATGTGCTGATAACAGAGCATTCTCTGGAAGAAATTCCCAGCAGAGAACTGCAACTGCCACTGGCACAGAGCAGAGGGAGAAAGCAGATCTGACTGATCAGACAAGGGCCTGGAGTGTCAGGACAAGAGGGAATGGCTTCAAACTGAGAGAGATTGGTTATTACATGAAATTCTTCCCTGTGAGAGTAGTGAAGCCCTGGCACAGGTTGTCCAGAGAAGCTGTGGCTGCCCCATCCCTGGAAGTGTTCAAGGACAAGTTGGACGGGGCTTGGAGCAACCTGGGAGAGTGGAAGGTGTCCCTGCCCATGGCAGGGTATTGGAACTAGATATGCTTTAAGGTCCTTTCCAACCCAAGCCATTCTATCATTATTCATTGATGATTAATTAATCAATATTACAGTTAAAATATCCTTTATGTAGTTAAAACACTTGAATTAGTAAGAATTAAGCACAGAGGAACAAGATAGAAATCTCTCGTATATCTTTCCAGTGACTCCAGCACATGATGAATCTGAGAAATGCAGCTGAGGTGTGTGGACACAACCAAAGTTACTGTACCAAGGTGGGTCTGTACTGCCCAAATTCCCTTTTCCTGTTGACATGATGTGGGACAGGTCTCACATAACACAGGACCAGGTATATTCCCAGAAAAGGTGAAGCCATGGCCAAGTAAGAGGCTTGGAGTATGTGCCAGAGTGGATCTTGCTGTGGTTCCAGATAAAATATTGTGTATAAAATATTAGAGGTGGGGAGATGAGTGTATCACTTGGCTGGAGAGGATGAGGCAGTTATAAAAATCCTATTAGGATGTCTTTACTGTCCAGGTACACTTAAAAAAGCTGTTTCTACGTAGTTAATATAAATTGCAGGTTTTTTATAAGTACAAACTATGTTGTTTCTGCATTCTTTGTAGATTTCTGTGACAAGAGTGAAATACAAGAGCAGAGAGCACTGGAACTGGTGGTATCAGGTGTGTATCAGCATGCTTAGAAACTCCTGTAATTCCTTGGTCCAGCCCATGACAAAGCTTACATACATGCAGTTAGAAGCATCCCAGATTCCCTGTACTTAAACCAAACTTCGTTTCCAGCAAAAAACTCCCAGACTTTTCAGCTTTAACTCCTAAGCCAAACCCGTATTACAACAGCTAAAATGTCAGAGCTAATTAAGAGGAGGAATCCATGCATGAACCAGCCAAGATGTGTGTCTGCCACCAAGGAGAAAGCCCATTCATTCCTGCAGCGTGCGCCAGGACCCGGCGTGCACACCGTGTCCTCCCAGAGCAGAGGGCTGGCTGGCAATTTGGTCAACCCTGAATGACATGCTGGAGTGCTGACTTCCTTTGTGGTTTCCAAAAAAAAAAAAAAAAAAAGCTTTAAACCCCATGATTTTAAGTGATGCCCAGGGGTTTGTTTAAGGAACAGCCAGCCAAATTCCACCCTGCCTGCTAGAGCACCGTTGGGCTCCAGTGGGGTTGCACAGCAGATAAGAGACCACAGCGTTTGGGCAATTAGTTTTAACCATCATTATATGATATTGACGTCATATTGACTACACATATATATGCTGGCACGGGGACTGGAATTACATTGATTTATTAAGTTGATAGTGTGCACTGGTGCCAAGCTACCAGGTCATTGATCAGCTGCCTGGGCTGAACTTCAGCGTGTAATCTCCAGCACAATGTGACTGATCAGCAATACCATAATTGGTTGCAAATGTCCTTCCTTCTATTTGTTTTGTTAAGTGGCTTTTTCATTAACACAGCAGAGCCAAGAAAATAAATATGACTTTACTATTGGACTGCAGGCAGAGAATAGCTAAGAACTGGACGCAGACTAGGACAGGACTGTGCAATATTGTCAAGCCAGCACTCCTCACTCCTTTTTTTTTGTTATAAATTTTCTATTTTCCTGCATTTAGGGCCATGATTGCTTCAGAAGAGATGGCTTTTGGCTAGAAGGGACTTGGCTGACACTATGTTCAGTAAAACACAAATGTATTGAATTCATGCCCCCAGATGGCCTAAGTCAATAGGTTTATTATTAGGCAAAGCTATGATGTCTCTACTTAGAATATGGCCCTCAGATGTTCGGGCTAAGAGAGGAAGCTAAGTCCAGTCCTGGGAGCAGGCTCTCCGCTCCTTGCAGCAACACTCAGGCATCTGAACGAGCTGGAACACTCAGAACTAGGCACAGACTTTGGGGGAGGTGGCACCTCCCTCCTGAACACCAAAGCCAAGGCTGAACCAAGCAATGGGTCCCTTCTCCAGAGCCTCATCCCAGCTCAGCCCTGCTTCTGCAACACAGCCCTGCACATCTGCAGGATCACACGAAATGAGCCTTGTTCTTTGGGAGAGCAAAAAGTGCTAGATATGGTCTGGGCCTAAGGGCGTTGCAAAGTTCCTGAAAATACTGACTCAAGCATTGTACCTGTGAGCAAGTGCAATTATTTGAACAGGAGAAAGACAGAAGTGAGCTGCTGTGGCACCAGCTATCCCCTGAAATAGCTCTGTATATCACCCAGATTATTGCATGCCCTTTCTGATTTCCAACAGATATATAAATAATTGTTTTCTGGGTGTGTGACTCCTCAGTGCCTGTTTTTAAATGCTCTTTCCACCTCTTATTTTACCCTGTTCTATCAGTATCAGCCCATTTCTGGCTATACTCTAAACATACATAATTGTGTAGGACCAGAGCAGGAGTAGTGGTTACCCAGTGACTTCACAGCAATGAAACATTACAGACCTTTCACATGAGTCACCACAAAGCATTAGAGGAGCAAAGGCAATAAAAAAAATAAATGTCAAAAAGAATAAAGGTATTGAGTCAGGGGAGAAGAACCAATCCATTATTTTTCACTATTTTCAGCAGTTTAGGACTTCATACTTTGATACTTTTCATCTGCTGAACTCTGCAAATAGAACCATTGTTTATCTCCTGTTAGGTCCCTGAAAATATCTGGCAATGGTTTACTCCAGCATGAATAAAGATTAAGCTACTTAACCAATGTGTGTTCTTTGAAGTATTGGATTTAAATCTCCAGGATACCAGCATGTTGCAAACAGGCACACTTCATTAGTGATGCTGAAGTATTTCCTCAAAAGAAATCAGGACGGAAGTGTTTGATACCTATTGTTTTATTTTCTGTTCAATTCAGTTGCAGGTTTCAAAGGGCTCTGGAGGGCCTGGACCTGCAGAGCTGCTGGAGCACCAGCACTGAGGACGATGCACTTTGAAGCAGTGGTGAACAAGGCATCACTCCCTACCTGTTCAGGGCATACAAGGCTGAGGACTCTGATTTTGTCTACACTTTATAAAGAGCTCAGCATAGTCATTACTCAGCAAATAACTAAAAGAAACAGGTTTGTAATTTTGTTTGTTCAGAGGATTGTAAATTATTGGCATTTACCATGCCCTGGTGCATGTACAACCCAGGGAAAACACCCTTCATGTAAGGGCCTGTCCTGCACCTTCTGCTCAGAGCGTTTGCTC
This sequence comes from Erpornis zantholeuca, assembly GCA_013400515.1. Lineage (NCBI taxonomy): Eukaryota > Metazoa > Chordata > Aves > Passeriformes > Timaliidae > Erpornis > Erpornis zantholeuca. Next base: position 386,116 of record VZTN01006700.1, on the reverse strand, counting down.
CTTGAGTGGGGTCACAGAAACCATCACCCTCATTAATGTGATGAAGCAGCAGGCACCCTCCCCCTGTATTTAATTTTGAATGTGCTCCTCAGTGCTCTGGTGCCTGGCCCTGCTGGGCCCCCCCACCTCCCATCCTGACCTGGCTCCTTCCCACATTGCTGACTACTTCTGTCCCATCAGACTGCTCCTTCCAAAGCCTAAATCCCAATTTCACAGGATTTCTACCTCCCCAAAATCCAGAGCAGTGCTCCCAGCAAGGCACACAGCAAACCAGAAGATTGCTTTTCATGCAAAGGGCAACATAAATGTGCCCAAAATGACTGGAGTTTTGCATTAATTGAGCCTTGAGTTTTTCCACCCCTGCTCTTGGTAGGGAAGAAGGTTGGTTTGGTTTGCAGCTATTCCAGAAGTTTTTCAGGAGAGGGGAACGCTCACCAGCTCTCAATGATCTGTCAAGGGCAGTGTCTGCTTCTTGGCAGGAGCCTCTGCTGAAACACCAGCGAGCATCTCTCCCACTCCCAGCACAGCACTGCTGCCAGTGACTAAGCAGTTTCTATAAATCAAGCTGCAGCAGAGTTCAGAAGCCTAGTAATAATCTGAAAATGTACAGTAATAATAATATGGTGGTTTTAATGGTAAGAAGGTCACAGATAAGTATAATAGGCATTCTGATGTTGAGACTTGTAGCTTGGTTTTGAATAATTTTAACATTCTATTTGATGTCTAGTCTTAGAGCAGTAGAAACTGGAATTAAACAATGCAATTAAAACACAGCAAAGCTGTAATCTGATTTTATGTCCTACTTCTAGCCTTGCTGCTTCACCTTTTCCTCTGAGCCCTTCATCTCTCCCACGATGAAGTATTTGCCATTGCCTGTTTGGGAGTTGGAACCAGCTTGCCTGCTGGGATGCCAGCAGTGCTGCTGTTCCCCATCCTGCTCTATTTAGCAGCAGAGGCTACCACAGCAGGTGGATGTTCATGGCTTGGCTGTGAATGTCCTCCCCTGTGCCACAAACACCCAAGGCTTTGCATCCCAAATGCCTGACAGTGCCCCTGCAGCTGGCACAGGATGAGTGTTGCTCATTACATTTACTGTAACTGTCTCATTAATACTTTGTTTATATTGGTACAACTTAATCCAGCTAATTGCCATCATGAACCAGCAGCACATTAAGGTCCTGGCTATAAAGGACTATTGTGCTGCACCGAACCTAATCCTTCTTAAAATGTCCTGTGTTGGTACCTGCCAGTTTTCCAAGATTCCATCTGTGTAACACACTGACACGAAGGTTTTGCAGACCTTTGATGTCTGTATGCTGCAGCAAATGTCTCCAAAGCAGGCACAGCTTTGCACTGCCAGCTCTTCTGGGGCAGGAATGGTTTGCTCCATGTGCGTTCAGTACTGAGCAGTACCAGACACCGTGGCTGGAAGTAATAGACATTCCCAGAGCAAGGTTAATGAAAACCTTACGAATGGCTGTCTTCATATCATTTTATTGGGAAAAGTAATTTTGCTGGATTTTCCCCACATAGTCTCAAGTGCAGTGTGGTTCACGACAATGCAAGCTCTCCTCAACAGAGCTGAAGGTTCAGCTTCAGATATTTTTTCATGGAGGATGGGGACTGATGCTGAGCACCTGCTGATCCAGCTCAGCCCCGTGCCATTCATTAGACCATTCACCTGGACCAGTGTAGGTCTCCCTGCCCAGTACAGGGGGGTTGGAACTAGATGATCTTTAAGATCCCTCCTACCCAAACCATTCTATGATTCTATTCTATGATTAGCCACAGTTGTTCCTGATGGCACAAACAAAGCAGGGACTTTGGTGATGCCCAACCTTTGTGATGGCCTGCTGTGCAGAACACAGGAAGGAAACATCTCTGGATGCATAAAACTGTCACACAACAGCAGTTTATCCATCATCTTAGGGAAAGATTCCTGTATCAACACCAGGTCTTTGCCCAACAGTCATCCTTCACTGCCTGCATGCACAGTGCATTCCAAAGATGCTCCATCATTAGGGAATAAAGAATTTAATCCATGATCTGTCATCACCATATCAATTTGTAAAACAGCATCATGCATATCAAGTATCCAAATGGTCCAGCCCCTACATCACAATCCTGTCACATAGTCAAAGACATGAAACTCAAACTGGAAAATAATCCAGCTGTATGTCACTTCAAGTGGTGATTAACTATTACCATACATAATGTGTGGGTGGGGAAACTGAGGCATGGAGGGAGAGCAATGTGTTTGGGATCCTGCAGATCCTGCAGCCTCATCAGGCCAGGGGGAAGAGCCATGCTGCTCCATCCCATGATCCCTGTGTACCCACACAGCTCTTGGTGAGCCCTGCTCTCACTTCTGCCCTGGTTCACAGGGCCTGGCTCTGGCTCCTCTGCAAGACAGTTCCTGATTGAGACCACGGGTACCTCTAAGAATTAATCAAACCCTCCACCTCTTGTTAATCCCCTGCTCTGCCAGCAAGTATACCATCCATGTTTAAGCAACTAAACCCCAGCCTAATTTTCTGAGTTCCTGGATGTCTGAATTGAGTTCAGAGACATCTGAGGTTCCTCAGAACTGCCAAAAATCAGGGCATTACTCTAGAATTAGAATTTATATTTCTTTGTATAATCTTAAATGAAGAGAATAGCAGAAGCCCACAATATCCTACCTGAGCTGAAACTCAGATGAAGGTGCTGTTACAGTCAAGGCACTGCAGTGGGTTATAGGAAATCCTGCAGAAATCACTTAATTTCCGTGTGCCCTATTTCCACATCTGTGAGAAATGGGGATAACAAGACATCATATTGTGAGGTGCTGAGCCACGAAGAGTTATTATGGGAGCTGCAGAAGTTGCTATAAATACCTGAAGAATGAGGGCATTCAGTGTTACACTAATAGAATACAAAGTCTGTAAAAGCCTTTGCATTTTAGAGATGAAGGTTTGAGATAAATACAGGAAGCTAAAAAAAAATCCTCCCAGATCTTCATCCACAGACACTGATGTTCTCCTGCAGAGTGGGGTGGTAGGAAGGCAGAGTTTATTCTTTACAGGGATGGGAATCTAAGAGATTTCAAGCCTGTGACTGCTTGAACTTCACTTGCACAAGGAGAAGGTTGTAGTTTCAAAAGTAAGCAGCAGGGCTTGGAGCTCGCTTTCAAGTTCAAATTAGGGCAGATTTGGAGACTACAGACATTTTACCACTGTTGGGCTGGCCTCTTGGCTTTCTCATGAAGTCAGGTTATGTCAAGTCCTCTTCACATCACCCAAATGGTACAAAAAAGCTTTAGAAGAAATCCATCCCAGGCTTCCCACAGCAGTTCTAGCCCTTTCCTAAATTAAAAAGGTGCTCAACTCCTGCACAGCTGTGACCTCCTACTCCTTGGACTTACAGAGACTCTCCTGCCAGATCCAGCAGATGTAGACAAAACAAATGGGTGAATTCTAAGGAGAGGGGAGGAGAAAGGCCTGCCCCTGCACAGGTGGTGCAGCGAGGCTTGTCTGGAATCACAAACCTCCCTTTAGGTTAAAGAGCCTGTTTCTGTGGGCAGCCACAGCTGGCAAGTCTGTGCAGCACAGCCCTGAGCCGGGAGGGAGGAGTAAGCAGGCTCAGGCAGGGGCACAGCTCCACCTGGTTGTACCTCCGTTCCCGAGGGGGTGGTCAGCAGCCGCTCCACCTTAGAAGCCCCCCCTATTTCCCCTAAGGAGCTGCTGTAGATTGGCTTTCCTTAGTAACCTTTCTCAGACTTCTGGAAGGAGCCCATGGACCCCTCTCCACTTACTGCAAGTGAAAAATATCTCTAGAGGAATCTCAAGACTCCCGCAGAACTGAGGATCAGAAGGATTTTAAAGGGCTAATCCCCTTCCTCCTCCACAGCAATCACCCCTGTGTAGGTTAATTTAGCAAAAAGGCAGCAAAGGAGCTTCCCATTGAGGGTTTTTTCCCCATGCTGTGCTGGTGGTTGTGATGAGAGGCAAAGAAGAAAGAAGAGGGGAAAGCTGTCAATAATCCCATCTCACCACTATTACCATCATCCCTCCTGTATATTATATTGGCAGCAAAAGGGAGGTGCCTCAGGCAGAAAAATACCGTGAAAAGTATTTTGCTAGCCCCGACCTTGTCAAACAATATTTGTTCCTGGTGAAATGTTTCATTTCTCCAATTCAGCTGTTTTCCCAACAAATAGATCTACACCTTTCACTGGGTGCTTCTGCAGGTTAAAAATTGACTGAACACGCTGATTTTATGAGCCCTCTGGAACTCCAGCAGCTCCATCAAAGCTGCAATCAAATGTATTTATTGAGCAATATATGTGAGAGAGATTAAGATTAATTGTAAGTCTCTCCCTGTTAATTGCAGGGTCTGCCTGACCAACCTGCATGTGAAATGAATTTACTTCTGGAGCATTTGAGGTTAAAATGTGCTGGACAAGATCATTTTGAAGTTCTACTCTGGCAGAGTAGTTCTGATTCACATGGGAAATGTTCAGTAGAAGGGGGTGAGAACTCAGATCAGTGAGTGCTGGAGCCACTGGAAAAATATGTGAAAGATTCCTATTTAATTCCTCTGGGCTTAATTCTTATTAATTTGAATATATTACTACATAAAGGATAATATAACTGTAATATTGTTTAATTAATCATGATAGAATGGTTTAGGCTAGAAAGGACCTTAGAGCCCATCTCATAACAAGCCCCCACCACACTTTCTTCTAGACCAGGTTGCTCCAGTGTGGCCTTGAACACTTCCAGGAATGGGGCAGCCACAGCTTCTCTGAGAAGCCTGTTCTAGCACCTCACCACCCTCACTGGGAAGAATTTCTTCCTAGTATCTAATCTAGTGATCAATTAATGTTCATTAAGGTGAAAAGGTGAACTCAAAACTGACAAAGTATGCTGTTAGGTCTGCTGGAAGAGATCCTGGATGCTCATAAACAAGCAACAACCAAGGAGAGCCCCAAGTCCTGGGTGGGTAAATGTATCTGTATATCTAGAGCCACAGCCTGGGAAAAGATCAAGTTTTGAGCCAGTCCCCATAAGAATTAGAGTAACATATTTGGGGGAGAAAAAACTCCTGGGGCTTTTGTGCACATGCCCACCACCACATCTTCTAGATCATCTTCTGCAGCCTCTGAAACCGGGTGAGACTGAGCCTGCTGGAGACAGGGTAAGGAGCCAGCTGGACCTCAGCATGGTACAGTCTGAGACCTTACACACTTGACAGAAACCAATCTCAATCACATGCCTATAGTTAGGAAAGAACCAGCTTTTAGAGATTTTCGCTGCAGAGTTCAGTTACAGCAGAAAAAACCAACCTCAGAAAGAGTCCCAGCCTCTCTCCTGCACTTGGGAAGAATTCAAGGCAGGGAGGGTGCAAGGGGCAGCCTCACATTCTGAGATGGAGCAAACAAAGAATTTGGATCTGAAAGCCTTCAGATTCTGGGGAAGTTCAGGTCCAAATCTGTGCTTTCCAACTTCACACTTCTCCCTTGTTGTGGTATCTCATTTCACTTGGCTCTCCGGCCGTGTTTTTCAAGAAGCAGCCATGGAAATGTATTGGTTTCTATTCTGTCTAATATTCTGGGAAACTGTTCAGGAATCTGGAATTTGACCAAGAGTCATGTCTAAACTCCACTGGACCCTTCAAGCACCACTGTTAGCATTCTAATAATAATAATAATAAAATTTCACCATGTCAGAGCCATGGATCCAAATCTCACCCTTTAAGAGCTGCTTATCACAATGAGGTACTGCACGATGCTGCTCTCTTCGAGGCACCTCTCCTCTAAAGAAGCTTCCATTTTCAGGCATTTACAGAACCTGCCAATTTATTGTTACAAACCCAAAGCAGAATCAGTCACATCTGGTGGCTGCAGTTCCAGTGTTCTGGAAACACTCCTTGAAACCTGTGTGTGGCTCAGGGTGACTTTGAGGCCACTGCAGCTTCTTGTGGCCCCCAATGTCCAGCCCAGCCCTTCCTCATGCATCTTAAGTAAGACTTCTGCTATCCAAAATCCTAAAGCAGTTTATTTAAATGAATTTTTAAGCTTCCAGAACATGCATGTTTCCTGTTACTTCATCAAAGACTTGGATTTCTTTTTGGTGACATAATTTGTCAAAACATGCAATTCATAACAGAAAAATGGTTGATCAAAGAATAGCAGGTAAGTCTTATTTACTGCCTGATAATGAGCTAAATAACTACTATAGTTTTGTATTAGCAAGCTCCACATTTAGTGCTTTTATCAGCATTTCAGCTGCAACATGTTCTTCAGCTTCAGATAGACAATTTAATAATCAGAAAAGAGGTTTTTTCCCCCCTGACAGAGCTGAGTGCCAAGGTTAGGATGGAGGAGACTGTAACTTACAGCTAGTGATTAATCCAGACAAAGTACTGGGTGTGTCCCAGGTGCAGAAAGATGGGAGCAATGCTCAATTGACTAACCATGAGGCAACAGTGCAAGTCTGCAGTGCTCACAGAGAAATCCTCGACTTGGGAGGGAAGCAAAGGCAGCAGAAATGTAGGTTGAAAGTATAAAAGCAAGCCGTGGGCAGCAGTAACTGCTGCTGTCAGAATTTATGTTCACCTTCAGTTTGGGATAAACCCTCAGTTATTTGGATTGATCATTTGAATTATATAGCAGAATAAAATGCCTCAGTTCCATATCATGTAGCCTTCTTTAGGAAAATGTCAGACATTCGAAGACTGCTTCACAGATGTTACTGACTCTGCCTCCCTTCCTGGTAATACCAACATCCCTGGGTGTCAGCCTTGGATAGGATGCCAAGGGTCAGGCAACATCCTCCAGACTGACAACGTAGACACACAGTACCTGTGTTTTTAACCATTCATATCACCTATAAATACAATTTTTATCTTTTTTAAAATTCGTAATACTTCAGGAATACAAGACTCTGGGAGCATGTAGTGGTTATGTGTCAGCTGGAGTCTGTGAGCATATCTGAACACTCCACATCCCTTTCGACATCCCATTCTCCTCCTGCACCCAAAAATGGGCATGTCCCACCCCACACTGCAGTAGTAAACCTAATCCACCAAGCCCTCCCCCAAAATTTTCATTTACCAGCTAGAAGGCAGCCCTAGACATCATCTCCCCAGCACAAGCCTTGTAGTCCCGGGAAAGAGTCATATTTTACTGAGTTCTTCAGCCTCTGCCACAAGTCATTTTACCAAACTTAATTTTAAACAAAGAGATTTAAGGTTTAAAAGTGCTTAGAAAGATGGAAGGCAGGAGCCCAGCCTGGTAACACACCCAGCAAAGCCCTCAGTACCTGAGCAATGGGAGCAGAGAAGACCCACAGGTCACAGCCAGGCTCAACCAAGAGCCCTCACCGTCAGGCAAGTTTGTGGAGATGGGGCAGCTCAAAGGACATGCCAGAGGTCAAGGTGAGATCCAGAGAAGATAATCCAGGTCAGACACCATCCAGCAATTCCCAACCAGTCTGTCATGGCAGAAGGTCCATGGGTGTGAGCCTGAAGGAGGGGGTGTGCAGCCAGCATGGGCTGTGGCCCAGCACCTCCCTGACACAGCTCAGGGAGAGATGAAGGGTCCTGAGCTGAGCTTAAATCGGTTCCTGGGCAGAGGGTGAGGGGTGTCCCCAGCAGCTCAGGGTCACTAATGTCTGTTAGTGCCCACGTCTGACCCCACAACCTATCACAGTGAGAACATTCACTTTCCTTTAAAGCAAAGAATATGTGACAATATCTATACCTGTATGTGACATTACCCATACCTGCATCTATACCACACTTCACATGTTACTAAACCCAGCCTGGGCAGGGTTAGCAATGTATTGTAAGACTCTGCATCTAGTTTTCTATATGAACTGTAAATATTGCCCAACAGTCAAGGTATCTGCGAAGGAAACACACTGTGAGACAAGGCCAGCTCCTTGCTTATGGCTACATCAAAGGCAAAGCTGCTCCCTTCAAAGGCAGACAGGAGACTTTTTTTGGAGAAATCCACACCTTGTCTCCTAGGCATATGCACAAGGGAGGGTTTTCTACTTGTGACTTAAGTGACTTGAAACAAATCAGATGTTGAACCATATGGGTTTGGGGCTTTCTGAGACTGTAAAATTTTTTCATTATGGATAAAGGTAATGATGAGGCAGCTGTGTGCTCTAGAGCTGCAGGCCAAGAAGGATGAGGACAGACAGGTGGAGTGGGATGGAGGGTGGTGCCATAAAAATATATAGGGAGATAAAATTGCAAAAGGTGATAGCATGCTGCTGGGTCTGGCATGACAGCAGGACATCACATAAAGGCTGAAGGGCAATGTCTGTTCCACTGAGAGGCACAGTGCTGGCTGAAGAGCAGTCTGAGGTCAATACCTGAGCTCTGCAGAAGACAACAAACCACTCTTGTTCTTGGCTTCAGTTCAGCTGAGCCATCCAGAGAGGTTAGAGGGCTCAGACCACACATTAGGCCTGGTGCAAGAGCCCATTACTCACTCTGTACAACTCCAGAGGGCCATACTTTGGCTTGTAAGCTGTGCACTGGTCATTTATCTTTCTGGTTACTGCTGACTATTTCTACTGTGCTCATCTTTGCTTCCCCCACACTATTGCATTTTGCTTATTTCAAAAACAAGATGATTGTTCATTCTCTATGAATGAACACTCACCCCTTTCCATTCCCTATTTCCAGTGGTGTCCATTAGATAAGTTTATAACAGAGCAGTTGAGAGCAGCAGACTTACATAAAAAAAGAAAAGAAAGAAAAAATTAAAAAAACAAAACAAAACAACCAAACCAAAACCAAAACAAAAACCAACCAACCAAAAAAAAACCCCAAAAATCAAACGCCCACACCAGAAAAAAAGAGAAAAGAGTCTGGCTATGTCTCCTTACCTAAGGTGAGACTTGCAATGGGAAGACATCTCATTCCTCACATCTTTCCTTGCATTCATGGATGGCACAGACAAACAACTCGTCACCTAAGAGGGGTGTGTGCCCCCATAAGAGTTCCTGAGAGGTGTGGGGAAGTTTGTCCTGGCACCCTTCACAAATTCTAATGTTTATCCTCTGTTTTATACATGTTTTAAACCTCTGTTTTAAACCATTTTTCATGGTTTATATTGAACCATGAAACTTAAAAGGGTCTTTTAAATTGCTTAATATTAGATTTTCATTTTCCTCTAGATTATTTTTAAAATAAATTATATAAGAAAGGGAAATTCTGCAAGGGACAAAAAGCAGAACACCATCAGTGGGTCAAAAGCCTTACTGAAGTAATATTTGATATTGCCTCTTTTTCTTCTATCCCCATGGCCTTTTACTCTATAAAATTAAATTAGAGTGCTGTGATATGATTTGTTATTGGCAAATCTGTATTGGATGTTGCTCATCTTCTTATTTTCCAGCTTTGTGTCTATTTGCTCCAGTATTATTCTGGATTTTGAGAGTAAGCTGACTGTTGTAGAATTTTCCTGTTCTTTTTTCTCCTACCTCGCCCACCTTTTAAAGATAGCCAATACATCAGTCTTCTGTTATCACCACAGCCCATCCGTGAATTCAGAGATACCATTAATAGTTCTGAGATTACAGTTTATCAAGATTAAGTCAGCCCCAGCCAATTTCAAAATCTCTAACTTATCTAAATATTCTTTAACCTGATTTTACCCTAATCTGTGCTGAAATATTTCTTTTTCTTAATATTAATTTTGTAAACTCATATTCACTATTTACTTTTACTGAATATTGGTGAAATAGACATTAATCCCTAGACTCATAGAAGCATAGAATCACAGAATGTTAAGGGGTTGGAATGGACCTTAAGGATCATTTAATCCAAGGCCCTCAGCAGGGCAAACCTTTCATTTGCTCTTCCTCACATTATTAATGGGCTTAAGGACTATTTCTTGTTGTCCCTGATGTCTCTTGCTGGCTACACTTGGTTTTCTATCTCTTTAATTTTAATTTTCCCTTATGTATTTGAGCTATTCCTTTATGATAATTTTCAGTAATCTTAAAATTATAGTTCTTTCTTCTGATGTTGATAAAGAATTTATTATTTAGTAAATAAATTACATTTATTTTGCTCTCTCTACTGCTCTTTCTCTCCAACGAAAATCTGTCCATTCTCTGATTTTACTGAAGTTTGAATGTAAGGTTTTTGAGTGGGTTTTTTTGGTTGTAGTTGGTTGGGGTTTATTTTGTGTGTGTTTTGTTTTGTTACCAGTTTCTTTTATAGCAAACAGCTCATTAAAGTCTTGGCCATGGGAGTCAGAACTCTCTTGGCAGTATCACCCAAAGAGCTGAGGTTTATGGCCTTGCTGTGGGGCTTATGAAGCTGCAGAGACAGGCAGAAGTGGCCACACACTACTTTGCATTGCTCTGCAGCTGGGGTTGCTAGAAGAGCCTGTGGTACCAGATAAGAGTTTTCAGACTCTGCTATCTGCCCAACTGGCTAAGACTTGTACAGAGTGTTCGTGTTGCCAGAATTCAGTCTGAATTTGCAATTCCCTGGCTATTCATCATTTTTTCCAAGGGTCATGAAGAAGATATCATTGAGCTGGCAGTGCTGAGCCTAGGATGCGTCAGGGAGTTCACTATACCAGGAACTCAGCTATAAGTCTGCTTTACACATCTGGAGCAATGGAAATGGCCTTAATTGAGGCTATAAACTAGCTCATGATGACATTTCCTGCCAGTTCTGTGTATCATAGAGGATATGCATGCACTGAAAAGTCTTAAATCTTTTCTGAGCTGGAACAGAAAATCAATCTATTTAAATATGTTGTTAAGAATAAAAGGTTCATTGATAACTGCCTTGTACTTTCAGGAGTAGAGACTCAATGGTGTGTATAGAAATATCCTTCACAAAGTTTCTTCCCATAGGTTTTGTTTGAGATGCTTCTGGGGCAAGTTGAGAGTGGCCAGTTCCCCTCACTGCATCGTTTTCTAGACTTAAATCAGCAGCAGGTTTCAGTCAGGCTAGAGATCAAAGCCTTTGATCTCCAGTCATCCCAGCATAACTAAAGGAAGCCACATCTGGAGAATTTATCGAATTCTGCAAGCTATAAATAAGTATGGTTTTGGTACTATGCAGTTAATCAAAAGGCTGAAAGAGAATACGTGTGCCAACCTGCAAAGGTTGGATTGTACTGTAGGAACTGATGAAATACCTTCTGATGCCTATTTCTGTGTCTGAGTAAACCACTCCGTGGTTTAGCACTTTGTTATGGTGAACTCAGTGCTGAGGACATAAGCTTTCCAGAGTCCTTAGGAATTAAGTCACTTATTTCTAAGCAAATGTAAGTTTACTACAGAGGAATAGCCCAGGGACTTTCCTTGCAAGATTTTGAGTCAGTCCACTCTGAAGACAGGGGCCTCAGGATAAAACTTTCTAGGTCTGAGTCCTGAATTTTTCATTCTCAAAATCTGGATCAGCTTAAAGTGCCTGGATTGCAACTCTGTTTTTTCCCATTTGCTCAAAATCAGCCATAAACAGCACCAAGTTTAATTTAATCAGGCAGCACTTAAAATATGTAATCAGGCTCCAGTGGTGCCTCCCTGCTTCAGCCCCCAAAGTACAACTGATTTGTGCTCAGAAGCACCGAGACAATCGGAACTCCTGATTACCTGGATACGCCACTTGTGTGATTATTTTTAAGCTTATGCACTTTTGCTGCAGGTTTTTCAAGAGTGTGTAGCTGCTTTATTTGAAGGCTGCACCTAAATGCTTGTGGCAGATCTACAGATACTGGAGGGGCTGAAGGACATGTTTGCAGGTCAATGGCTGAGAAATTGAGGGGTTTGCAGATACAACACCTGACTGGGGACCAACCCCAAAATTTCTGAAGACAAAATGGAAAAATCAGTAATAAGAATCCCAAAAAAATACTTCCAAACGAACAAGCTTCACCCTACACCCACCTGTGCTGCTGCTGTTTTTCCTTGCAGGGCACCAGTGCTAAGGAATCTCCATATCTTTTACCTGCCAATCCCAAGACCTAACTGCAAAAAAAACCAAAGCTCAAAGACTTTTCTTTGTAGCCATCTTCATTTCTCTCCTTTAAAATTCCTTTTCCACAAGTAGGGGGAAAGATCTGTAATGAAAGGCAAATATTGAGGAGCAGTCCAGGACAGCTCTCTGTTTCCCAGCAACACAGACACTCTGATCATGACTATTATGATTTCACCTTTTAAAGAATCTCCTGTCTATGGCTAATTTTACATAATGGGCTTTATTAATATTAATTATGTCTCAAACTCATGTGTGATGTAGCTAAGACATACAGTTTTCAGGCAAACCCCAGAAAAGTTACATGATTGTGAAAGGCATGAAGATTGTAGTGAAGTCGGAAATACTCCCCTCTTCTGATACCCTCATCTTTGGGATCAAAAGGGTCATCAAACCCAACCCTGCCTCCTCTCCAGCTTCAAGGATGTCTGCTCATGTTTTCCCAAGGAATGATTATGCTCTCTAGCTTCTCATAGCATCCTTCACCTGGCACAACCAACCATCCAAAGCTGAGCAGTACCTCCGAAACAGAAGAAATGGAAGCAATAGTATTGTGCTGTAAATACAGCACAAAAAGTCATGTCTGGGAGACAGTCTCACCATACTTAAGCTTCTTCGTGTTTTATAGAACAATTTCAGAGCAGGACTGAGTCATTTACAAAGGAAACAACTTCTCTCTTCAGAGGCACTTGAGAGAGGTTTGTTTCACTGACCTTGTTCCTGCCAAATACTTGCTACGGTGAAATACTGGGAACCACGCTTACTCATCAGAGGAATACCCTCTTGGGAAAATATCTCTCTACTTTGCCATATTTAAAGCGGGATATTCACAGATCTCTAATTGGAATTCTGTTGACTAAGTATTTTTCTTGACCATTCACGCCCATCACTGGGTAATGGAAATTTGATTACTGATGGTTTGCACCAGAAGAAAATAAATTTAGTGTGTTCAACTGGTATGTGTACATGGAGTCTGTCCATACCACTTTTTCATTAGCTGGCTTAGAGTAATTAATTATTATTAAACCTTGTGTGCTGAGATGGGCAAACACTTTCAGCAGAAGAGAATTCTGGATGGTGAAAAAGCCATTCAAAACGTGGTCTCCAGGGTTTATTTCACCAGATTTTTTGCATGCTTGACTGACCAAGTTTGCAGTGTGAAACCCGGGGGCAACACAGAAAGTTCAGTTTTGCACTGGTTTTGGAAAAAAGGAAATAAATCTTAATACTCTAAAATTTATCCCCAGGGTTGCAAAGAAGAGAGTACTTTAACTGTAATGGGTGTTCAATAATTAGTAGTGTGAACCACTGGAGAATCATTCCAGCAATAGCAGTTAAGTATTCTGTAGAGGGGAAAGTGAACATGATGAAAAGGCTGCAACTATAGATGTACCTCCCTAAATACACTTCCTTTGCAGGAGGGAGTCACCAGACCAAAGACAAAAGAAAGCCACAAGGCAGCCAAAAATAAAGAAAACTGGCTCATGTGTGTGTATGTGTTGGTGAACAAGGTCACACAACCTGCTGTTGTCCAGCCTAGGTGTGTAAATCCCCACTGTAAACCCTGACAGGTAAAGGAAAACCATTCTTTCACTGAATATAACCTGAAAGGCAGCTGTTATGGACACCTCTGTATTGGCATCTTATTGAGGCCAGACACAAAGTGAGCTCTGAGGCTGTGGGCAGCCCTGGCTCCTGATGGGTGTGGAGAGGTCAGTGTCCCAGCTTCTGCATCCCAGGAAGATCTCCCACCCGAGATGCCTGCGCTGACTTATACAATGTTAATTGGTTGGAAAGGGCCAAAGGAGGCCTCTGCTCTTGGAATGTTCTGACTTCACATGGTTACTTCCCATAAAGGGTAAAGTCTTTCTTCGTTCTTCTTACTTCTCATGAAGTGTCAAGTGTCTGCTCTGGCCCCTGTGCTTATTGCTAGCAAAACCTGATCAGTGTGAAACACCAGCTAGAGGGATTTTGATAGAATTTAGAAGCTCTGATCTGGGGTCAGTATTTTATTTGTATGTGCTCACCCATCACAGTTCATTCCCCAAGCAGCTCTACAGCCCACAAGTGCCAAGATGTGGCTCCCAGGAAGCAAAAACTCCTCATAGTGCTGAAACTCTAAATGGCTATTTTATTTAGTATTTAAAGACCACTTTTCCTTCTATGCAGGTTACTACCTTCAAAACCCCTCTGATAAATACTGGAGGGCCTATGACCAACATAAACCTGGGAGCTGCTGTAAATGGGTCTCTGCAGACACGCTGTCTGTGAATGGGTATTACTGCTCAGGAATGAGACTCCACATTCCAGCTGCTCTAAGACTGCTGGATACTCAAAACCACCCTCACTTGAGCTCTGAGTCAAGGGTACTTCAGTTTCTAGTTTAACCCTTGAGGAATAAAGCCCGAGCGGGCGCGCTGTGCACAGGGCTCTCAGAGGAAGGCAGATGGGATCACAAGGCATTTACTCACCCACAGGCTGAGTGTGCACACAGATTTAAGTGGCATATTCAGCATCTCCAGGCGATTCTGAGCCCTTCAGAACCCACATCATCACTTGGCTTCTGCCTTAATTTTGTCATTTGCCTCTTGGCCTCCCTGGGCATGGGTTGCTTCATGATTCCTGCCTGCAATGTGTCTGTAACCACTCCTGCCATCACCAGATATGTCCCCTCTTCACAGCCCTTAAGTACACATCTGCCTTACTTCCTTCTGCTGGGGCTTTTCCACTGTTGTCAGTCACTTGCAGAGCCCAGATTTCCTCTGCCTTCCACCCAGGTCAGCATCCTCACCTCCCTCCAGTTCATTGCAGTAAGTGACACTGGGTTGTTCCTCTCAAAACTCTTTAAGCTCAGACCTGAAGCAGACAACATAAATTTTGAAACAAAGCTCTGAGTCTTTATACAGCGAGGCATTAAATAATACAGCAGCCTCACGAATTCAGGCAGAATTCATAACTTTGATACAGCTGAAATGTCTTAAGCCTTCACTTTATATTACCATGCCTCGATGCCATAGGAAGCTGATGACTCTCTGAGGGCTTTGCCACGGAAAAAAGTTGTATTGCTGCAGAACTTAACGTGAATCCATGAACTGATACAGCTCAACTGGAGCGAGGACTGTACTGACACTGATTTCCATATAAAGTGGCCTATTATGGGTTAGTCAAATGTGGTCCCAACCAAGCCAGGAAAAATTGATATTAACTTGTATTGATTGAAATTTAGAGATTAGTTGTAGGACGTGGCTTTCTCCTGTAGATGATCTCTGAGTCATGTGGCTGAGGACAGCACAGCGAGGTGCCAGCACAGGGAGCTCCATCTCCACAGGGATTCTCTCCCATCCCTGCAGTGCCTTGTCCTGTGCTCCAAACATTGGCCCTTTCCCTGGTCCTTTCCCAGCTGTTTGGTTGGTGTGGAGGTGCTCATGCTGTACCCTGACATCTGCCTTTACAGAACTGCAGTGGTTTTACCTTCACCCTACACACCTTGATAGGAAAAAACGTTGTACAGAACAGTGTTCAGCTGTTCATGGAGGGAGCAGATTACTCTTTCTCTAATTTTAGTGATTTTTTCATTAGTTGATATCTATCTGCTTCAGATCCCTCAGATTCATCAATAAATGTAATTTTAAAAGCTCCAGGTACCATATAAAGTTGTAGGTCTGTGCACAATCACACAGCATGTGAATACGAATGTCATACGAATGACTTTACTTCAGTAAAAAACTCTGAGTTGCAATTTTCTGTTCTATCTTTTGCTACAGAAACAACACTTCGGATCTAGGTAGAGGCTAACACAAAGAACAGTGGGTGAGGAGATCCCAATTTGAATGTGTTTCCCTGGTTATTTTAGGGACTTGTTGAGTAAGAGTGTGAGGAGAATCCACTCCATTCCCTGTGTGTGTTTGGAGTCTGCGCTGTGATTAGTGGTACTTCACAGCCCGTCTGTGAAGCGTTCTGCAAAGTTTTCAGACTGAATAAATCACAGAATTATACACATTTCCATAATTATGCATGTGTATGCTGTTGCATTTTTATTAATTGAGTAGCCAGCTGGGAAATTCCAGTCCTAGTCCTAACAAGTCCTAATATGTACAGGGCACATATTAGCTAAGAATGACTTAAAATACATCTCAGGGATGTGCTGTCACCTGGTGTCGACACCTGCAGAAAAGACATTTGTACAAAGCAGAGGAATTGGGAGGACAGATCCATCAAGGCAAGACACGAGGAAGCCCTTTGCCCCAGGACCAGAGCAGGAACAAATGGAAATAATTATTCTGGAGAGTGAGTAACTGAAATTCCTTTTACAAGGACTGTTTTAGCCATAAGCTAGCGAAGAGATGAAAAACTGCCATCAGAATGAAAAGTGCTAGAAGCAGCAGAAACACATGCAACAGCAAGGTTAGCAGTTGGGTATGAAAAAGGAGAAAAAACTCTGCAGAATCTTCGCTCTCAGCAAAAATTGAAGGCAAAACCTAACAGATTCTGTTTAAAGAAATCGTTTACAGCGATTTTCTTTACTCCCAAGTTAAAGTGTGCATGTTCTCATTCCAGCTGAATAAGGCAGCCTTTTTGCTGATGCAGAACACATCTTACTAGTTCATTTTCAGTACAATGCACAGAGAATTAAGTGCACAATTCCTGGTAACAAGAATGGAGATTGCACACGTCTCCTTCCTTCCTGCACATCACAGAATAAATAACCAGCAAGTGTAGGGTAGAGAATGCCAGACACATCACTCTGGCTTTGGTTATCTGGAGTCGAAGGGCTACAGCTAAAATCTACCCTAAAACAGAGGAAATATTTCTTCGTATAGCAATTCTTCCTATCCACCATTCACAAGAGCAATGACCAGCCTTAATATGCAGCAGCTGAATACAAATCAGGCTGCCAGCTCTGTGCTGTGCAAAACCATCAGAAATAAATGCCTGAATTTTACCTTCTCAGGAAATCGTGTCAACATCAGCACAGCCAGGTCTTGCTTCCAGTATAATCTCAATCATGGCACAATTCAGCTCTGATGGGCTTTTGTAAATATGGGACTGACCTTTATAAGCATGTGACATGGGTTTCACTGGCTTCAATATCCACCTGATCCACCGAGGTGATGAGCTCCTTCCACGCTCATTGAGCTCATCAGGATTTAACAGTGTGCAGGCTCTGAGCTGGGCCCTAAGCACTTGGTTCAGCATCTGTGAAACAGGCATGACATTGATCCTGGACTTGGACGGGGCTAAGCCAGAGCAGAAGCAGAGCTAGATTCAATCACTTAGGGGAGAACAAAAAGAAATGTTTTTTTCCTTGCAACCAGAAAGGCAGAAAATATCTAATTAGAGCAGGTCCAAAGGAGGACCATGAAGATGCTCTGAGGGCTGGAGAACCTCTCCTATGAAGACAGGTTGAGAGAGCTGGGGTTGTTCAGCCTGGAGAAGAGAAGGCTTCAGGGAGAATTTACAGCACCTTCCAGTACCTAAAAGGAGCTCATAAAAAGGAGGGAGAGGGATTTTTTTTTGTACTGGCAGACAGTGACAGAACAAGGGGGAACAGTTTTAAACTGAAAGAGGAGAGATTTAGACTAGATGTTATGAGGATGTTCTTCCCTGTGAGGGTGGGGAGGCCCTGGCACAGGTTGCTCAGAGAAGCTGTGGCTGCCCCATCCCTGGAAGTGCTCAACACCAGGCTGGATGGGGCTTGGAGCAACCTATCTAGTGGAAGGTTGCTCCCCTCCATGGCAGGGGGATTGCATGAGATGATCTTCAAGAGCTCTACCAAACCAAATCATTTTATGGTTCTATGAGTATTGAGAAAATACTAAATACTATGAGGATTGAGAAAAAACTTCCAACCTACTTGTAGGATTATCTTGTCTGTTGGTTTACAGCTTCATCTAATTGAATGTTTCCCTTTCTCAAGAAAAAATGGGGTGTCTCCCTGATCAGACTGAAGGTCCTGGACCCCTCTCTGGAACTGGGAGCAGCTAGGACAGGGTGGCTGTCACCTTTAGTATTAAAGCCTTCCCCTCCCTGGAGCACAGGAGGAATGGCCAAACCACAGCCTGAAAACAGCCCAAACTACTCTTTAGCCCTGTGCAAGACATGAATGGTCTGAGAAAGTGACACAGCTACAGCCCCTGGTCTCCCAGCAATGATTGTGAGGCTTCTAGCTGGAACTCTGAGACCAGTCTGCCCTCGTTATTTTTAGGAAATCACTAAAACATGACACCTTTTTACCAAATAACTGAAACAAGCACAATCTCTTTGGTTTTGATTGAAGGTGATGAGATTGTTAGATACAACTGGATTTTGTAATCATCAATGTCTCCTCTGAAGAGAAGGTTACTGGATTTAAATACTATAATGCTAGTTTCCAGAACTGGCTGAGAAGATAGTCTTTCCATAAATAAACTGGAATAATTAATTCCTGGATGGTATTAATAACAGGAATAATTAATTCCTGGACCCTATCATAATCATAGAACAGTTTGAGTTGGAAGACACCTCTTAAAGGTCATCCAGTCCAACCCCCCTGCAATGAGCAGGGACATCAATGACATCAGAGCTCAGAGCCCTGTCCAAGCTGGCCTTGAATGTTTCAATGGACCCACCACCTCTCTGGGCAACCTGTACTAGCATTTTACCACACTCATTGCAAAAAACAACTTCTTTAATCTAAATTGGCCCTCCTTCAGTTTAAAATAATGATAATATACCTCTTGGTGTAGAGGATACATTTCATACATCATTTCATTCTTTCCCTGTAAAAAAAACCACACCAAGGAACAGAAAGATAAAATTCAGCAGTGAATTGCTAAAAAGTGCTGTATTTCAGGCTCTCATCAAAAGCTGCTGCTGTGGCATGCCCACGTGTTTGTACAACGAGGGCACCCTGAGACTCTGCCAGCTACAAATTGTGTTTTGCTTGCAGCTCTGATGAAGAATCATTTTCGTAGTGAAGCGAAGAGTGGCCCAGCCTGGAGTTCCTGTCTCTGAGCCTCTTCGTGCATCTATAAATAGCAAATCATCAGCTCACCTCCTCTGAGCTCATCACACCCTCCCTGCCTTCCCCTCCTTCCTGCTTGTTGAAGCTGTCACCGTGACTCAGATCTCCCCTATGAGGTTCCCTGTGCAGGGAGATTCCCCATACATTATATGGCATCGTGAAGCTATTAAGCTCCTTAGGTTTATATCACCTAAGCTGCTTAGGTTTCTATCACCAGCAGTGATATGATGTTGAAGAACCTGACATTTGAAGGAATGTAATTACAATTTAAGGTCTCAGAGCTCCTAAACACTTAAGTTAAAAGAGAGGGTCTGCATCACTTTGACAAGAACACTGAGTGAAAATAAAGTGTCAAAATCCCAGACAAATGTCATACACAAAATCAAGGACAAACATAAGCTATGACCATGTAGGACTGCAGCATTTCACAGATGCTCCTGCAGAATTCCCTAAGATACCAGGCATCAATCTCCTTCCCTTACATCCAGCCCCATGCTCAACATAAATATTATAATTTATACTCTAAAGCAATATTCTCTGTTATTCTTTTCTTAAGAAATGCACAGATGAAAAAATATTTCTCATTTTAATCGACTTAATTTTCAGAGTTTATAATTGCTGAAACGACTGTAACTTCAATCTAATCTTGTT
>VZTN01006700.1:350457-366432 GCA_013400515.1 Erpornis zantholeuca | reverse complement strand
CTTTTTTTCCCCCCCCCCCCCCCGTAATGGCAATTACTCATGTATTCATCAAAGTACGAGATTGTTTGCACAGATAACCTGCTTACTCAGTGACACAAGAGATATCTGTCAGGTCCTAATACTTCATTTCCTGAATAAATGTTTCATAGACTCCATACAAAGAATGTGAAAAGAGTAAAATATTCTTTTGATCATTTGTTTGAAATATTTGCTTCATCCTTTAAAAATGAATGTAACCGAGCATGCAGTGAGCAGTGAGACAATTAAGCTGGATAAATTAATATACAGAGGTTTAATGGCATTTTGTGGTCTTTCAAGTGATGTAAACCCAAAGTTTCACTCTTCTCCTGTATACATCTGACCTCTCCTTTGCCAAATTTAAGGATGAAATGTTGCTGAAGATGCTGCCCAAACATTCAATTCGAGCCACGTGTGGATGCCAGAGCCAGATCAGACACTCAGTGTCTGTGCAGCTCCACCCTTGAGGTCCAGGGCAGATATGGAGATTTTAACAGTTTGACTCAATGATTTTAAAGGTCTTTTTCAACCTAAATGATTCTATGATTCTGTTCTATGTCTGTACCTGTACATGCCCAACATTTTACCTACTAATATTGCAGAGAGTCCTGCCTTGTCTGTACCAAATTCAGAAACAAGGAGTCTTGTGATTGACCCAGAGGAACCATTTCTCATAATATAAAAATCCTAGAGAACTGTGTACTTGTTAATGTAACCCACAGAGGAATGCTGCAACATGAATACCTACAAAACAGCAGGGAAGGTGTAATTGCAAGAGCTGTGTGTCCATCCTTTTTTACATGGATGTGCACCAGCGCAGCTGGAGAGCCAGGCTGCTCTTCATGTTGGCCCTCAGAACTCTCACCTGTTTGGTAAGCAAATACAGTTTGCAGGAAAGAACAGAAACAAGCAGCAATTTAATTTGTGGTGCTTTACAATACTT
Organism: Erpornis zantholeuca; assembly: GCA_013400515.1. NCBI lineage: Eukaryota > Metazoa > Chordata > Aves > Passeriformes > Timaliidae > Erpornis > Erpornis zantholeuca. Next base: position 365,471 of record VZTN01006700.1, on the reverse strand, counting down.
CTAGAAATGCAGAACTGCAGTAAAACAGAGGTGGAGATCACCCGGTCTATGAAAATTGTATTCAGCTGCATTTGGAGCTGAAATACACACACTGAGGACAATTTGGCTGTCTACTTCAGGTGTGCATATTTTAAATGAAATATATAAATTTCCAAGCTTAAGTATTGATTTATTACTATGTTTGATAATTGGCTAGCAAAAAGAGACCAGTAGTTCTCTTAGCACTACTCATGATTTTGTTACTCTCTTCCCTTCTGTGCCTGATTGTTCCCTGTCATCACCTGCCTTACACCTGTGCTGGAAGTCCTTTGGAGTAAAGACAAGGCACTGGATTTGTTTGTGTAGAGCCCATGTAGGCTCCTTGCCATGACCAGGAGTCTGAGACACTATAATAATTCAAATAATAATATGCCAACAGAATCCAATGTCATGTATTGAGAACCTGTTTCTGCTCTGCTTTAGAACACCAGTAAATAAGGATTTTCCTTGTGGTGTCACTTACTTTGTTATGTATTTTTATCAAGGGACCTAGTTGCAACAAGTAGAACCCTGAGCTGGTTAAAGCTTATTTCAAGTTAATTTAAAATAATGTGCGCTCTCTCTTGACTCATCCATCTCTACAAAGAAAGCAGCAAGCAATCCAGGACATTCAGCATAACAACATTCAGATGTGTCTAGACATAAATAGCAACTTCTAAACCAAGAATTTGCCTCTGGAGCCTTTGCAGTAGGTCCTCAAATAGAAAATATTTAAAGGGTAATCATGATAGTATAATTTCTCTTTGTTTGAGGCAAGGATGGAGTGAATGTGTCATGAGGCACTGAGAAAGAACAAGAGGAATCTCAGTGAGACAAAATGAAAGGACTTCATTATAGACAAGACCCTCCAGTTAAATCAATCATAAATCTGTTGACTTCAGTAGCCAAGGATTTAATGACACAGCTTCAACCAAAAACACTTTTTAGCACCATATTGTACAATCTGAGGCCTTAATTTTATTTTTTCTGTAAGTTTATACCCCAGAACTGCAGGATGTGGCCATGTGCCTGCAGCACAGCCTTCACTCAAAGCCATGGCTGGAGCAGGGCTCATCAGGGGCTCCCAACAACCCTTTGAGCAACATCCCAAACTTCCAGCATGGGAAAACTCTTTCTAAATATGAGTCTGCTTGGGAATTGAATATTAGTAAATAATTGGAATTTCCGTGCTAACAAGTTGGTGTTTCCACGAATTTACATTAAAAGTGTTCTGAAGAATAGGTGGCACAGAATCCATGAGAGAGATGCACTGACACCACCTGCAAACAGCAGCAGCTGTACCTCTGACCTCTCCCAAGCAGGAGATGTGGGAGACTGAAACTGTCCTCACATTCCAGATTGCAGGGAAAGACACCAGCAGCGAGTGAAAGGAGAGCTCTGCCTTTGCCTCATGGGTTATCACTCTGGAGCAGCACACCCTCTTACCCACAAACACAACAAGCTTGAAGCAGATGAATCACAATAAAAATACCTAAAATGTCACTGAAAATACCTAAAATTTAATTTTGCTATTTCTTTATACAGAAGACAAACAAAACTGGGAACAACAAATGGAGTTCTCCAGTCCAGTCCTTTCCCCTCTTAATAAAGGGCATGCTTTGCTACCACTTAATTCAATGGAAAAATTCCTTTAGGTCTCCATGGGAACAGCATTGGGTCTATAATACTTAACTGTAAGTACCAAATTCTATAAGCTTTGGCTGAAACTTTTTAGTGTCCTTTTAAAGATCTCTGTGGATAAAGAACTTCAGGCTCTGAAGTCAATAAAGTCAATGAAGCAGCTTTCACAGGCATCAGAAGTTCACTTTCAAACTTTTCTACAAAATAGTTACTGGAATTTGGGGGAAGCGAGTACAAAGAAAACACTGTAATAACACAATGACCCTTTCAACAAGGCAGCCAAGCAGCCTTCTTAATGAAATTGGACTTAATGTACGTTTGAACCAGACAGTGAAAGAAAATCGCTCACCAGCACATCACAAGGCCAATAATGTGTAAACAGATAATAGCAAGGGCTGTGTGCTTCATAATTAATTCAGAGGAGATGGCATTTCTGCCTTCTTCTCACTTTGGTCAGTCATTGAAGACAATTTGCCTCAGCCTGTATGAAGTATCATATTTCAGAATGAAATCCTTCAAGTCCCATTACGATAGCACTAACATGAAGTAATAAAATAACAATATTTATGTTTACTGGACATTGTAGTTGTGTGGCAGAAATCTAGACAAACTCCTGAACCCATAATCTTCTAGTCATACTCAAATTAATTTCAAAATAAATAGAAATATAAATAAAGATTATTTATAGAATAAATAAATGGTGATTATAATGAACAGTGTAATTAATAATCTAATGCCGAGACTGAGCAGTTCAAAGTTCAACACAGCTTTGAAAACAATGTGAATGTGTTTGCTGATTTTTGCAAGGAGAGGTTTATCCAGGATAAAAACCTCTGTGGGTCTCAGATGCTTGAGGTGACCTTTCTCAGACCAATACCTGATGAATATGTATTTAGGTCCCCCTTTATGCCTGAGCCTCTGCTCAGGCTTCAATATCCTCCCCAGCTTGGTGGCTCCCAGCTCAGCCCATGGTATGTGTACCAAATTGGCAGCTGTCAAAATTATTCAGCTTAGAAATGCATCAGACACGGAGGTTAATGACCCAAACTGAAAAACAAGGGAAGAAACACAAGATCTTTTCAGCTCTAGAGGCTGAGGGCTGAATACCCTGTGCTACAGGTGGAAGTTTGGGCAGGCACATCTGCCCACCTTCACCACTAACAGCCTCTACAGCCAAGTCTCTGTTATCAGTGCCATCAAACCAAAAGTCTGCCTTCTTACAGTAGTTTGACCCAGCTCTGGCACTTGTTTAAGGGCAAAAATAATTTATTTTATGACCTCACTGAACTCCTAATTGAAACATTGACATACTGGGATTTTAAAACAGATTTTCTTCTAGTAATATTTGCACTAGCTCAGAAAATCCCATGCTACATGCTTTGACCACGTCATGAAAAAGGCTTCATTCTGGATGCTGAACAGAATTGAGAGGAGCATGTTTTTGTTCTGGCAGGATACAGCTTTCACACAGACCACAGCAGACACAAACACTAAGAATGGATTCACACAGTCATGGAGGCTGAACATTGCCTTTAGTGGGACAGTACCAAATACAGAAGATACCCTGTCTTAAAAATCCTTATTTCCAGTGCAGAAAGAGAGGATAATGACAAGAAACCTTTAAGGAATATTGCAATTTCCATAGCTCATGATGCTAATTACAGTCATTATCAGAGTCTAAAAAGTTCTGCCTATTTTTTGTTCTCTGCTCATGGTGGCTGGGCTTTGAGATGAACTCAAGGTGCAGTAACAATGCTAACCAAAAAAACTCTTCAAATCCTAAAGCCCATTTATTTTCAAACATTACTACCTAACTAAAGTTTCTATCATAGCTCAAAAAGACCTCTCCTAGGTACATACACACACATAATCCAAGATATATTATTTTCTAAGACTCATATCCTTTGGATGCACAACAAAAACAGACCAGCATCCTGCTAATGGGTTCAATGTTCATTGATTCTACATATTTAATTTTAAGATTAAGCTCCTTTTCCCCTCACCTCTTTCACCATCATTAATATGAAGAGATTTCCAGAGATTAAGTGGGAAGATTCATGAACAAAACTGTCCACCTGCCTGCAATAACACGTAATTCTTTGTTGGTCTTCTAGTTTCGGACTGGTTTTATCCCAAAAACATTAATGAAATAAAAATAACACCTCCTAAATCATCCACTGCTCTGGCTACATGGTGTCCACATGGCCTGTAAGGCTGGATCTAAGGGTTTACACCAGTTTACACTTCTAAGGAAGTCAGGTGTGCTGAGCAGGGTCTGTGATCCACTATCAGCACGATGACACAGGACACACACATTCTGTACTCAGCTGAAGCTCTTCCATTAGGAAAGATTAACAAAAACAGGGAGAAGAGGTCAGATAATTCTTTTAATACCTGAACAACAAATTAAACAGAGTGCTGGAGCTGGCACTGCTCACACTCAAATGCTGCCCACTCACCCAGAGTCTCTGGTCACTGTTTCCCACTCGCAGTCCAAGCAGTCACTCACCATGGAGCCCCATCCAAAGCAGAGGTGGAGAACCTGCCTTGCCAACTCACACATTACAGCAGATTGCCTGCTGATTACACCTCTCCTCTTCCAGAAAACAACTCCAAACAAATAAGGTATAGTATTTGCCTGGGACAGCTTCCACAAACAGCAAAAAGCTCAAATAAAAACACAGGTTGGGAAGTCTGGCCAGAGGGGAAGGCTCTTCCTCTCCTGGTGCATTTTTATGCTACTCTCACAGACCCTTGACATGTTAAATGTGAAGTATTTAACTGTCTACATTATCCTACCTATTTTATTTTGAATATCTCAATGCTGCTGTAGTGATCAGGGAATCTTCCTTTTTTACTCTAAGTTTTTTATTAGGCACCTCCTAATCTCTAAATATTTAAAGCTTTATTTGTTTGACACATTGAATTAATTGACTATTAATACAAAACCTCCCACAAAGAAGCTGCAGATACTGTACCTCAAGCTGTGATTTCTTCACTTCTCACAGCCTAAGGCCTTGATTCTGCAATTACACACATTTATCTGTACTGTGGTGAAGAATCCCAATGGGACGACTCACACTGGTGAAGTTAATCACATTTGTGAAGATCCAAGTCCTGTAGTTCTGGCTTGGGACTGCATGTGGATGAGACATCTTCAGGGAACTGAGATCTGAAGAAAGCAGCATGAGCAGTGCAGTGTTTGATGTTTCTTATGAATAATGTTAGTGTGATAGAACTGAAGGCAAAGGTGTTCTTGTACCTGAAACTCAGACTGGGGAATGCCCAGGAATAGTTCACACCCACAGCCCCACCAATGGCTTCCTGACTGACACAAAAACACTGCAGACCTGGATGCCTCTGTTTGTCCACCTGTAAAATCAGGTGAATTACATGGCTATACAGTACAAAAACTCTGGGGTGAATAATTTAAAGACATCTTTGCTGTGATTTTCCACTTTTATATGGAATCTAATGGAAAAGAAGTGATTATGAACTGTTCAATACCAATGAACAAAAGCCCCAAGAGAATTTATATATCCAAAACTGTGAACCCATCAGTCCTTCTGTAATTAATCCCACTGTTTTAGCAAGCTTAGTACATTACATCTGCTAATAAATTAAGAATCAAGCATCCCAGTATACTATTTAAGAAGGTAACTACCATAAAGCTTATTGTGACTACCAAGTGCTCTTGTGAATCAGTGCACTTGAACCTTTTAGTCTTTAATTGTCAGCAGACTCCTATTCTTTGTAGCATAAAGAGGGAAAGGACTTTTTTTTGTCCATTACCAACACTACTGACCTGTTGTTTCAGCACCCACACACAGCTTTGGGGCAGCCCATAGGGCTCAGCCCAGGTACCACAGGGTCCCAAAAGGATGGTGGTGGGAGCAGGGAGCACTTAGGAACCCACAGGCTATAAGAGTCAGTACCTCTAAACCCACTGGAGATGCTGAACATGGGCATGTGAAGGCTCCAAGAGGAATCTGGGCCCCTGAGCATCATCAATGAGTGCTGACAGCTTTCATCAGTCAGGCTGAGCAGGACATTGTGTCCTTTACACCATCACCTCCGGCCTGCTTCCTTCTGCCTTTTTCTAGGAAGTTTTAGATTTTAACCTATACTCTGTGATAATTTTTAATAGGTATTGGTGGAGGGCTTGCAGAAGTCACCCTTTCCCCCCACAGCTCCTGGGCATGCACCATGTAGCCCTCAGGCACTCCAGGATCCCACCTGCAGAAACACCAATTCCCCTCTAACAGTGTCTTCCCATGGGTGATCAGAGAGGCTGGATTCTCACCATTCTCACATTCCTGTCCAGCCTGCAGTCATCACAGTATTAACAGGGGAAATCTGGTAAGCAAGGGAATGTTCCTCCCCACCACACCCTGGGATACAGCAACTCACTTCTGTCTGAGGGACAACAGGACATTTTCCAGCCAGACTTTACTAAGTGTAGGCTCCAAGTTCCACCCTTCACAGAGAATGCTCCTAGACACCTTCAGCCACACCTGAACAGTGTGGGTGCCAGCACAGGCAGTGTGCAGTGCTCATCACTTCATTAAAGCCCCCCCTGCTTCCACTCCAATTTTGTTTCTCACACACCCACTGCCTCCATCCCAGAGACAAAAACATGATCCAAGCATCATCAATCTATAACTGGGCTAACTGTTCAGGAATAATCAAATTAATGTGAATGCTAATGAAGGGCAAATCTCAGCTCATGCACATGTCAAAGGAACAAAAATACTGAAACAGAAGGCAAATTAATAAAAAATCTTCAAAGTTTAGATTAATTCTTAGAAAGAGGAAGCTTCTCCATATTAGATTTATGATCAAAATGATGCTGGTTTAAGCCATCTAGCACCATTTTGCCAGTGTTACTGTAACTTCACCACAGCCAAAAGCAAATTGGATACTTTGGAGTTTCTGTTAATAATCAGGTGTAGACCGAAAAAATCTTAAACACAAATTCAGCAATTGAAGGAAAGTAAACTTACTTAATGAGGGCATGGTTATTACATAGCATTGATTTTTGAGCATTTGTACACTAATTCTTATCCAAGGCAGAGTAGTTTTACTCCCTAAAGTACGAACAGCATCTGGTTTGACAGTATTCTGACTGCCATTTCTAAACCTGAGTGCTGCTCCTAGAAATTACACACCTTTACCAACAGGTGTGAGTGGGAATTGATATTCTTGTTTCAGTGAATTGGGAATTAACTTTTAGTAATGACTGTTGCAAGTAACATTTTCTTTTCTAGGTGAAATAAATTTCCACTACTTTTTAGGCACCACTGAGCTGTATTTTGGTATGAGATTTGGGGGATTTAATACATATATAATGCTGGCTGGAATTATGACAAAGGTGTTAAAATTTTAATGCTGGAAGAAAAAAATGGCTTAATTCTTTACTGTAGTCAGGTAGCCAGGTTTACAGAATACAGTAAGAAATTATTACCACATTAACACTTACAAAAACAAAGCCAAAGTTCTTTAAACTGTCAGTTAAGAATATGTGCAGCCTCTGTGATACAGACATGAGACTTGACCACATGGTACACAGTCAAACTTTAAAGAATAACTCCATTCAATCTGCAGACATGTTTTCTTCTGTTGGTGATTAATCTTTTCCCCACCCCCAAGGGAAACCTCTTTAATTATTAGGAGATATTCAAAACTATATTACAGTATCGCTATGTCAATATAGGACAGATTTAGATGACAACATTTTCCAGATTGGTAAAATACAATATCTCAGAAAAATAAAACTTATTAGAATACATAATCACCAAGCCTGGTCATCCAGGTTATGTTTGCAACTCTGCTGCTGGTTTAAGGTGGGACTTTTAGCAAAATAGTTACATCTGTTTCCCCATTTGTAATTGGCAGCTACCAAAACTTCTCTTCCTCATACAACTGAGGACACACAGAATCAAGTCAAGCTGTGGTGCAGAAGCAAAGACATCCTGTAAAGACAGTTGCATCATGGATTAACTTTTCTGTTTGTAAAGTGTAGGGTATCAACAGCAAGGACAAAAAATGAGCCCTTGGAAAAAGATAGAGTGAGAGCAGAATGTCTTCCACTACGGTTATGTATTTAACAGTTTTACATGAAATATTCATATATAAAAACTTTTTAAGTGCTTTTTTCCAATTTAAAAATCTAAAGAATTCAAAAATAAGGCATTCATATTTGAAAAAGTACAGATTTACAAAATGTGTATATTCTGTCATGAAAACTCCACACCAACATTATACACTTGGAAAAAAAATACAAACAGGATATATTACAAATTTATGTAGCAATAACTTAGTTCATACCATGCAATAAAAAGGACGTTAGTTGAGATACACAAGCTTTTAGCTTTCCCTAAACTGGAGGACTTAATTTTGTTTGCAAATGAATTTTTATGCAAATTCATAGAACTGTGGCACTTGAAACTTCTGGTAGCCTTTCTATTGAGAGTTAAATTGTACATAATGATTATGATGATGGAGAGTAACACAGCAGCTGTTACGAATCATTCCAACTTTGTTCAACAATAGCTGAAACTCTTTTCTCATATTCACGTTTGTTCTCCTGGTAAAGTTGTGCTGCCTGACTGTTTGCTGGACTGTTTGGATTGGGTTCATCAAGCAGAGACTGGAAAAAGGGGAAAACAATGTGAGAAAAACCAACACATTTAAATCAAGAAAAAATCAACTTACTTTCAAGTCAAATGTGTTTCAGAGGCAGAAACATCTCAGAATGGCCCAGTCAAAAAAAAAGGCCAATTAAAGTCAGTTAGGCACCCCTAATTATATTACTGAACCGCAAATTACACCCTGCCTAAGCATCAGGACTGCACACACTTGTAGCTTCACAAACCAAACAGAGATAGTTTGTGCTAGTCAGCACTATGGAGCTAATTGACTATTTGGTAAGTATATTACTACTGTCATTCAGGACTAAAGAGGGCCTTAAATGTCTCCAACAAAACACCACTGCTGAAAAATAAAAACAATCACACAGGAGCAAAGGAATTGTGCATTTCCACTGTGCTAGGCCATTTTTACTTATTCCAAATAGTGTTTCAACAATATTGTCCCTTTGAGGCCTTCACAGGGCAAAGCTTCATGGTAAAGTTAAATGTTTCAAACACTACTCAAATTTCTGCATCTGATATCCTATCTTGAGTAAAAAGAGTTAAAAACAAACACAAACCAGTAACCATGGCAGTTTTGTAGCTCAGAATTAGTAATTATGTAGCATCTTTGCCTTTATTTGATCGAAAAAGTACTGCTTAGATCATAAGGATTTGAAGTTCCCCTTGATACAGATACCTGGCTATCCCCATCACTGAGCTATGAATTCTGAAATAGAGACCAACAATAACATAATTATTTGGTAAAATGGATGCAAAGTTACCTGAATTGAAGTTAAAATAGATGAAACATCATATGTTGGACTCCAGCGATTCTGAAGAATATCTAAACATATGCTGCCATCTGCATACACTGTAAATTCAACACAGATATCACTTAGAAACTGTCAGATTTATGGCACTGTTCAAGGTAGAATTATTGTTCCAATTCAGTCTGTGCTTAGATTAATGCTTTAGGAAAGAGGACAGCAGTTTGTCTCACCATCTCCTGTGGCTTGACACATACTTTGAAGATTTATTACTGAAATTAACAGAACACCTAAGAGGGAAAGCAGGAAGGTCTGAAGATTATGGCATTAGCAAAGGAACAGGCTGACGTGGCATCCTGCTCCTCCAAGTGTGACTGACCCATACTGTCACAGTGGAGAGGCCTCCCAGAGAGCAGCAAGGCCTTCACTGACAGAGTAAAACCACTCACAGCCATCACACGCCCAACAGCAGCAGCTCCTACCCCATTTTCACACACTCTACACTCACTATGAGAGGCACCAAGGCAGACAGTAGAAAATATGGAAAATTGCCTGAAATCCTGCTTCTGTCTGGATACCTATCAGTCTTCATGGAGCCTGTATGAACCTGAGACTCACTGCTCAAACTTCTACATGCTTGTCCTCCAGCTTGTTCCCAACAAATTACAAACTCTTGGCAGAGACAAAGTGGCCTGGACAGTATGTGAGGCATTATTTCTACAGGGAAGCAGCAGGCTGGGTTTGTGTTTTCCGCATGTATGAACTGAGCAAAACCTATCAGTGCTGGGGGAGGAAGCACAATGCACTCTAACAGCTGCCCTCATCACTGAGTTTGGGTCACATGCCTCCTCTATGACTGAGCAACCTCACTTTCTTCCCTGTGCTAGTCTTGGTTGGCACAGAACACCAGATGAAAGCAGGGACTTGGGTGAAACCTCACCTAGCAGGAATAAGTAACACTTGGCTCCACCAGTTCCCTGCAGCTTGTGATGTGGCTGCACAGACATGGCTGATGTTAAATGGAGGGGGGCAGGGATCTGCAGCCAGAACTGCCTCTTTAAACCAACCTAAGTGCAGCTGCTGCTGAAAATACTCACAGGCTTTGCTACTGAGGCTACATATTGATTAGAAAGAGGCAGATAGCTGCTTCTTAATAGCATCATAACTCTTAATTTTTCATCAAGCAGTTGCTGTCCTAGACACCTACTTAGGAGATGGCAATGAAGAAAGATTAAGCATTCTGGAGCTTCAGATAATGTATGACCCCACTGTAATATTTAATGAGTATTACAGCTAAATAAAGATGGTTTACTCACCATTTGGGTGGAACATTTTTGATAAAAATCTAACAGTTGGAGGCTTATTTGGATATTCTTCAGAAAATTCTATTACTAATTTAAAAGTACCTGTCCAAACAAAGATAAATACAATCAGATAACTAACAACAAAAGAACACATCCAGGAACATAGACAACAAATTAATTTATGTGCTCCATGATCAATATTTCTCATCACCATTATATAAATAAACAACACTGAATCTGATTGCTTTTCATATATTTCAGGTGGTAACAACTGTGGAACTACTACTTAGAGCAATATACTCAGCATCAGAGATTGGGTAGAAGTTTAGAGACTCACTGTATACATGGCAAAGGCAGCCAGATCCAACATTATCCCACTTTTCCATGACCCAATATGCTGGGTCCATGGACTTGAGTGACTTTAAGGCGTTTCATTAAGAAGGTATTGTGGTGCCAGCAAAGAAACACTGGAATTTAATAATCAGCAATCTCAGTCTTTGGAGCTCACAACTAATTCACTGAAAACCTTTGTTATAGATCAGTGAATATTTTACTGTAACTCCTCCAGCCCAACACAGAGAAAAACCCATCTGCTGCCAATTACTGCAATAATATTATAATTATTAAACTCATTATTCCTCATATGCCTAAGGGATGTTCATTACACACCAACTTTCATGTTTATGTACAAATTCAGGATTCCCTCAACCTCACTGAGTTCTATATTGAGAACAATTCAAGGTTTTTCACCTGTTCTTCATTAGGAGAACAGCAATGAATCAAACATGCCAAAAAAGATGAAACAAAAACAGTTCTTGTTGAGCTCAGCTATGGGGATGTGCAAACACATCTGGCAGCATCAGGCCAACATCCCCTGCTAAAAGCTCGTGTGGATGTATGAAACAGCCTCCACAGAAGCATAGCTTTGTAGCTTTCTAACCAACCATGAGCCAGCATGACAAGACACCGCTTAGATCAAGATATGTATTTTTATAGCCAACAAGCCTCACTCCTTCACTTGCTTGCTTTGTTTCAAATTACATACAGATAGCATCTATTATTTTTCAAAAGCAGAACAATGTTACTACTAGCAACATGTACTAGAATGACAAAGGATACAAAAGTTAGCAACTTACCATCTTCAAAAGGTGTCCCTTCTGGCCTGAAAGGTTTTAAAAAGAAACTCCAGTTAGAAGTGATCATTACCTACTTCCACACAGGCTCAATAAATGTGTATATTCTTCCTCATCCTCCCCAAGATAAGGTAGAAGCAATAATTTAAATATTTAGAGAAGCATCCATAGGCAACCTCTGAGAGCTGTGTTATATCTAAGACACTTCCCATAGTCATATTTGGGATACCTACTGTATCATCCTCCCAAACAATACATATGCCATTACGTGACTAGATTGGAACAAACAATTATTTGTTTATTATTAGCAAGCACACTTCAGTTTTATGAAAGGATACTAAGGCAGCTCCTCTTCTATAGCTATGTAATGTAACTTCAGATCCTGTACCTTGTCCTACTAGGATTCAATCCAATCACTAACACATCTGGATTTAATGGCTGTGAACACATGGCACTTACATACTTTAAAGATGAATCTTGCTTTTTCATAACACAGTATAACCTATTTATTAAACCACATGCAAGCTTTATTCAAAAAAGCTGAACAAATTTAAAATACAGGTTTTTTCCTTCCTAACCATTCTCCATTATCTGTGAAAAGAGATTTTAACTATAACACTTGGCCATTTTTTTAATGCTGATTTTAAATAAATTAAACAAGAGAATAACTGTAAAAACAAACATCAGGTTGTTTTATTTAGTCCTCCGATATCAAATTTCATAGTGACCAAAAACTCTTACCCAAATATAACTGCATTCCATTGCATTATATTGTTCTCAGATGGTGCACCACTGACACCCACAGGAGGGTCTTCTTGCAATCTAAGAATTACAAACACAGAATGACAAGTCATATATATTAAATACTTCCACCTGCAGGTATAATTAACTAGTAATATCCACATTTTGTAAATGTTTTCTAATTCCAGATCAGAGAATACACAAAGCATTACATGCAGATTATCAACGCTCCAAAAGACAGACTTACAAGGCAATGCATATCAATATTTTCTCATGTTTTACACTGAGACACAAGGGCACAACAAGCCTGATAAAGGGTTCAGGGAGAAAAGGATTAACTATAAGAATAACTTATAGCATCATGGACAGCTGGGATTTATGGTGCTTCACAGTTAACTATGAGAGAGCAATTGCTGCTGGCTGCCACAGTGAAGAAGACAACAACCAGGCAGTGACACACATGGAGCACTCTTGCTGGGACTCAACACAAGGGACTGTCAGTGGAGCTTTTCCTGCATTCCCAGATCCGTGCGTGAGACGTGGCTAAATTTGGTATAAGCCTATTTCGACTGACAAGCTGATTGCCTCAAAAGGGACCAAAGGGGAAACCTGTGTGCTGCTCCTCCCTCTTACCAGTCCCACAAATGTGTTTATCTCTAAAGCAATCACGGGAGCATTTAAAATTATTTTTAGTTCCTTAATCCTTGGACTAGGGAAAAGCATGTTACTTACTGAAAGCCTCACAAACTTGAACCAGAAATATGTACTGCAGCCAAAGGGCAGGATCCAAATGCTCCTCTCTGCCCATCGTTGGATCCATCTTAAGGATCACAAGACCCCAAAGAATGTACACCAGCGGGCCCCAATCAATCCACCTGATCAAACCCACACAGTGACAGCTCCTCCTCCTCTCAACTGTTTTGCCTCCACAGTTATGCAAGAATAAGGAAAATGCAGTGACTGCCCTTGCCTCACAAACAACTCTTGAGTATTACCATGAGGTTTAATCATAGTGCAATACACTTATAAACAAGTCACTACAAAAAGCTCTGCAGACCAAGGGACAAATTCTAACTAAATTACATGTGCAAATGCAGATTTACTGAGAGCTGACAGCAGCACAGCCAGGCAATCCTCCTGCACTTGCACTGCCTCAGCCTGGGGTAACCACGTGTTGTCCAAGGATGCCGAGCAGTGGTGCTGCCCTGTAGAGCAGCCCAAAGCTGTTCTGAGGCCCTGCGAACTCTGTGTTTACACCCCTGCTCTCCAAGCACACACAGTCCAGGCAGCTCAGTATCAACAGCATAAAGCACCTACTATTTTGGTCAGGGAAAGCAGGAACAGAACTTCTTCCTATGTGACAGCCAGGCTGCAGGCCAGCAGCAGCTTAAGCCTAACAAACACATCTGGGAGACAGCTTTAGTTTTCAGATCAACTTTAAAGCACATGTGCACCCTACCTGTCACAGGGTCTAACTACAGAAAGGATCTGGCAAGGACTGCAAACAGGACTAATCCTGAAAGTCCTGAACAGCAAGGAAAATGTGGTATTTGTACTCCCTTTTACCATTTTTTGTTGTTGTCGTTTATTCAAACAAATCAGAAGAGGTAAGAAATCTGCTGAACCATTCTCTCTTCGCTGCTCCTGACAATCACAGTATGCAAAAGCAGTTTATATTTAATGAAGTGAATCAGAGTTCACAGCACACTGCCTGTTGTTTCAGTATGAAGTACAAGTAACATAAGAAACAAATATGCAGCCTGAAAGAGCAGAGTAAAATAAAAACTAACATAGTTTTTCCAAGTTACATAACTTTGGAATACCAAAGTTGCAACATATATGACAAATAGATTTGATTTACTTTGACTGCTTGGTTATATTTTCCCCCAGCTTTAGAGTCTTCTCTCAAGCCTTAACTTCAAAATTATTAAGCCAGTCCTTGAAGGAATATAAAGGCATGAAACCCACATCTGATTGCAATCTCCAAAACTAAATTAGTCATCCTGAAAAAAATCACTGGCTCATCTGTGTAACCAAATACAATAAAAAGTCTGAATATCCTGTGTTGATTTGAACGACAATCAAGCAACACCCACTTAACAAACACCAACACTCACACAACAGCATGGGAGAGGTCTGTTTCCCAAAAACCTCCTACTCCTTCTAGATTCACGAATCAGGCTTTTGTCGCTGGTGCTTTACGTGCAGCCACGTAAAGCAACTACAATATACGTCAAGTGTTTACTGGTGTGTTTTCAGGGGCTGGTATAACATAGCTATGCTAAAAAAAGAGACATTATCAAAGCTGACTCACCTCCAACTACTCCTAAGCGAACCAGTCCGGAGAACTCTTACTATAAATTTAAAAAGGAAACCTCCCCCCCTTTTTCACACTCCTTTCTAAGTGTGTTTACGTGTCAGACTGGAAATAATTTATTCCAGAGTCAGTGGTTCAGTCATTAACACTTAAAAGAGTGCAACTAATAACTGCTCCTTTAGCAGTTCGCATATATTACACAAAAGATTGCAAACTTAAAACACAGTACCATGTGTCTAAAAACAGTAAAGGGTATTTTGGTTCTTATTACATACAAACAAAGCGTTCGCTAATTCTTTGAGCTTCGTTTTCAAATACCTATCACAAAAAACTTATTTTCAGAGAGACCCTCCGAATCAACAAGCCCGGAACACTTCTGAATTCTGCCGGAGCTATTCCGAAAGCAGAGCCTGCGGACGTGCTCGGCGGAGGTGGGGTGCGGGCAGGGCGGCAGGGCTCCC
>VZTN01006700.1:325377-350091 GCA_013400515.1 Erpornis zantholeuca | reverse complement strand
CGGGAGCGCGCCTGGGACCGCTCCTGGGATCGGGTCTGGGAGCGCGCCTGGGACCGCTCCTGGGATCGCGTCTGGGAGCGCGCCTGGGATGGCCTGGCCACGGCGCCCGGGCGGGCCAGCTGCCCCGCTGCCTCACGCTCTCCGAGCGGCTCAGCCCGCACGTGGGCCAGGCTGGATTTTCTCCTTGCCAGACACACCAGCTCACTGTGATTTAACTGAACTTCTGCAAAAGAAGAAGCAAAGTACAGAAACAATTACTCGTAGTGAGATTACAAGGTTATACATTTAGGTTCTTACTTCCATGCTGTGTCTTCAGCCCACGCCCACTCTTTGAAGTAACTGGATGTTTTAAAAATTTAGTTCTTATCAATTTTTAATTAGGGATAATGGTTCATTTTGCCATATGGGTCCCTCAGCATTTCTCGAAGTTCTCTCTAAATACAGACTGATATCCTGGCTCTCAGCCCTTTTAAAAATTCCATTACTCCAACAGACAGAGCAGGTCTCTTTGAAGTCGTGACCCAGTTCTTACATGTAGTCTTGGAAGTTACCCCTCAGCTTGGGTTTGTGTGCTTACACCTGCCTCCCTGCTTTTCTGTCAGATGATTTTAAGGAGGTCAAAACATCATGGGACTCATAATGAAGTGACAGATATAAAGAGTCTGCATCCCCTGCCCATTCCCTCTGCCTCCAGCCATCCAGGTAGTGGAACAGTATCAGCCCAGGGTTTAACACAGCACAAAGCTCAGTACTTCTTTTTCACAAAGTTAGTGCCAGGCCCTCCTGCAGCAGCATCACTGACTGGGTTATTCAGAAAAGGAATTTGTATTTCACACAGGGTGGGATTTAACTTGGCAAAGATTTACTCAGAACACTTTAATCCAACATCCCACCTCAGTGAAAATAGTCAGATGCTAAAAGTGAGGCATTCACATAAAGCCTGGTACTACAGGGAAGCAAGCTTTTCCAAGAGGCTTGGTAATAGGAAACTGTAATGCCCCAGCCACTAAAATATTATTCCCCACACTAGTGAGGAATGGTTCCTAGCTAGCTATCCCCTCCTCTGGACTTTCCTCCTCCTCCCCCCACCACACACATTTTCATTTTTCATTCCACTGCTGCTCCTCTACCTTTATCCATCTTATATTTAGATCCTGTTAACTAGGAATGGAGAAAGCAATCTGTAAAATCAAGTGCAAGCTTGACTCTGTACACATAATGAAGGTCGTTTAACAACATTAATTAATTCAGTATGAACAGGCACTGCTTCAGAGCCTAGAGAGGGCATCCCCAGTCTCCAGGGCAGCTCTCTGCCCTTTGAAGCCCAAGTCACCCTCAGCCTGTGTGGGGAAATAAACAAAAACCAAACACCAGCACCAAGCTCGAGTTGATCTGAAACCCTTTGTTGTTTCCACCTGACTTGGGAACTTTTTCAGCAGTATCTCATCAGGGACAATATTCTTCTCTGACACCACTGGGGAACAGTGTATTGACATTATCTAATGGAACATTTTAATCCTACATGGCAGTAACATATGTAGATGGTAATTTCAGTGATAAATTAAAAGCTTTTTTTTTTTTCCTCTGAAGAACTAGATGCAATTTCTGTTCTGTTGATTGCATGGCACATATGTGTTTTAAAATTAATATAACCCAAGCTACTTTCACAAAAATCAGTCCCAACTAACAATAAAAGAGAGGCTCTGGCCTTGCAAAGGTGGTTTAATATGTCTCAAAATGAAATCTGCACTAAATATCCATTTTAGATTTGTATATGCTGATAATCATTTCCAGTACTTCCTTGCTTAATGAACTTAAATGCATCACTGCCATTATAATGTCACTATGGACATTTTAGTTGAAATGTTTTCAATTTATTGTGTACTTGTAACCCACTGACTTCCAGAGATGGGTGGAAACAACAATTTCAACACTTTGTCATTTGGTGTCTGGAGAGGTTTTATTTTTTTTTCTCTGCAACCATTAAAGCTTTCCACTGTAACAGTGCTTCAAACACTTGGAAAAAATCCTTGCACAGTCTGTGGTCTAGAACAGAAACTAATGTATTCCTTCTTGAATAATATTGGGATGGATACAACAACTTCCTGATGAGAAAGCTGTTTCAAGTTCAATTTTTATTTCTATTTTTTTTGTAAAAATCCAATTTGATAGGGTATTACATTAAGTTAAAGGTAACATTTTACAGCACATTCTATATTAATCTTGAGTAAGTACTAGATTCTTTTGCAGCATTCTGCAAAACCAAACAATTTCCAAGGTGGCTTTGACCCATCAAAAGATGATGTGTGTGAGCTGGGTGAGTTCCTGGTGTTCTGCCTGTGCATTGCTGTGGGTGCTTCCATCCCAGAGTTCTTGCCTGTCCCCATCAGGCCATGGGAGAGGGAAAGCAGAGCTTGCTGAGAGGCTTCTCCCAGTTCTGCAATTCTGGGGCCATCCTTGGAGCTCACACTGCCCTGCCCCAGCTTCCCCGGGTGCCTTTTTGCCAGCTGTGGATTGCACCACTTGGCTCTGGCTCCTCCCCGAGATCCGCGGTGCACATTGGCCATGGAAGGGGTGGTGTATTTACTGCACCAGTTCTGTGCCATCCCCAAACAGAACGGGGATTATCTACAAGTATTTTCTCTCAAAGGTATTTCAGCATTGGGGGAGGTGCAGTGGGGAGATTTCCCCTAAAAGCTCAGTTTGAGTTCAGACCTCTGCTTGTGAAAAGTCCACAAGAATTTCAGGCTGGACATGGGTCAGGTTGGATTCTCTCCTTTCCAGACACATCAGCTCACTGTGATTTAACTGAACTTCTGCGAAGTACAGGAACAATAACTTGTAGTCAGATTACAAGGTTATAAATTTAGATTCCTACTTATTTGGATTCTTACTTCTATACTTTATATTCATCCCATTTCCACTATTTGCAGTGACTGGATGTTTTAAAAATTTAGTTCTTACCAATTTTTACTTAAGGATAATGGCACATTTTGCCATATGGGTTCCTCAGCTTCCCTCGAAGTTCCCTTCAAATATGGACTTATGCCCTGGCTCTTGGTGGCACTAAGGAGACCTGGCACCAGTGAGAGTGTAGCCCTCAATTAAAAAAAAAGGAGGGGTAATTAAAATAACAGATGCTTTTATATTGAGTTAAAACCAGCTTTGCAGTAAGCCTAAAACTGCTTCAAATGTAAAATTTAAATAGTAAATGGACCTCAGTATGAAAAAGTACATTTTTACTGTGATGCTTTTAATGAGGGAGTTCTTAGCTATGATTTATTAAATAAAACACATTGGAGATGATATTTTTAAGCTAATGAAAGGAGCTGCTCCTTTCTTTGCTATGCTCCTGGTACAGCAGTATTGGTTCAGAGCCTAGAGATGCACCACGAAAAGTAATGTGGCAAAGGTGTATGAGTATTGGAGGAAGGCTGAGGGAGCAGAAAGAAAGACTTTCAAGTTTTCAATTTAATGACAGTGTTCAGTTAAGCAAATTACAGTTCTTGTTATCAGCCTTTCAGAGGAAGTCTCCATGAACTGAAATAAAAAGTCATGGTAGAAAGTGTTTTTCTTCTTTCACCAACAATGATTTCATCATAATAATATTGTTAACCTCATTCATGTATTTAAGCAGAAAAATAAGACTTCACTTAGTGTTGGAATTTATCAATCATACAATGCTAGATGAGCTCCAGTGTTATTTCCATGGATTGGATAACAAAGAGCTTGAAAATACCTTTTCCCCTTAGAACAAGCAATTGAGTACCTTCACAATAGTGAAAGAACTCATGGAAAGATTAATCGTAAGTAAAATGTTATTGCTTCTAGATCACACCTTTTCTTTATTGTTGTGGTTTGTCATACAGTTATCAAATGTATTAATTCTTTATTAAGAACATAGGTTGGTTTTGTAGTTTAAGGTTTCCAACTGATATGAAATGATCTGCAGAATTGGAACATTGGACAGGATGATTGATGGAGGACTTGGGTAGCAATGCTACTGCAGAGAATTTGTACCCATCTCTGAAATTCAGAAGAGCTAAAAGTATTCAGTACTTTGCATTCCCACCTTGTCCTTCTCCTTCACTCTGTCTTCTGTCTTTTAATCACTTCTGGTTTGTCCTGCTGCTGATGGGTTGGGTACTCTGCCAAAATGCATACTGTACTGTGCCAAAATCCTGCTCTCTTTTGCTCATCACCTACATTAGCAGTTGCTAATTGTAGTAGGATCAGGGCATTGATGACTTTGGGAAATGAGGGCACTCTGTGCCTCTGAGTTAGTTCTGATGTAGCAGGAGGATTTTTTCAGTCCATGTTTTCATGACTTGCGTACTTTTAAAACAAACAGAACATGCTTCTTATTAAACTGTTTTGTTTGGTTTTGTTGGGTTTTTTCCCCTTTTTTATTTTTTTCCCCTACCTTTGTTATACACCATGATCTCATCTGAGAATATTTTGTTAACACAAAGTGGAATTACTAAACTTTCTGATTTAGATTTTGCTTAAAGATGAGCTGCCCCTGGTGATGTTTATACAGATTATGTGGTTACACAATGGTACAGGGCTCCTTAATTGATTTCAAAAAACCCTACACATGGACAATATATGTGTGGGGTTTTTTGGAGGGAGATGGAACCTCTAATTCAACTGGTATAGAAAAAGCAGTTTCCTGCACATGAACATCTGGATAGAATGCCACATTAGCAAGGGGAAAATAATCATACAAAAGCTAAATTAAAATGGTGACATGTAATTTCCCTACATTTAAGGTCAGAGTTACCAGAGTTACCAGAGTTCCAGATTCAGCAGTGCAAATTTTATCTTTAAACACAGCACTGTTATTGTATAAACCAAACAGCAGAGTTGTTTTATAAACCTGTAGAAGATGGTAATCTATATTATTCCCAGTAACCTGTGCCTGTTTGTCCTGCAGATGGTTTTCCATATTGTCCATATCAAAAACATCCATCACTGTTGGCACTGAGCCCCTGGATGATCAGTGACAAGGGCTCTCTATGGAGCAATGCAAGAGAAAACGCTGGAAAAGTGAGGAAGCAACAATGTGGAACTTTGGATGTTGCATGAAGGCCTTGTTGCCTTTGTAAAATCATGGCTCAAGCTTGCTACTTCAACTAAGTAGAAAAGGACTGCGGGAAAAAAACACAACTAAATTAAAATTAAAGATCAGACTAAGTAACCATCACGTGTACACATTGTTGTATATAGTAGTTAGTTAAATTATGTTTGTCATACTTTAAAACTATATAAACTGATAACCAACTAACTACTCTAAAAGGCAGAGTTTTTAAAATAAAAAACTCTCCTTCACACCTACCTGAAAAATCTGTGTTACTTCGTATTGCAACATTTGGAGACACAGCACAGATGGTTAACAGCACAGTAACTTGGAATTTTTTCCAAGTGTATACTCAATTTCCACTAAAGACTTTATTCTGCATTTTGTAAAATTCTGTTATTGTCCACTACTATTATGAAATTCTGTAGAGGTTTGGAATTATGGAGAGGAGTGATAATTCCTGTTATAAGTCATGCTCTCACTCATGATTTAGATATTGATTATTACTATTAGTAGTACCAATTATAACAACAGTACCCTGCAGTAGTTATTCTGGCAGTGCTACACTATAAACATGGAGGTAAATACCTTTTTAACAAGCCAGGATAATTCCCTTAGTCTCAAACCTCAGATACAGTTTATGGAGCAGAATGAGTCAGTGGGAAGGATCTGCTTTTACATATCCTTCTTCTCTGAGAGGCAGCACAGGGAGGAACACAGCAGTGCTGGGTGTTCGAGTTCATTTCAGTTTCAAAAATAGTAGGCTTTTTGATGAGAGATTTGTAATGTGTTTTACCAATCCCCACATGGATACAAAAAAATAATATGGTATGCAATCTTTATATCTCCTTCAACCAGCTGATTTATTGTCTGTCCATAATGTCCTGTTTGTCAAGCATCTGGACACTTCCTTGGAGTTTTTAATACGGCCCAGGCTTTTCAGGGATGGTATTTCCTGAAGTTCAGCATCCTATAAAGTGTAAGGGAAAGGTTTCCCCGGCTCACTGCCTTACTGGAAATGCTGTATCCTATTAGAAACCCCACTTCCTATTAGAAGTATCATCCAGTTACAGTCTGTTGCCCCAAAGTCATATGGAGAGTTCACAGGGTTTAATTGGGTTGTCCACACAGGAAGAATGGCATATCAGGAATTGCTGATTAGAGAAGCTGGGATTTTCAGAAATGCCAAGGAGATTCAGAAGTATAAGTGCCAGTCCACAGTTTTCTAAGTATTACAGTTAATTTAAATTCACTGATGTTATAATTACTATATTCACTGAGACGCAGTTGCAGACACTAATGGTTTAAAAAAAAAGTGTTCTGTTCAGACACTGAATTTTGTTTCCCCTGATGTCAGAGGGAATGGGAATGGATTTAAGTTTTGCCATTTCCATTAAGCAAAATCAAAAATCCAATAGGCAATTTCCTGCCATAAAAAGATCTGAGAGAACAGATGGAGGAAAAATAATCTAATTGAGATGAATTTTCTTTTTTACTAGCTTGCTCTATTTCATTTTTAAGAGCATACCTAAAATGTCTTCTTCCATAAAGAGAGCTTGTTCATTAAGTCTTAAAATAAATGACAAGCAAAAAGCTTTTTTACAAATCCAGAATGCTTGTGGTGATATCAGGCATTTCTAATAACTGATTAACACCACAAAAACTCAAACAAAAAGGATGAAGCACTCTGCTGAGGACAGCCCAGGGAAGCTTTCAGCAGCAGCAGACTCTTCTGACTCATTCTTTCTATTGCAATAGAAAATGTGCTTGCTGCAGAGGAATGAAGGGTCTTGTTCATTTCTATGGGACAGGGAAAAGGAAAGACCAGAGGCCAAGTTTTCCTCCCACAGCTCAATTACAGAAAGGGTTACTCCTTCTCTCTCTGGTTCTGTCCTTCCCAATCTCTGATAGTTGTAGTGGGACATGTTAAAATCTCCAGAGTCAATGATTTTGTTGATGATGGATTGGCTTAGTGTTACAGATACATTTTCAGAAGGTGTTGAGTTATAACAGCTAAGTTTAACACTTAAAATGAAATGGAGCGTTGGAGAGAAGGAAGGGAAAGCACTTTATCTATTAGGCTACTTGGATTCCTCAGAATTCTTTGTAACTTTTCAAAATCTTTCACAACATTTCAAATCAAACATTTTGAGAGCTTTCAGGCAGATTTATTTTGTTTTCTCTTAGTATGTTTATTTGGTTTCTTTTCCATATAAAATGAATCCCACAGAGACAGAAGAAAAGGACCTTATAAAGTGCCCTACTTCAGAAGTGGCCACCAGCATGCAGCTGTGGTAGTTGGAAGCAAAATAGAAGTGGAGGGGTGGAGGATGTTCTTTCAGAATGATGACATAATACAGGAAGTTGGTCTCCTCCCCTGGCTTTAGAGGGGTGTTAGTGAATCCATTTCAGACATCGGATTTATTTGTTTATAATGGAAGCATCTGTTTTTCATCGGAACAGCCAAGGAAGAGAAGCAGCGATTCTCAGAAAATGCTTCATATGACTTAAATTAGGCAATAATTAAACTATTAAATCAGATGTTCCAAACAGTATGGAAGATAGGGATCCTACCTTTCTCACGTGGGCCCTTTAGTTTAAGAAGCTCCAGATTGACAGTCTTAAACTTGGGCAATATCCCTCAGGTATGCAGAAGAGGAACATGACTGTGGATATGGTCAAATCAGCTCTGGAAACACTGCTGGCAGGGGGTCTGAACCCTGAGCTGGGCTGAAAACCCATTGTATCTTCTGACACCCTCAGAGAAGATCTTGCACATTGGAGGAAGACTCTGTAGTCGGAGGTGCCGCATTTTCCTGGCTGCCCAGAAGATTTAAGTTGAGGATCTTCTGATACATGTCTAATTTCCTACTCCAGGCTCAAAAGCTGCATGACTCTAAGAACTTCAGGCTTTGCTCATGAGTGTGAATCACACCCACAGAAACATAAAGGGTAGGGCAGCACACATAAACACAATTCGGAAATAAATATACAAGGACTGGCTAAAGAGAGGTGAAACAGCCCCAGCTATCCTGACAGTTCATTCATAGCCCCTATCTAGCAAATTAGAAGAGTATTCTGGGACAGTCGTCAGCCAGCAGAGTCCTCCTAGAGGGAATAATTTCCCCAGTATAATTTAGATAAAACTCTGGGGCCCTTACCTACCCTAGAACTAGGAGCTAAAATAATAACTCACCTTCCACCCACCCACTGTGCCAATTCAGAACGATGAGCCAAAAACTGTGAACTAGGTTACACAGCAACAGAACAAGGCCCAGACATCCCAGATGTTACTGAAGTAGGTGCAATGACAAAAAAGAGTGAGATAATTTAGGTGGAGAACAGATATGGAATAGCAATAGATGAGAAGACTCTTAATAACCTGATGATATTAATTTATGGATTATCTAATTATACAAACAGATACCAGTCCATAACTATGTAGTATTGGTAAACTGCTCCTGTAGAGCAAACTGTCCTTGGTTTGTGTGTGTGTGCAGTAAAGGAGAGAGATTCAGAGGAGCCTGAGGATGTCCCAAAAGATCCTCAAAGCATGTATTTCCCTAAAATTCTGTAAGATCTTTCACAAAACATTAATTATATGCTCTCCTACACAAGAGTAGACTCAGAGACTGTGGCCAAGTCTTCACTTTTCTGAGCCTTCTCCTCAAAAGGCATAACTGTATAATGGAAAAGCATTGGATTTGGCCCTTTGCAGAGTGAAGAAATCACACCGTGAACAGGTTAAAAAACCCACTTTGTTGCCACCCAGACAGAGGGTGAGTAAAGCAAACTCTCCAGTCGAATAGTAGATACCATGAAATCACCTTTTAATGTATAAAGAAGCACCGAATGGGTTGTGGGAGTTTATAAACATAATTTCTATTTTTAGCTTGTTTAATGCTTGGCTTGGCCACAAAGAGGTTTTTACAAGAACCTCCATACAACACTTGGTGTCACACTATTTTAAAATGTTGACCGCTTTTTGACACCCTGAGGGCACCACGGCATGACACAGCATTAAGCATTGTTTTGGAGTGATTTCTGTAAAAATTCCTTGGTTTCACCCGTGTTGTGCCGAGCCCTCCAAGCCAGCAGGTGTGGCTGTGGAGCCTTCAAAATCCACGGATTTCTTCCATCAGTCCCAAGGCTGCGGAGCTGTGGCATCGCTGTACTCCGTTCCAGCAAGGATACTCCAACAAGCTGCGTGTTTGCCTTGTCCCTGGGAAATCCCAGGGGAACTGTAAACATGAGTGTTTGTCCACGTCTTTGACACAGACATAGTGTCCGGATTTTTGCTGCAAAGGAAAACTATCGGTTGTGTCCTTTGCTGACAAGCTCCATTTCTAATGTACACAATTGCCATTATCCTTGGAACGACTCATGAGGGATTTGGCTCTCTGAGTTGTTAAATAGCAGATTTACTTTAGATGTTGGCATATGGTTTAAGAGAAAATATTATTTAATATAACTTAAAACATCACCTTTTTGCTATTAGATTCTTACCAGAGCTGAGAGCCAACTTCTTACAAGAAAAAAAATCAAATTCTCCTTCAAAGCACAGAGTAGCAGCAGAGATGTAGAACTACTGAAAGATGAGAAATGATGATTTTAATGCCTGTCAGAATGGTGTAGGACTTGGGAAGGTGAGAATTGCTCTTCTTTCATTGCTGCATGGAATTGTTGTTGTAATTACGACCCACTGGTGATTCTAAACACTAGCATGAGAAACATCTTCCCTTGTTAACGGGCCTTCCAGGTAGGGGTATGAGACATCCTTTAGGGGGCTGTGCATTGTTGTGGGGTATTTCTCTTGCAGACAATTCTCTGCTGTTTTATTGCAGATATGTTAAGAAAGTGCTGGACTGGGTGTTCCAGCTGATGTTTTGTCATAGTTTCCAAAAATAAAAGAAAGTAAATGAAGGTTGTACGAAAGCAGTTGTGATTGTGGAGTCAGCAGTTGCTGAGCTGACTTAACTTGGAATAACAGCCACTGAAAAAAACAACAAAACTTGGCTCACAGAAATTTCCTGAACTGGAACAGTCAACAGGATTATTTTTAGCTCAGGTTTTAATGTCTTATTTCAAGGGAAAACAGTTGCTAGATGAAAAACATTACGTATAGTTTGAACAAAAGGTATTTTCTTACAGGCTAATCTTTAAACAACAAATTTTTACAGGGTATGGTTTCTCAGCTACCTCTGTTTCTGAAGTTTTCCAGTTCCAGCATCATTAACAAAAATAAAGCTAATGTGAAAATGAGACAGGACATTTTAACCAAAAGCTGTTTTATGTGTAGTTTTATAGTGAGGTGAGGTCATGCTTGAGTTAGGGGTCCAGCATTGCCCAGGAAGCCTCTTCATTCCTAAAACACTGATTGTGAACTGCAGTTTGGTGAGTAGGGTGACAGGCATGAGTGATCAAAAATATTTATTTAATATTTTTTGTTGTTAAATAGCTAATATTTAAATATGGACAGTGAAATTACCTATTTAGCCTCCGTAGTCTCTTTTTGTATGCATTTATTCTGTATAATTAGGAGGCAGATTTAGCTTTGGCTTTAGCCTTTTATCCCATCAACTAAACACATTTAATTTGCAAGTATTCTGAAACTATATTCGAAAATTGTTTCAAAATAAATATTTGGTACAGCTTGATCAATGTTTCTCTTGGCAGCAGTCTGCCTGCTGCAGCCCAAAGTCACGTTGTTTCTCTCCAGTCCCACATCTTTCCCTAAGCTGTGCTGGTGTAATTGCATGTGAGGTTGCGCAGTGAACCCGGTCAAGGATCTGATCTGGATTAAAATAACCTGACCAAAGATGGGTATTTTGAGCTTGGATCCTTTTCCTGCAAGAAATCTCACAGAGGTGCTGTGGCACCACTGAGACTATGGCCTGCAGAGGGACACAGTGAAAAGAGGGGCAGCTTCACCCAGGACATGGAACCACAGCCTTGGCTTTTCAAACTGAAACCCCTGACAGTGGCTTTGGCCCATTCAGTATCTAAAGAAAAAAAAGAAAACAAAAAGTAATTGCATAGCTATGATACTGAAGCTTTGTTTTAATTGTTTATCTAATATCCATGCCTAAAGTAACTGACCGTACCATGAATGAATGGCATGCTGCAGGGATTAGTACACACAGAAAACACGGAGGAATCGGCACAATAATGTACGAGTAGGGAAAGCATGCAAACATGCATTTCTGGGAGGAAGATCTACTTGGAGGACATAAATTGCAAACAAACAAAAAAGCTAACAGATATTTTATAGTTATCTTCATGTTTTTTGTTACCAGCCCTGAGTGATGGTGGATCTGCAACAAGAGAAGTTACACATTAACAGCCGAGTCACCACAGCGTGATCCAAGATTGTAACTCAGCATAAATTACCAGCAGAGGCAGTAAAAGAAACTGGAACTAGGGAAATACTTAGTGGAGATGAGTTAAACTGCTGTTCCACATGTATAACTGAAACTGAAAAGATTTGGTTGTACTAAAAATATGTTATTGAGGCTGCATATGTTATGGGGGCTCTCTTGTCCATTCTGTATTTTTGAGAGAAACCAATTTCTGCTTGACCATGACATTATCTGGTATCACGAGGTGTAAAGTATTTAAAGAATCTTGCTGAGCAGCAAAGCTCATGCAATAAGGAAACTGTAAGAGTTAATGAGTTGTGAAGTCTAGAAGTCTTTGTTTATCACAGGAATTAGGATGCAAATTCCAGTTCCTATTGAAATCAATTTTCCTATTTATTGTCACATATTTAAAATTTTTCATTAACTTTCCCCTGTTGCATTTTCCAGGTGGTCACTGATGTTTCTAAGAAAAAGAAGTACAAGCAACCTAAGTTGGATAGTAGGGCATAGTAAAATGCTATGAAAAGTCTGGAATGTTAAAAAAAATAAACAGTGTTAAAAAATAAAGAGCCCTGTTGTTATGTTTAAGTTTAAAAGAAATAATTATTTATTTTTGTGGCTTTAAAACACAACTACTTAAATTCAGCCTTACAATATAAAATTTTGAAATATGAACAGTTTTGCATGTTTCATGGCACCTAAAAGTCACACCATTAAAATCAGGACAATTTTGGTGCATCTTAATCTCTTCCTCTTTACTCTTGCATTGTTGATTAAACTTAAGCACTAGGATAGTGCTGCCCTTTCCTTTTTTTGCTCCCTGGTCTGTGATTTGCTGCCAGCTGTTACTATTTGTAAGGTGTATATCCTGAACATGGCTCGAATTTACCAGCACCAGGCTAGTACAGCCCCATGCCCTGTGCTCAAATACTGGGAGAATTAGAGATTACATCCCGATTTAGATGCTAGGCTATTTTTAAAACCTCTTCCTCTCCTAATGTATTTTCCTGTATAATCCTATCTAAAAATTTATTTTGAGGGCTTGGGGTAAGTAGGGAACTGGGGGCTTAATGTCACCAAATCCAGAAAAAGTCTTCCATGGCCTTGGGGTTAGAGTCAGAGCTCAGAAAAACAGATTTCATTCACTGGATCTCAGCTCGGAAAAAGGAAGAACATATTTTAAAGATCCTAGAAAGAAAAACAGTATCTATGAGATTTAAAAAGAAAAAAACAGTGAAAGGGAAGCTGAGCTAGCAAACCCTCCAAGAAAAAATAATAAAGTATTTTCCACTTAAAATGGACCAGCTGGATCTGATGCCAGTCTAACTAACCGGATCATGTTCCCTCCTTGTTGTGCTGCTGGCTGAGATGGTTTTGGGTAAATAGTCTCATTGCTGAGAACTGATTCCTCACCTGTGAAGTGGTTTTGGTTTCACAAAGCCCACTGAGAACTGTTGATGGAAAATACTATTGCTATTACCAATGCTAGTTGGTAATAAAATCTGATGCTTTTCACACAAAATACCAGTATGTGAATTATTTTGGAAATGTGCTCAGTGTATTCAGATATAAGCAATTATCAGGTTTTAGAGCAGTGGTCAGAGAAGACCAGATAATCAGCTTATCTCTGCTGTTAAATGCTATGGCCCTGGGAAATTAGAAATTCTTTCCTGTATGCTGTATTCCTCCTACCACCTTGCAAAGTTAGCCAATAGGACACCATGGAAAGAGGAAATCCTAACACAAGCAAGAAACTCCTTGCTTTAAGAAAACTTGGGGGACAAAAAGGTGCTTTTGTGAGTACAGTGGAAATAATTACCCAATGCAGGAATATCTGTTGCACTCGGTGATTCTGTGAAGGCACATCCAGATCACAGAGTCACCTACAGGCTGTGCAGGAGGCTTTAACACAGTCACACCAACCATGCAGCTCTGGCACTTCTGCTCTTTGCCACAAGTTTCTGTCTATTTGGGTTTAATTATTTTCTGCAAAGGAGCTGATATTAAAATTAAGAAGTATTTTATTGAATAAAGGGGTAAATGTTTAAGAAACACATTGCAGTTGCTTGACTGCAGAAGTGTATTTTCCAAGTGATAAACCTGATTTTCAGTGAATGTGTCAGGCAAAGAGCACCTTACCTTACCTGCTCCAAGCATCATTTTGGAGGGTTTCTAACAGATTTCCATTCTAGCTGTTTTGGGGTGTTACAAACAGATCCAACAGGGAAAAAGCTGCACCAGCTCTTGGAAAGAAAATAGTTATTTTCCTCGTGTAAGTACTTTGGACTCATTGGTTAATTTTGTCCTTTGTTCTGTTGCATAGGGAGCTTACACAGGCTGTGATGAGACAAAATTACATCAGATATACAAACATCCTCTCAAAATTCAGAGCTCGTATCTTCCCTGGAGTCCCTTGAATACAGCTGCTAATTATCTCATGGAATGTGTTCTGCTGCAGTTTGAAGAGCATGTGATGCCAAAGGAGAGACTGCTCACTAAAACCATATGTTTGTTTAAATGGTGTGAAGGTTTCTCTAAACCAGAAGTCCTTTTGAAGGGGAGGAAGGATAAGGTTATAGTTACAGTAGGGACGTGAGAGAGAGTCAGAGCAGGAGCCATTCCTCAGCTGAGAGCTACAGGAGAAGTATAGGGAAGACAAAGGAGAGCAGGGAAAAGGGAGCAACACATCTCACGCAGTGGTAAGCAAATATCTGAGCACCACATATCAGGTTCCCTGGCAAAACCTGCTGCCATTAAAGCAATGTTCTGTTTTGTTCTGAGGGAGGCGGGATGTGTTGTGTTCTTAAACCATTAACCATCCTGTTTTTCATTTCCTTACACAAGGCAGAGAAGCTTCAGTATGTTCAGTAGTTGAATGCTGAAAATTTGAAAACCTGAGATCTCGGTGACAGATAAATATGTGCAGTTAATAAATGTATTATTCTTTCACAGCCTAGGAGCAAATGCAGCATTACTGAAGACGGAAACAATTTGGTTGATATCGCTGGAGTTGAACGCACTTAAGCCAGAATGAAACATAAATGCTCATATAATCCCCTGTGACCTCTCAATTCTTTCCATGCAGTCTAACAGTGATTTCACAGATCACGCTGATGGGAAGTATAAATTATACTTTCTGTGCTATGTGTGCTCATGCCTTTAATTTCCTTACTCAGTTGTCACCGAGGCAAATTAATCTGTAGGGTATTTTAGTTGGACTTAAGGAATACAGCAGACACTTGGGCCCACTGTGAGCCTTTGTGTTCTTTCTAGTACTATTTTCCCCGATGATTTCATCCCCATCCTGGTGACTGATTATCAGAGGAGTAGCCTTTGTATGCAGGAGACAATGTATTGATTGCTAGCCATGATGAGCTGTGTGGGAGATGGGTATTATGTATCTACAGCTGGAGCTTGCTGAGTAAAGAATCACTAGCTCAAGACATTTGCTGTAGCTTTCCATAGATAAAAAGCATTTCAGTAATAAAATAGAGGATTCCCAAAGCATATCTTACACAAGTTTCACTCAAATATTTATGGTTACATATAAATATTTTATGAGATTTAGGGAAATCTAGCAGTGTCCACTGCTGCACATGAAACTCATTCATCTACTTTTTCTGTCTTAACTATATAAATTAAAACCCCTGTCTCGACAGAAATAAGAAAGTTTGCTCTCTGAACTTTCCAAATTGGCTGTTATCTCCTGAGAAGGATCTTGATTCCTGGAACTGGCAAGACATTCACTGCTCTTACCAGTGTCAATGTTTGGTTTGTATTGTCTGCCTTAAATCTACCTCTGAAAGTATGTCAACCCCTCTTGTTACACCACTCTTAATACTAGACCAGCTGGCTTGTACTTCGTGGTATCTACTCTTTTTTTAAACACAGGCAGACAGATTACATTGTCCCCTTTGCTGCCACATAAAATCCAGAGGTGAACGGCCAAGAAAAAGGTTCAGTGAAGGGTGGCATGTGAAATATACTGGCATGAAGAAACACCCTTTTCTAGCTGGGTTGGTCATATGATTGGTATTTGGCAGAGAGTCATAGTATGACTCAGTGAAATCTTTTCAAGAGTGAAGCTGCTCAAATAGTAAACATTCCCAAGCACTAGACTGTAGAGTTTTATTTCACTCAAGTAAAATCCCATTATATTAAATTATAATGTGGAGACATTCTCTACATTAAATTAATGGATGCAGCTCTTCAAGTTCTCTCCATCTGTTCTACCCTTTAATTACAAAACCAAAAAACACAACTCACAATCCCATTATAAAAAAGGGAAGTAGAAGGGATTTGGATGCACAGGGACTACCAGCATCTGCTACATACATGGTCTCACCTCACAATAAGCTGTACTTTGCTGGTAACACCCCTACTGTAAAAATACGTATTAGCAGTTTCAGGTGGATACATTTAGTCACTCTCTCACCTAGAAATCTTATTGTCCAGTGCTGTGGTTCTGACATCATCTTACACAGGACTGCTTTTCAGGATAAGTGAAATTACCTTTGTGTCTGCAAGCCATTGAACACTGTAAAATCTCTTGAGACAAGTGAAAAACCATGTTACACGTACCCTCTGCCAGTATGTTTCTCAGAGGCTACCCTCTCCACAAGGAATGTATATATGTGTATACATACTTCTTCTAGATTATATGTAGAAAGCATTAACATTTAAAACAGATGAACAAAATGCAAGTATTTGCAGGTAGCAACACTGCCCAGAAGCTTTTTCACAGACATAGTAATGAGTTTGTTTCCCTAATAGTTATGACTTTTCTCTTTAAGATACCTTATACTTTGAAGAAAGTGTATTTCAGTTTAGAAAATCTGCTCATATAACTAGCAAAATTAATAGTAGCTGTAACACTTCACAGAAGAGAAGGTGGGAGTTGAAATAGCCTTGATGATCTTTAAACAGATACAAGAGACATCCCCTCCTGTCTCCTGATCTGTTCATCAGCCTGTGGTGCCTCCTGCTATACTGGTTTCATAGTACAGAGTGAGAACAAGAGTTATTTTCTTCAACACAGAAGTGCATTAAATAGTCACATAAAACCAGAAGAACTTGTTTTGGAAGAAGTCAGCCCTATCTCAAGGCTACTGTAATGTACACACCTTTATTGTGGAAATTCTTTCACTTGGTATATTATCTACACATGAGTAATTCTTGGTAGATTTTGGTACATTTCCTGACTGTCTTCAGTTGGACACTGTCAAAAAAAGAGAGCTGTAGGAGCTATGCCAGTGAAGTTTTTCTGTCTACTAGAAAAAAAAAAAAATCAATGATTTTCTGCTGCATTAGATAATATTTGCTCAGGGACATGTAACTATAATCAGACAGAGAGGGCAATTTATGAAAAGTTACATTGAGGGGCTTCATGTAGGAACAGCTGCCATCACAGGAATGGTCAGTTTAACTCTTGTGGTGTTGAGAATAACTTGTACTGTATCTGATGCCTGGAAGGTGATATTTCTGAAATAAATGTTCTTCTGAAGACGTTCAGATGGATTATTTCTGATAGTAAAATTTGAATCAAAATTAAACTTGCTGGGCAGTGCCCCACAGCATGAGCTCAGGCATTCTGTGCCAGGAATCTGGAAACTCCCTCTCATTCTGTACGGCTGAAATCAACCACTGCTGTGACAGACCCTGCATTGCCTCTCACTCATTCAGTAATTCATTGTTGAACAGAAAAATTATAATTGCTCAACTTAATGACAGTTTCCTGAAACCAGTTCTTCTCTCTGATAATACACCTGATAACATTATTTAACTACGGAGTAATTACTCATCCAGTGAAAACAACAGTTATAACTTCATTGATCTTTTCAGTTTTAATCTGAGAAGGAAAACCACACTGGTTAAGTCTACAAATTAACAATATGCTTGTGCTAGATATGTGCACCTGAGAGTAAATCTCTCGTGCCCCAGCAGCAGGGTTAGTACTGGTTCCTGCCTTTAAGCACAGAGAGACTAAGCTCAAAGTGCCAGGGAGGGACTCAGATGTTACTCAGCTCAAGTTCAGTGTGCACTTGGGCAGCCCAGTGCAAACTCAGCTTTTAACCTGAGAACTTTTAGGATTTGTTGGTTTGGGCTTCCAACAGCCAGGTGTGAGTAGCACCTGCATGACAGAAATGCAGTACAATACAGTGGCAATGGAGCTAACAGGGGGAAGGTTACTTTGCCAGTGAAAGTGCTCAGCAGTTACTACTGATGTTATAATACATCACTAAGGATGTCAGGTGTTCCCTCAGTAAGTTCCCAGTTCCAGCTGAAATGCCAAGAATTTTGGCATTACCATCTACCAGTGAGATGAATGTGTCACTCATCATGACATTTCTCATTCTTTTGTCAAATCTCAGACTTTTATTAGTCAAATTTATAACAGTGTACTTTTAATTTTTCATTATATTTATCTTATGCAGAACTCCAGGGAGAAAAAACAGTTTAAAAATACATTTTCAGAACTCATAAAGTATTGTGGATCATTTGGCTAGATCAAATTCATCAAGGCTGAAAAGGGGCAAGAAAGGAAGTTAGGGACAGGAAAAGGGATAGAGAAGAACAACAGTAATTAGGAAGAATAAATGATAGCTTTGATGTGAAAATGATGTTGATTAAGAAGGGAGGTCACAGCATGCAATGAAATACAAAATGAAAAAAAAATTATTATTCAAATAGAAGGAATCTGGGTTTGTTGTTACTGTGATCACAGGGAGAGCAGGGGAGCTTGTTACAACTGAAGGGAGGTATCTAATATTCTCAGGATTGATCACTACCTGTTCCCAACATTTTTCATCCTTCTCAAGTCACATGTGTTTGATGGATATAATGAAGAAAGGTGACGAAAGGTGACACAACCCATGGCTGGAGGGATAAATGGTCTTAGCTACTAAAAATGGAGACAGTACTTTGTGAATGAACACAGTGTTACTAACGGGACTAATGAGAATGCTCAGGTTTATCAAGTTGAGGAAGCTCAGGTTTATCAAGCACAGTTCTATCCACCTGGAGTTATTAAGTAATTTACCATTGCTATTACATTTTGCATGTTTATGTATTTACTATTATTACACTCACAAAATATTTGGAGTGTCATTGAATTAGGATTACCAGCAGTTTCTGTTTAGGCAATTTAGGATTACCAAGGATGCTCGGGACTGGCAACACAGGACATTGTAATTCCAAAGCTCAGGCAGTCCACACATTTTGATGGTAATTAATATCTTTGTTTTGATTAATACTAAAATGGCTCATAAAAAAAAAGAAGAGACAGTTAGACAGTTCTACCTAGACTCTGTAAAACCCAGCTACAAGTAATTTTGTGTTGCTACAGCATGTTCTTCCACTCCACACTTAAAATAAACTTTTTGGTGAGAACAGTGTTATGTAAGGCTGCAAACGAGATTTGGAACAATAATAATTATCCAACTTGCCACCTATTTTTAATACCTAAGATGGAAGGCACTGAAATTCTGAATGAGAATATTCAAAGAGCAAATCACAGCAATGAACTTACCTATTACAATTAGATCTGATTCTGTATTAGGTTAAAAATAAGGTCAGGTTCTTATTTGTAACTAGCTATTACTAATAATACACTTGTTAACCACAGTGAAGTGAAATCAGGATCTGAGAATAAGTGTGCCTGTGCAGTGAACTTCTCCTTTGTCCTTTAGCACATACACAAAGAGATTTCAGAAAAATTTCCTCCCCCCGCCCGGCTCTCTCTTCAGAGGAAGTATTTAAGCAGCAGCCAGCACTGCTTGGAACTGGGCTTGAGAGCTGATGCTGAGCTGGAGGGCAAGGCAGCAGTTTAGCCAAGCCATCCTTAGCAGGTTATGTGGACCTGTTTTGTCACACATGACACCTGTGACATTTCCAAACCAACATGGATATCCAATTAACAGGTACTAGAAGTCAAGGGTACTCCCCAGCTGGGTTTATGCTTTCTTTACTGCAAGATAGTGGCAGTGCTATGAAAGAAACATACATTTACTGAGCAGGAAAGTGAGAGAGCAACAACTCAAATTTTCTTGCTGCAATTCCTTTTTGCAGCCTTTCTGTAGCTTAACTCCTTGGCCCAGCTCAAGGTCATTATAACTGTAACTGTAATGTAATTGATTACATTAATCAATTGATGCGTAAATATCCGGGGAAAATAAAAAAAAGAAGCAACAGCTATAATATGGAGAGAATCTCCTTCATTCACTCAAGTATAGTATGGCTCCAACAGTCAGACGTTGTGTAATACTTCAGCAGCTGAAATGTAACAGAATCGCCAGGACCAGACAAAAGGCACAAAATAAAGGTAAGAATGGTTGAAGTGCACAGTGAACTACTTTGCAAGGGCACAGCTGAAGAGCAGAAATGTTATAAAAATCCTAAAAAAAAGTCACCTGGATTTATAGTCATTTAATAGGGTAGCAGTCTCATTCTAAGGAAAATTATCCTCATTATGGCCCTGAAGCCTACCCAGCTACATTAGTCAGCTGCCTTCTTTTGGATTAATTCCGGCATTTTGGCATAAGTCTGTGGACCAAGATGAGGAGAGAAAATACATGCTGTGAGATTTTAGCCATAATTTGAATGTTACATTGTGTCTGAGATTTCACAAAAGTGAGCAGTTCAGCCCCTTGCTAAGATGTTTCAGCTTAAAAAACCCCATGTCTTACAAGTCCTACATTTTTCATATTCCTAAAGCTAACCATTTGAAAGCCAGAAGCAGTGGTTTCTCCACTGGGTGTTAGTAAAAAAAGCAAAGATATATATCTATCCCATATCTAACACAGGAAACATTATGTAGGAATTGCCCATACAAGGCATGGGGGATGTGCCAGGTTTGTACCACTTACAAAAAGCCCACTTGGGATCATATTATCTCCATGACAACTGCTTGTACGTATTAATAATTTGTTGTGTACTTAAACATAGCTTATGGAAGACTATGTTTTCCTATTATGAATAATAGGAATTTTTCCAAGCAAAGCACTTGTAACACAAGCTGTGCTGATCAGAGCAGTCACACCAGCAGCCAGCAAGCCTACAGCCTCGAAGCATGAGCTTAGCAGAACACTTCACAGATGTTGTCTGTCATTTGTCTAAAAGGAAGGAATTTAAGGATGGGCCCAAGTATCTATTGAACTGGGGTCTCTACTCTTGACTCTCAATGCTTCTGTCATGTCTGGAAAGTGAGTTAATTTCAGTATCTGTTTACTCATTAGGCTGAAATCATGTATTTGTGCATCTGGCAACAAAGTGATAGTATTTGTCCTGGCAGAGGTGGTGTTTGTCAAGTGCTCTAGAGATTAAAGCTGGTAGACGATAGGTAGGAGGAACATGGCCCTTGTGCTCAGGTGCACAAGGATGTACCCACTGCCCCAGTGCTCCTACCCAGCCAGGCTGGACACAGAGCATTCAGTGCCACACTCATGGGGAGAGAGTAGGACATAAAATATTTGCAAAATATTAAGCCCCTAACATTTGAGACTCAGCACTCTATTCCTAGCTTTTTAAAGATTCTTGACTATGAAATATCTGTAACCATAGTGATTTGAAAATGAGATTTTCGTGGTTACTCCGTAATTTCTTCCTTCAGAAAGACACTGCACTTCTTGCTTTATCTACAACACAAGGGTGAATAATGAACTAGCAGATTTCAGTAATATGTTTTGTGGTATACAAGGTGATTAATAATGAGATTCCATCTTTTACAGAAGCCATTCAGTTAAAGTGAGTGGGCCTCTGTTGATAGTGATATTACTGATGTCACTGATTTTGTCATGTACTATATGGACTCTGAAATTAGCCAAATATACAGAAACAATATTTGTTTGTGGTGATGTAACAAACATCTGAGGTAAATGTGTTCCATTTTTCTTTCAGTCATTTGCAATGGTTCTACTCAAGACGACAGTTTTATCTGACTTAATGGGACTATTAAGACACAAACCATATATTTTATCCAGTAGTGGCCAGTGTCTGAATATGCAAGAGATTACATGACGTATACTTCTGACTTTATTCAATCAGAAGTCCCTTTCCTCATAGAGGCAGTTGACTTCCACACTAATATACCAGTGTCTATATTCTTTGCTTGCAGAAATATATATATATATCAATCAAAGTTGGCAGCCCTACATCAAAAGGTGGCAGCTCATTGTTACACTATTGTGTAGCCTTTTAATTGTATAGTATAGTCTTTATATTGTATTGCATAGCCCTTTAATTTTGCATTTAGTATTAAAACACCATAGCAACAGGCATTTTGGACATGCATTGATGGGTAATCTAGAATCACTAAAATATTCAGAGAGAGTAGAGTGTGATGAAAAGTAATTTAGGTGTCCCATACTCTGCAAAGCTAAGTTGACAATACATTGTATAGTTGGACGGTGCAATATAAATCTGCATTTAAACACTGATGTCTCATAGCACAATGGAAATGTTGATGTTACTGATAAAATTATTGCAGTTGCTGACACTCTTGTCCACGAGTTTGAGTTTAATTTAAGACTACTGCAGAATCAGTTGGCACTATAGGCTAACAGCTGAATAACCTACAGCTGGATGTGTGTAAACCTAAGTGCAGTCAGCCTGACCAGTTTCACCTCTCTGCAGAATGCCACACACGTGACACACATGGGTCCTTGACTCAGGTGTCAGCACAGCAGTGTGGCCTCCATACCCCTGACTCACCGGGGCAGCCACACCCAAACTCCTCCTTAGGTGCAAACCACACACATGCCTGGCATATATTCACATACTAAATACGATTTATTACTGACATCTCACAGGTCACAGTCTAATCTTACTGTGTATCTGAAGCACTGACAAACCCCTGACTTATGCAACACAGCACTTATCCTTTCATTATTACATTTTCCTTTGAAGGCTCAGATAAATAACTAAGAAGAAAAAGGCAATTGTGATTCTCTAAACTATTGATTGTCGTTCTCAAGTCAGAGGAAGGAAGGACACACATAGACAATTCAAAACAGTATGAGGATAAAATACAGAGCTAGTGCTTGGGATGGAGATGGAAATCAAAGCTTTCCCCTTCTCTGTGAGTGTCCAAATAAATGAATCCTGGATTTCCTTTGCTGAGTTCTGAATTCTCCTATAGTGAGTGGCATGGCTTCAGCTTTCAGTGGCAAGCAGAGAGTGCTGAATCAGCTCCCTCTTCCCAAGCACAGTTTGTCTGAAAAAGAGCTATGACTGAATATTTTCAAACAAGTGTTCCTTTCTTTACCACTATGTTCCTGGGAACCAACGGTGGAGTTGGGAACCATCACAATGGTGATTGTTAATCTGTGAGGAGTCCAGTCTGATCCACACTAGCAGGAAGAAAGCATTAATCTATCTTGTTTGCCTATGAAACTGCAACTGAAATCCTGCCATGTTTTATCTGGTAGGTGTGAGGAAAGCACAGCTTGTGTGGATGGTTTGCAGGGTAATCCTCAAACATCTAACCATGCCAGAAAGTCAACAGTTATTAAAGAAAATTAACTTTAGCTTGGCAAATCACACAAGAGTTGATGTTATTGCTTCATATCCTTTGGATGTATTTGCTTGACTATTTTGGGAAGATGTGCTACAGAGTGAATTCTTGAAACCCATCACTTCTCAATGAATGGTACTTTTCCTTCAACAACTTCAAGGACAAAACTAAGGTCATCTGAAGATGGGAACCTGTGTAAGAACAGCAAAATATTTTGTAAGATAAACAAAACCTGAGTCAGGTAATTCAAACCAACTGATATGTAGCAGGAGGCTATGACACCAAGAAACTGAGACTGACCCATGAAAGCAAACATTCCTTATCCCTTGCTCACTATGGAATTCTTAATTTGCTTCAATAGTAGGCAAAGAATTTAATAAGTCAGACTCTGTATTAGGCAAGACTATTAACACAAATTAACTAAGAAAAGTCATTGTACCCTCTTGAAATAAACAAGTCAACATTTTATCAACATTTTGACCCATTTAAGTGAAAAAATATTACTATTTTTTTACTCATCATTTAACACCTTTTTTAAGTTATTTAAGGGAAATCCTCCTCTATAATTTAAGATATAGATTGCAATAAAATGCATAATCTATTAGAAATTGGTGATGCATATTTCTTACATTCTTTTTTAATTGCAATTTATCTCTGTCTTACGGACATATTTTCCCTAAGCTAGCAAGTGTCTGAGTACACTAAGGTAGCTGAGGTCACCATTAGTTTCCTGAAAAAATACAACCTTCCTGAAAGTTTCCTGAAAGGTCCACCACTAATTTCCTTTACTGAACACTTACACTGCACTTCATGCATTACTTCTGTCTAAAAAAGTCATAATAAACTCTAGACTTCCAAGAACTCTTACAGTATGAATTGTTTTAAAGATATGCAGCATAGTCTTTTTAACCTAAGCACTACCTGGTGGTACAATTAAGATGGTATTTAATGCTCATGATTTAGGACTGAAAGCTCTATTTCAAAGTACACAACACCAGCAAGCGTCCTCTACCTTCCCCTCTACCGGACACGGTAACCGGGCTCAGGACTTCAGAATCATAGAAATCTTCCGCTTGGAAGGGACCTCTGGAGATCTCCCTGTCCAACCCCGCTGCCAGGGCCGTGTCACCTGGAGGAGATGACACAGGAACGCGTCCAGGAGGGTTTTGAAAGTCTCCAGAGAGGAAGACTCCACGCCCTCCCTGGGCAGCCCGTTCCAGTGCCCTGCCATTCTCAACGTGAAGTTCTTTCTCGTGTGGAGGTGAAACTTTGTGTTTTAGTTTACGGCGAGTGCTCCTCGCCCTGTCACTGCAAAGACCCTGCCACCACCCTCTTGGCACCCGCCTCGGAAATACCTATATGCATTAATTGTAGGGAGAACCACAAACACTGCGGAGCCGCACAAAGCCTTCAGATATCATCGCCGCCCGACCCCACAGTAGACCCTTGCCAGTCGGGGACCCTGCTCCGCCTGTGCCCCGCGAGAACCCGGCGCTCAGCACCGGGGCACAGGGTGCCGGGCAATGCCATGCCGGCGCTCCATCACGGCGGTGCTCTGGCTCCCACCTCAGCGCTGCGGCGACGCGGGGTTGCACCGCGCCTCTCAAGCTGAGCGCCAGCCCTCAGGGGCCAGGACCAAAACGGAGTACAAGGACCGGCACAGAGCACAGCCGCCTCTGGCTCCCAGAGCGGGCGCGAGGTCACTGCCCTCACCCACCCCCTCCCCTCAGAGCGCACTCGCGGCCCCGCCCGGGCGCGGCGCAGGC